>JAKSZT010005175.1:1691979-1858973 GCA_026826555.1 Tolypeutes matacus
AGGTGGGGAACATGGGAATCCTTGTAATTTTTGTGTAACATTTTTTTTAACATTTTTGTGTAAACTAAGCATCTTTTTAAATGAAAGACAAACTTAGAGTCCAATGTTGCCTATTATTTCCACAAACAATACCCCACCAGGGTGAAACCAAAATGTTGTCATCAAGTCTTCCCCTGTACTATGACAAACAAATCACCTACAATCAGGCCCCTGCTTGAGTGTAAATCACAAAACGATCAACATAGTTTACATTGGACATTAAGGGCCATGGGAGTCCTAAATTGGATGATCTTTGGGAGATTTATGGAGCAATTCCACTACTTACTGTAGTTAGATTACAACTTATGACAGTCATTTGTGGGATTCTTCTCATCTTTATTTCTGAGAAACAGTTTTAGAGGCCTGTTCTCCTGACCATGCAGGGAAGTCATACTATCAGTTCCTGCTGAAAATAGTAGGAACATTCTTGCTTTGCACTGTTAGTTAGGGCTTTCTGTATCTCCATTATCTCCTGTGCAGACCACAACTTTCTGAGCCCCTGCACATACACACTGACCCTGTGCCTTGTGAAAAGAAAATAAAAACCGTGATGGGAATCAGCAAAGGTGGATAGTTTCTTTAGTTATTCTCCCACTCACATCTCTCACCCTTCAGGTTCAGAGTAATTCTTTGTGCTATTGCACATGCTGCTGGACAGATCCCCACAAGACTTTTAAGGACAGATTCCTACAAGTGGTGACCACAACATGATCAGATGAACAATTGTGTCAATCAGCACATCATCGGGACCCATTTCACCTGGATACCTCATCATCCCAAGGTAAGGGAACAGCAATGACCACTGGGGATAGTTGCCTACATGTCTGAATTCAGTAAGGGGAATTTTCTAAATCTTCCTGGGACCAAGAATTTCCAAAGAACAGGATATTTTTGTAAAAACAATACAACTCTTTAAAGCATCTGATTGCACAGTCCAAATCAGTCATTTGTGCTCCCTATTACAAACAATTCACAAGTATTGTTCTTGATTTCCTAAAAGAGGAACCTTAGATTTGAAATTCTGGAAGCAGACAGGAAAAAAATTAAAAACAAAATATGAGCAAAGAGAAAAAATTCCCATTTCTACCCTAGTAACCTGGAGTATAGTGAAAGCAGCCTAGTGTCCACTATATATGATTCATCCCATGATTCCCTCAGAGGAACTCCCAGTTAAAGACCCTGTATCTCTTGAAAAGGAAGAAGCACTTTTTCCATCTCCATCTTCCTCAGTCCTTTTTAAGGATCAAGAACCCTGGCAAGCTATGTAAAAATGCTTCAAAGAAGCCATAGAGCTAGGAGAATATCATGCTTTTCCTGTAGTTCTCCAAAATGGGCAACCACAGCATGACTCACTTCCTTATGCAATCTTTAGAGAACCACATAAAAGCATTTATGAAATACTCCATAATTCCTTCATTAAGGGGATTTTGGACTCCATTGCTAATAGCTATCAAATATGCCCCTGGGATTGGAAAATTCTTATAAAAACTATTGTTACCCCAGCTCAATTTAGTGTTTGGCAACTAAAATATCAAGAAAGCTGCATTCAACAGGTAGAAGTGCTGAATAAAGCCCTTCTTGGAAAAATCATGCTTGTAAGAAAGCATTCTGCCAAAGAGTTAATTAAGTTAAGGAAAACATTGTTGGCAATTCTGCAAATCCCCTACTGCCTATATGATAATGTGGCTGTAGACTGATGACAGCCAATAAAATTAAACTGATGGAAGATTAGGAAAACTTGGCAATACAGTTTCCAGAAAAATTCTAAAAAGCTGTAAAATCAAAGATGTAAAATGATGGAGGGCTTGAAAAGAGCCATACCCTTCCCCCCAAATTTTTTTTTAAATAATTTAAGCTTTATGTTTCAATTGATGTGTTATAACTCATTTTGTGTTTGTCTGTTTGTTCATTGTCACTGTATATTTTAAAACTCCAGCTGGTAATATTAAATTAATTAATGAAAATTATTAGAAGTGCTCTATACAAATGGCCAAAAATTAAATAAGTGCTTATATTAATAAATAAATATGAATACTAATTTGGAATAAAAATAGTTGTAACCAAATTAAATCATTATTCTGACAAGTTTGTTTAGTGTTAATGGTAACTGTAAGTTGTAAAAAGTTTGCTTGGAAACAATTTCCAAAATAATTTTGGTAACTTATGTAGGTAAGATATATAGAAAATGTTTTTATTATTAAGGAAAAAGAAAGTAATTTTATTCTAAGGTAAAATAACTACTTATTAATAAAACATAATGAACTTGAATGAATACAAATAGTGCAGAAAGTGCACAGAAAAGGAATTGTTGTGGTCAAGATTACATAAGATTTGATAAGTCTATCTATAAAGTTTTAATAGCTTTAATATCAAATAGTATAATAACATAAATTTAAAGTTTTGTTCTTTCTCAAAGATTCTCAAGTCATTAGTCTGTTTTAGTAAAAGTTTATAAGGAGTTTTTCTCCTAAATAATCAGTATACCAAAAAAAATGTCTGTTTCATCAAAATAACTTCTTGTACTTTAACCTTGTCATTTCCTTGGAGAAGTGTGTCTTATCACCTTTAAAGTAACCCAATGTTCAAACCTGCTTTCTCAAAAGATACTTTCTTGAAAAGTATCTTTTTATTTCAAATTATTGCAAAATATTTGTTCTTTCACCTTAAAAAAATAAAATAATAAAATAGTTGAGTTTATTTAGTATGTTATAGTTTAAATAAAAGGTGTTTAGAAAGTGTAATAAAACTAAAAAAAGGATTCTTTAACCCTCTGTTAATAAAAAATATATGAATAAAAAGCTTCATATGAATTCTTAAAAATGTATGAAACTCTTAAAAATTTAACAATGTTTATGTGTCACAAAAACAACCTCTCTGCCTAAAAATGAAGAGGTGGATGCTTTAACTTATGTTCATCTGATTTACCCCACCTCTGCTAAAGAAGCAGCTCAATAGTTGGAAAAAGAGAGCAGCCATTAGGGGCTGCCAGAGGTAGTGCATGACAGTAAATTATGGTAAATTAAAATAACACCACTGCAGTATACAGTAGTCCTAAATATTATTAGTTTGCTACAAAAAAAATAATATCCAGTTATATTACTATCACTTTGTTTTAAAACTTGCTAAAGTTTTCTTTAGTATCTCCTTAGGCAAATCAAGCCATCCCGCATTTCTCTTCATATAAGAAAGACAACAATAAGCTAAGTTTAAATTCAACACTGTGAATCACTGCCACAGTTCCAATTTAAATGCTAACAGCAGGACAAATGTGGGTATTAACATATCAAGTTAATGTGCTACCCCACAGCCCAAATAAAAAATAATAATTTGTTGTTGCCTATGCCTCAAACTATGCAAAATGGAGAAAATAAAATCATTTTGATCATGCTACTAACCTCACTGGTTAAGAATCTTAAACCCATAAGAAATAAAATTTTATTCATTAGATGTCTGCTAGTTATAAGTCTTATTAATTTTTGTTGTTATATAACCTATTGTAATTATGAGTTATGTATAAAATACTTAATACTAATCAAAACGTGAATAATACATTGCATACTTAAGTAATTTGATAACTTGTAAATCACACATAAATGTATATTGTTAAATGCATATGTAAATCTCTTGTTTTGAGTTTGAACAATCCTGAAACCAAATGTGATAGAATAAACTTTAGTGGGCATTGTTCAAACTGAAAGTGAAACATCGTGCATGAAACTTTTTTATCCTAAGATAAAATAACTAGTTATTAAGAAAGAATAAGATGTAGGAAAAAATTTGAATGAATTCAACAAGTGCAGAAAGTTCACTCAATTAGCAAACCAATGCCTTGCTTTCAGCACTTTTTATATTTCAGAAAAATATTGAGAACCAAAACAGTGAGCACATCAAGAATGTTTGGTAACAAGTAAAAACAGATAAAGTGCATTCCAGAAAGTGTTGTGGTCCTCCCTGGGAAAGCTGGCCGCTTTCTCAGGGACTAATGCATAAACCTTGGAATGTCCTGCCCAGGAAGTGTCGTGTTCTTCCTGAGGAGGCTGGCCACTTCCTCAGGAATTAACACAGCACTCACAAGTTGGCATTTATAGTATCAAGTTCAATAATCATGAACACAGTAAAAAGATAGTCCCTAGTCAAACCAGTTAACATCCCACCCTAAGAGAAGGTAATCTAAACAAGTGTTTTCAATCAAATCTCTAGTATCACCTACTAATTCAAAACTTCCCAGCCAAAAGCTAGATGTTACTGAGTTTATATAGAAAACTGCTCTATTTATCTATCATTCTATAACTCTGTTCAAGATTAATTTAACCTTTTAATTGATTATGTTATTCTCCTTTCTCACTCTAATTGTCAGTATAAACTTATTAAACTAGATATACATATTAGCATTTATCTTATATCTGGTGAGGACTCTAGCCAGAAGTTAGCCATGTATGTGTCCCCCAGTTTGGTGAGCATGTAAATGTATGTATACTTATCATAAAAGATTGAAATATAACAGTTAAACCTCTGTTTATAAACTCTCCTTCACTTATTTTGTATCCTTTCAATTATTAAAAAAAAGTTCACTAACTAGATATCAATGGAAATCCTGCCATAAGAAATGCTCAATAGCCTCACCATGTTTCAATATTATATCTTTCAGTCTTTACACCCTACTCACCCTGCCTTTCCACAAGCATGTATTTATCATTACATGAATAATATTTTCATTGCAGTCCCCTCAAAAACACTTTTAACACAATTCTATAAACACCTTCAAAATTCTCTTACCCAAGCCAGTCTCCAAATAACCTCTAATAAAGTCCAATTAACTCAGTCTTAAAAAATATTTAAAATATGTCGTGTCATCAAAAACAAAGAAAGAAAATAAGGGGAGTATGGATACCTCTCCTAGAAGTACAATAGTCCTAGCACTATATACTTTATATTTTTAAAATTTTGATAAAAGCAGCATCTCAGCAGCTGAGAAACATTTCTCCCCTCATCAGGAGAGTCATCAAATACAAGCTAAAATTCCGTACAAGGAAATGATAGGAGATGGATCTTGGAAAGGATTCTGTGACTTCATAATGTGGGGGAGAGAATATGCTTGTGTGCTTACTCCAACAGGCCCCCAGTGGCTACCAGCAAAGAATGTGAAGCTATAGCGTGAGCTGAAAGGTTCATCCATGCAACCCAATACCACAGATGGAGAAGATGACAAGAAAAGAACAATGGAATTCCCAGACATATGCCATAACATGCCATAACACTATCCAAACTCAGGGAGTAACTTGAGGAAGTCTTAAACAATTAAACCTAAAAGATTCATTGGTACGCATATTACTTTCATTGTTTCAGCTATTATCATAGTGAACACTGCCACCACTTAGGCAGTCACCTTAACAGAATCTGTCCAAACAGTTCATGCTGTTAATCAAATCATAACAATTGTCACCAAAAAACTTTCAACCCAATCACGTGTTGATAATATTCTTACCAGACTTGATGCATTGAAAGCAACTATTCTTTGGATAGGCAAAAAACAACAAGCTTTACTTACCAGACAAGATCTACAATGTGATTGGGAACACACAAAAATATTTGCATTACCCCCTTACCTTGGAACAAATCACAATTTTCCTAGGAGCAAGTAAAAACTCATCTCCAAGGAGCTTTCTCCCCTTATTTAGAAGGAGAACTTCAAACTTTGCAAATATTTCTGGAACATCAATTATCTCAAATTCAACTCCTGGCTTAGCAAAACATGTTTCAAACACTTAATGATAATTTACAATGATTAAATCCTTCTAACTGGTTTCATGGCCTAAATGTTAGAATTGGGTAATCTCTCTTGTAGAAATAATTCTGTTTATTTTATTAAAAGCAATTCTCAAGTTGACTTGAGGTGCCCTTTCCCAAGCTCACAGTACTGAACAGAAAATCATGAACTTGGTCACAGCTTCATCCCTGCCCCCTGCCTCTAAGTCTCCAGAAGAGAGAAGCTTCAGAGCTCTATGGCTTAAACATTTTTTATTCTTATCCACTTTCTAACTCCACATTTTCCCAACCTTTCCCTACTCCATGTTGACTATAAACCTCATATTTGTGCTGTGTTATTCTGCATAGTGATTTCCTTATATTTACCAAATGTAATTTTAGATCCTGCATATGTATACAAGAAAAGGAGCTTTATTTTGTATGCTGAGTGTGGAAGTCATGGGAAAAAAAAATCGTTTGATTTCTATTCTGTTTTGCCTGGCTCCCAAAAGAAAAGGGCTGGTTATCCAAAGATGGGTAAGGAACAATCTAATTCAGGCACAGTCTCTTAGGGACCAGCAAGTATTATTGAGGAGGCTTGCAGTGGCAAGTTGCTCTATCCCTTCTAGGGAAGGAGTTTTCTTTTTTTCCCCTTAAAGTTTTATTCCCACACTTAACTAAACCCAAAATCCTGTGGATCTGCTACAACCCTGTCTTGGCACCACTCTTGCCTCTCTGTTTGTATGTGTGTATGTGTGTGTGTATATATACATATATATATATATATATATAAATGTTTAAACAATTTATTGAAGAATTCATGCATGAACATACATAAACTAAAAGTGTTTGGTAGACATCATGAACTTACAAAACAAATATGCATAACATCATACAGGGCTCCCATACATCACCCCTCCCCCTGCAAACACCCTGCATTGTTGTGATACATTTGTTAACAAGTCATGAAAGAGAATCATCAAAGTATTACTACTAACTATGGTCTGTATTTTCCTCCCCTATACATTTTTTAATGATTTATTTATTTATTTACTTTTATCTATTCCCCCCTCCCCAATTTTTGCTGTTTCTGTGTCCCTTCACTGGGCAACCATTTCCTGCCTTCTCTTCTCATTCTTCTCCTCCTGTCTTCACTGGGATTCTATACTCGGAATCTCCAATGTGGGAAAGAGGCATCCTACTACCTGTGCTACCTTAGTTCCTGGTTTTTCAGTGCATCTCATCTTGGCTCTCCCTTGTGTCACTCTCCTGTAATGGCATCATCTTGCTGCATGCCTCATGGGGCCTGATGGCATACCTGTTCACAGAGGCTGGTGGCACATCTGTGCACGAGGCCTGGCAACTCACTCGCTCACAGGCATTTGTGGTGCATCCAATGTATGGGGACTGGTGGCACACCCGCGGATTGGGCCTGAAGGCTCATCCGATTGTGGGGCCCAGTAGTGCACCCACAGACAGGGCCCAGTGGCTCACCCACTCACAGGGCCCGGCAGAGCACCTGATGGCTCACCCACTCTTGGGGCCTGGCAGTGAACCCGCACATGGGGCCTGGGGTCCCATGTGCCTTCTATATTTTTATAATTTTTATGGAGAGGTCCCATGGATCTAACCCAGGTCCCAACATATGGGAGACCGATGCCCAACCACCCGAGCCACATCTATCTCCCTGCTAGATCTCTTAAGGTTGACCAAAGATACCCAAACTTACATTATTTTTCCATACAGGATAGTCATATAATAAATCAGGCTTAGTTTATCACCAGCATTCTAAACACCAGACCTAGGGAGAAAAACTAGGTCTGGGGACACATGCACAGTTTTCAATATAGCGAATGTTTAGCCTACCCTGCTTATCACAAAATCAAGTCAGCGAGAATATTCACATTCTGTATATATTTTTAAAAAGAGGGAAATGTGGAATTCTTATGATCTTTACATCTAAGAAAAAGTTATAGGTCTGATCTCCTGCCCATGCAGGGAAGTCAGCACTATCAGTTCCTGTTAAAAACAGTAGGAACATTCTTGCTTTTCACTGTTACTTAGTTAGGGCTTTCTGACTCTTCATTATCTCCTGTGCAGCCCAGAACTTTCTGAGCCCCTACAAGTACACACTAACCTTGTGCTTTGTGAAGAGAATAAAAACCATGATGGGAATCAGCAAAGGAGAATATCTTCTTTAACTGTTCTCCCCCTCACATCTGTCAATCTTCATGTTCAGAGTAATTCTTTGTGCTGTCATGGGCTCTGCTGGACAGATCCCTGTGAGACTTTGAAGGACTTATTCCTGCAGTCATTCCCTTCAGAGTGAGACTTAACCACCATGCCCTCCTATAATCTCTGCCAGAGACAGAGCCCCAGACCACAAAGTGATCTAGTCATTATGGCAGTGGGCCCCTTCACATAGATAGTCTTCCTTATAACACATTAACTGTTGTTTGGGCTCCCAAAATAAATTACTTTGCCTGGCTCTTTGGGGCATGGGTGCCCATATCTCCCTATTCCCAGGAAGCCCTTAGGCTTTAAAGAGACCCCCACAGGAGGTGAAGAGTTTAGGGGAGGATTAATAAAAAGGGTAAAATTGTCCCATTAACTATTAAAATTGGTCAGATTTTTCTAAAGGGTGTGTCCTACTGGTTGTTCCTTCCAAGAATATCCTTTTCCTATTATTGCAATAGACCTCCTCATTCAGCAGTAACTTCATGGGCAAAGACCAAGGCTTTTATACAATTTGGGGGCTTATCCCAAGGTGCCAAATGTAAGATAGATAATATGGCAGTTTGCCGGATTATAAGTTTATATCTTCCTCTTAACACTACCTGGAATTTCACTAAATCATTCAAACTGAAAGTTGTACACTAAGAGAGAGTATAGGCAGTAGATGGTGCCAGGTAGGCTGGTAAGGGAATTGAAAGGCTTCCCCCAGGAACTCTTCCCCAGGTCCTACCTGAGCAATATTTCTTATTCCTGGGTTTGGAGAAAATTACAATCAATTTTTATTCAGATGTAGAACCCCCAAGAACTTTCTCCACAGTCCACACTAGCCACAAGTCTTCAATGTCAAAAATGAGCTGTCATAATATTTCCTCTGATACCAAGACCTGAGGATAACTGATTTTGGACAGGAGGAGCAATATATGTACAAAGTATCACACAGAAATTAAAAAGAAAAACAGGTAGCCATTTCTAAGCCAGTATCCCAATAAATTAAAGAGATGGCCCAGTGACTGGATCTCTTGCCTGAATCACATTGTTCCTTAGAGTCCTTGGTGTTACATGGTTGCATAGCCCTAGATTACTTATTGGGCTCCGAAGGAGCGACCTATGGCATCACTACCACATCATGCTTCATGTTGTAGATATCACTGATCAACTTTTACAGATAGGAAGGGACATGGACCAAAGGGGCCACCATGCCATGCTACAGAATATACAGTTTAAACAGATCAAAATAGTCTCCTTTTTTATTTTATTCTCCTGACTTTTCCCCTGCTACAGGGGCAGAATGGCTGTGAATAGGATTTAAAATCCAAGTTATATACTGGATTCTGGGTCATCAGAATGTTTTATTACTTGCTCCAAATTCAGAAATTATAAAATAAGTAAAACCTAAATCAAATACAACAAGGGGTCAGGGAATGGATAGTTGTATAAATGGGGCATTGATGGTCCTGTGGATCCTGTATTTTTACTTCTTCACAGCAGAGAAGTACCATTGGCACTGTTAGGCTCTGATGAAGCCAAGGAAGGGAGGCATTTTAGAAATCAGATTGAGAGCCAAGGTTTATTCAAGTAAAGCTTTTAATGAGCTAAGCAGTAGGACTGTGTCTGAAATAGATAACAGCTGGAGGGGAGGGGGAGTTTTTCTAACTTGTTCTGGGGCTAGACTAGGAAGTGGCTAGTTTGTGATGGTTAATGATATCTTTGCACTTTTAAGGTTAGGGAGAGAGAATTCTTATGGGCTTTATAGTTCCATTTGCTGTCCCTCAGATGTGGGTTATACTTTGCAATTGGCAGGAATGTTTGGGAGGGAAGAGAGGCAGAGGCTCTGGTTATGTATCAATTAGGAATGTGAACCTGCAGGAAGAGGGGGAGTAGGAGGGTGTGAAGAGGAGCAGGGCAGGGCAGGACCCCTGTGCCTTGCATCCCACATTCTTTTTATTTTTGCTGAAGGAAAAGGATGGTGATTTGTCTTTTGTAGGTACTTCCTGCTGACTGGGGCACAGAGCTGCCTTTAACAGTCATCTTGTGTCAGGGGTTATTAGTGATGAGACTGCTATATGAGAAACACATTGTTGGCAGCATGATTTGTTATAGCATGAATGGTTCTGTGGATTAAACTTATTAGGAGTTGTAGAAGGCAGGGCCTAAAGAGAAAGATTAATAAGATTAATATGAGAGGGGTTAGGAGGAATAAGAGAGTGGCAACAACATATATTCAACCTTGAACATTAATGGCTGACAGTAAAATTACATAATTTGGTGGGTAACTGTTTTATATTACAGATTTCTTTTTGTTGTTTTATACACACAGGGGCAGAATATGTCAGTTTAACAATATACAAGCAATATTTTCATTAGCAGATAACAAAGTATCAGGTAGCGGGACATTATGAGGAGGTTTTTAATACAATATATTTTCTATTTCTTTATGAATTTTTTTGAGTTTCATTTAGTGACATTAAAAATCAGTTTAGGCACAAGAAGGGTTCACATGGACACAAAGAGTTTCAGTGGGAATAGGAGACTTTAGATTATTAATTGTGGTTTCATAACAATGTTTTGAGTGATTTTTATTTTTCATGGATTTAAGATTCCCAACCAGCAGGGCTGTATAGGTCTACAGTTAAAATGATTTTACTTCCCCCAGTTTGTATAGTTTGAGGCATAGGAAACAATAAATGATTACTTTTCCTTTTGGACTGTAGGGAGGCTGGCACTTTAAATCATAACCTCAGTGCTTGCATTGATTTTGCTGTTAGCATTTTAACTGGAGTGCTGAGTTTAAATTAATTTCAATGTTGGAAAGATATTTATTGCCTTTTATTTGTTTTATTAAAAGGCTATTCATTTTTCTAATAAAAAGTTCAATTAATATTTTGGTTTATAGTTTAAGACTGCATGAGGTGAATGGTAAATAGAGCTTTTTTTGGTCACTGTTAATTTGGGCTGGCATTTTGTATTGGGCACTTACATTTTCTGGACAGCAAATAGTAGCTGGCTGGGTACAAGAGTCCTTTTGCAGTGTCTGCAGTAGTGAAAGCATACCTTGCCCCTTCTGAGAGTGGGAGGGGACTGACATAATCCACTTTCCATTGTGTTTTGAGCCCATATGTTCCATCTGGTAAGGTAAGTGATACAGTTGTTGGGATGAGCATAATGGACACTCATGGGTGATGTTCATGAGCCCTTGATGAGTAACAGGCAGCTGTAAGTGCTACCACAGGGTTCAGTGGTTATGATTCCTATTTTTCTTGTGGAGCTACTTTGCTGCTCCTCGAGTTTTAATGATATGGCTCTGGATCTTTGTGAGGGCATTTGCTTTAAAAGTTCTGAGAGGGGTGTTAGAGGACTGAGCAGGGATATGATAGACAGTTACCTGTAGCAGCTGGCAGATATTTTAGATGTTTTTCTACAGATTTCTTCCCTGCAGAGGGTGGATCATGACAGTTAATTGCTCCTGTCTTGTTTCTAGTATTTGTAATCCACCCCCAGATAGGGATGGCAATTTTCAGAGTGACTGGACACTAATGGGTTAGGCCTTTTACTTACAACAGGGTGTGGAAAGCTGCACATAGTTGCATTTTTTATTTATTATTATGGGGCAATATTGTAATTTGACTCTTTTACAACTGTGATTATAATCCAAGGAATATTTGTTTAGAATGTTGCTTTGGCCACAAACTTTACCTAAAGTGAATGCTGGCTACATCTAACTTAACAGGGTAAGTTAGAGTCCATCCCCCTTTACTGCTAGAGCCTGTATTATTGTTTTAAAAGTAATCTGCTGGGGGGTTCTTATTTCCATGCATAACCTTTTCTGACATTCTCAGCAACTGGCAGATTCTCAATATTTGTTCTCTGAACTATGGAGTGAGGAATATTATGGTAGGAAAGGCCAAGTGGAAGCCAGTAGAATCATCCTTACATACCAAAATAGTAAATCAAAATCAATACTGGGCTCCTGGAGGAAATGCAGTGATAAGTGCACCATCAAAGACTTGAAGGGTGCAGGGGTGGTGATTCCCACCTCATCCCCATTCAACTTGCCTATTTGGCCTGTGAAGAAAAGAAATGCATCTTGGAGAATTATAGTGGATTATCATAAATGTAATCACATGGTGACTTGAATTGCAGCTGCTGTTCCAGCTTGAGAAAATCAACACATCCCCTGGCACCTGGTATGCAGCTATTGATCTGACAAAATGCTTTTTTCTCAATTGCTGTTAATAAGGACCACAAGAAACAGTTTGCTTTCAGCTGGCAAGGCCAACATTATAACTTCACTGACATACCTCAGAGGTATATCAACTCCCAGGCCTATGTCATAATATTGTCTGCAGAGACATTGATCATCTCTCCTTCCTACAAAATACCACATTGCTACATTATATTGATGATAGCACATTATTGGACTTAGAAAGCAAGATGTAGGAACTATTCTAGATTTTTGGTAAGGCATTTGCATTAGAGAATCTGAGCTATAAATCCAACAAATATACAGGGCCTTCCACCTCAGTGAAATTTCTAAGTGTCCGGTGGTGTAGGGCATGTAAAGCTATCCCTTCTAAAGTGAAGGATAAGCTGTTGCACCTGGCCCCTCTTATTGCCAAAAAGGGGGAACAATGCTTACTTGGCCTCTTTGGATTTTGTAGACAACATATTCCCCTTTTGGGTGTGCTATTCTGGCCCATTTACTGAGTGACCAGAAAAGCTGCTAGTTTTGAATGGGAACACAAACAAGGGGAGGCTCTATAACAAGCACAGGCCGCTGTGCAAGATGCACTGACACTTGGGCCATATGATCTAGCAGATCCAATTGTGCTGGAAGGGTCAGTGGTAAATAGAGAAGCCATTTGGAGCCTGTGGTAGGTCCCTATAGGAGAATCACAATGCAAATTCTTAGGATTTAGGAGTAAAACATCTTCTGACATCTTCTGCAGATAACTACTCTCCTTTTGAGAAAGAGCTTTTGGCCTGCTACTGAGCTTTATTAGAGACTGAATGCTTAACCATGGGCTACCAAGTTACCATGTGACATCAGTTGCCTATCAAGAGCTGGACATTGTTTAACCCACTAAACTATAAAGTTGGATGTGCACAGCAGGACTCCATTATAAAGTGGAAGTAGTGTTAGGCCCCAAAGCTGGGCCTTTATGGACAACCAGAGATGGCAAGAAGAAAATTTAAACACAAGAGTTAGGCAGAACTTACATTTATTATGTCTGCAGACAGGAGACAAGGTCAGTCTAAAGTGACTCAGACCTAACTCCCCATGCTGCAGCTTCACTCTTGCTTAAATGCCTAAGTTTCTATTTAGCATCTGCTTTGATTATGCATTAGCGTTTATGCATATGGATGAGCACACATAGCTAACTGGTTAGATAATTGTATGATTCATATGTTCAGGAAATCACACTTGCACATTCATTGTGTGATCTAGAAAACTACAGATAACTCCACACTGGGGTGGGGATTATACTATGTTAATTAAGCAAGTTGAAGTGAGGACAGCCAGGGGCTTCTTTTGTGCAAGTATGGCCTACCAGTTGAAGCAGGTTTTCATACTTCATTGTTTCAACAGGAACAAAATTTGGGACTATAACACAGGAACGTCAAGCCCAGAAAGGCAGACTGAATACTTTGATATTCCAGAGAAATCACATGGGAAGACCAGCAACAATCATGCCATTTATTTACTCACGTGTCCCAGTGATGGCTAGTCAGGTAGCTACCATGCCATGCAGCAGGGAAACAAAGATTATACAGGGCTAGACAGCACAAAGAGTCCAGCTAATGTATAGAGCATCTCAAGGGTGCATGTAACCTAGAAAATGAATAATAGTGAGTGCATACATACCTGAGGAATCATGTGGGTTCCCAGAACAATGAGGGGCATCATGTATATAGGTAAATGATTACTATGCCTAGGGTCCTGTGTGTGCTGTAGCAGAAACTTATAGGATGGATTGCTGGCCAATTCCACCCCACCCTTTGCAGCAATATATGCAAAAAAATAGTGAGAGGGGAAGCAGGCATTTCATGTCCCTACAGACACCAAGAGAGGGTTGCATCTCATTACCCTCTAATTTACGTATAATTCTTTCTTTTGTACCCTAGCAACAGGGAGAAAAACAAGTTACTTTCAGGTATTCAGTTACTCTACAATCTACATCAATATGTAGAATATAGAAGATAGGGCTTGGGTAAGTCCTTAAGGCACAAGTAAGTTACATGAAGAAGTGGCTCAAATACCTATAGCCATCCACTCCTGCTACATTACCTTCTCTTTCCAAGTCCACAGATATGGCCTATTGGGGAGTTCCTTACAATCAGTTGATTGAGAAGAGAAATTTCCGGTCTGGTTTACAAATGGTTCTGCACAATGAAAGTAAAGAAAAATTGTCCTGGAATACTGGAGATCCCCTAGGGCAACACTTACTACTACCACGCCTTGTGATTAAAGGCAATGGAAAACTGCAACAACCCAATCCAGGAAGAAGTAACAATGGCCCAGAATCTTCAGGAATGAAGTTTTGGGTCACCCCACCAGGCAAAGAACAACAGCTAGCTGATGTGCTTGCTGAGAGTAAGGGAACATGGAATGGGTTGTGGAAGAAGGCAGTGATAAATATGAATGTCAACCATGTGGTCAGTTACAGAAACAAGGACTGTAAGAATCGAAGACTTCTCCATTCTTTTGTTATGAATATGTTTATATATGAACATAAAATGATTATCTTTGTTTTCTTCCCTTGTTTCCTTATCATATAACATAACTTGTATTAGTTTTACATTATTATATTTAAGGATGTCAAATTTAAGAGTCAATATTACCATAGGACTTGAACCCTATTCTGGAGCGATTTAGTGCATTTCTGTTTGTATACAAGACAGTTGAATATTGCTAAGTGAATATTTATATATTTCACTTAACAATACTCAAATAAATATTGTTTTTATTTAGAGAATAAGTATGTTTTAAGGTGATGTATATAGCTGCCAAGTTAACAAGGGATAGAATTTGATGGTTAGGAAAATGAGTCAACTTGTCCAGGTAGTGGTGCCCAGTTTGGCCAAGGAAGCATCGGGCTAATTGCAATACAAGGGCATTTCAGGGACTTTCATCATCAGTGAATCAATTGCATACATGGCTGATTACATGTACAATGTGGAGATTGCCATCTGCATTGAGTGACATCTCATCCAATCTTGAAGGCCTTAAAAGGAGGAGTAAGCTCAGAATTTAGAAAGAATCTACAGCTCTATCTCAGATGGAGAGCATCTCCTGGAGAACTCATTGAGGACAGATTTGGACTTATGCATCCCACAGTCATGTGAGACAATTTTATAAATTGTCATACTATTTACAGATATTGCCTGTCTGTTCTGTTACCCTAGAGAACCCTGACTAACACAAGGCTTCAAATTTCTGGTAAAGGCATCTTGTCTTATTTCCTGTTTGGGAGTTATTCCTATTCAGGGCTTTCTTGTGCACACTAAGCCTAGGTTCCCCTGATTTTTTATGCTCTGTGATTCCAGACATAGAGTTTTCTCTCCAATGGAGTTCATTCATGGTGTTTAAGGATATATAATAAATAAAAGCATATCCACATGGATTACATTGATATAGAATTTCTACCCTGTGTGAGAATTCTGGTTTATTTAAATACTGGCACTATGTCTTGAAGACTTTTCTACTTTTGGTATATTTATACTGTGAATCATCTCATGTCATATAATGGCAGAATTTTGACCAAAAGCTTCCCCATACATATACCATTCATATGGCTCCTCTCCAGGGTGAATTTGCTTGTGTTGAGTGAAAGATGAAAGATATCTGAAGGTACTTCTACACTGATTACAGACATTAAATCTCTTGCACATGTGAAATCTTTCATAGGAATGCAAGGTAGCAGTATGGCTGTTTCTGAGGTTCACTAGATTTATAGGGTCTCTCCCCAGTGTGAGTTCTTTGGGTGTTTATAAAAATTAGTGCTTTGGTTAAATTCTTTCCCCCATCCATTATATCTATAAATTTTCTCTTCAGTGTGAATTTTATCGTGTTGTCTAAGAGCAATATCTAAAGACTTCATAATATTTTTATGATTTACCTCTACTGTAAATTTGCTTGAGTTGATTAAACAATTATCAGCCATGGAGAGCTTTTCCACATTGGTGGCATAGGGATTTTTAAACATAGGAGTTAAAATATGTTGGGTCAATGGGGAAATATGAGGGAAACCTGCAAAATCCTTACATTCAATGTTTTCCTCTCCAGTGTGATATCTCTGCTGTTAGTAGGGATAAGAGGCTGTTAAAGTTTGGCTCACATATTTTTATTCATTCACTTCTCTACATACAAATTCAAGACTGATCATTTAGTGAGAGACTCCAATTAAAATATTTCTCATGTTATTTACAGACATATGGTGAATTGCTCTCCTGCATACACATAGATTTTTCTCTTTTTTACCAGCTCAGCTCAGAACTATCTGATTAATTTTGAAGGCTATATTACGTTCTAAAGGTTAGGTGTATGATCCAGTTTTATTCAAATGAAATGTGAGAGGAATTCAAATCATGGTATGATTTTTAGCTCAAGTTAATTTCTTCCCTATATTCACATGTCCAATTCTTATTCCCATCTCTAATTGCACTCAGATGCTTGTGCTGAATTCATGGCATCTTTGGGTAGTCAGGTTTCACACCCATGAAGCTTACCATTGACACAATGTTGGATGTGTTCCTCTTGCAGAAATTTTAGATAGATATCATTTCTTGCTTTTCATGTCCTCTTTTCATGCCTGGAATCAATGCATAGATTGTTATTCCTGGAATGAAAATGTTGAAAGAATCGATGCTCATGGAAGTATATTTCAAATAGTGTCCTTTGTGATGGTTAATTTAATATATTAAGTTAGGTAGGATATGGATTCCAGTTGTTTGGTTAAGCAAGCACTTTGCATCTATTAGGCTTACTCTTTCCCAAATTCCTCTCTGAGCTCCTGGGTTGTTTCTCTCAATCTCCATGGCTTTTTGTCTGTGTGTCCCTGCTTTCTGTCTTCCATTTTTAAAGGACTCCAGCAAGAGGACCAAGAACCACACCCACAGGAATGGATTAGTTCCAAGAACATGACCTTTTCTGGGATCACCCAAAAGCTTCAAATTGTCACACCAAGTTACTAAATCTTTTCAAGCATCAATTCCTGATATATAATATAAGGATAAGGCATATCTTAAAAGCTGTTACAAGGTTTAAGTGACATATTTATAGGAAGGACCTCATATATTGAGGGCTGTATCCAAACTGAAGGCCTTTGTCCTGGAGGTTCTGGCTTTCTGCTCCAGCTTTTATCCTAGGACTCTATTTTTCTCTCCCCTTTGGTGGAGATCCCTGTTTCATGGAAGTTCATTTATCTAGCAAATTTTTTGTATATATTTTTTATTTACATTTGTCTGTGCATGGAGAAAGATATAGGTGGAATCACCCTATACTGTTAACATTGGCACCCTCAGGGTTATAGGATTGGAAGAGGGACCCACAAACTTTTTAAAAACAGTTTATAGCCAAACTATCTTGCTTGGCTTGTTAAAGCAAATGTCCATTAGTCCTATAACATTTTTAAAAAAGAAAAGTTTTTTTGAGATGTGAATATACAAAACAATAGAGTGTTGAATCCACACCCTATGGTTTTACTGTTGATATTGAGAAGTCTGTCACCACTCTGATCATGATCTTTGTATATGATCCCTTCCTAGATTTATCCTTTCAAAAATTGCCTAGTGTGGAGAAATTTCACAATTATGTGTGTTTATGCTTGCCTTCTTTCATAAGCAGTCAGATGGTCCTTTAATTCTGTAATCTTTTTTACTTGATATTTGGCAGTTTTTCTGGAATTATTTAATATGCTTTCTTTTATTAGTTGCTATTTCCAGAACTGTTAGATAGAATTTGGTCAGTGAATTTTACTATGACTAATAGAATTAAAATACCATATCCTTAAACAAAATAGATGTTAATTTGTCATCCAGCTTTAAGATGTAGTCATGATGAATGAGAGAGAAATTTGACTTATAACAAATGCTAGAGAAAGGGCTGGTGCCAGGCTTCAGTTTCTGTTACACTTCCTGCTTCCTACCTGCCATACAGTATCCCCTAAGCAAAAGAAAATGTAAGATGTGAAAAAAATGGAATCCTAAGGAAAAGAAAGGGGAAAAAGATATCCAAACTTTAAGTTCAAATTTGAAGTCAATGAATAAACAATTTCCTATGATGCTAGAAAAATAGAAAATGTAAAAAAAAAAAAAAAAAAATGTGCAAAGGAAATAACTTCAGAAAAAAGAATCTACAAAGAGAAAAGGAGAAATAAATGAATAAAATAAAAATAAAAAAGACACATCTCCATAAATACAAATGGCCAATAAGCAAATGAATAGATGCTTAACATCAATAGCCAGTACAGAAACACAAATCAAAACCACAAGATATCCATTTATAGCCACCGGAATGACTAATATTTAAAAAACTGAATATAAAAAGTGTTGAAGCAGACGTGAATAAATAAGAACACTCACATATAGTTGGTGTATATAAAAAATTGTGCACTCATCTTGGAAAACCATTTGAGATTTACTCAGAAAGTTATGTATAGAATTGCAATATGACCCTGCAATCTCACAGTCATATATGTGGAAGAATCGAAAGCAGGAACCTGAACCGATATATGTATTCCAATGGCCATAACAGTATTATTCTCAATTGCTAGAAGGTGAAAGCAATCTTAGTGTCTCTCAACAGAGGAAAGGACAAACAAAATGTGGTATAGACCTACAATGCAATGTTATCCAGCTATAAAAAGAAATGAAGTTCTGATGCATGCTACAACATGGATGAACCTTGAAGACATTATGTTAAGTAACTTGGACACAAAAGGACAAATATTGTATGAGCTTACTTTTTAAAAATTTATTTATTCTCTCTCTTGCTGCTTGTGCTCACTGTCTGCTGCACATTTCTTCTGTGTCTGCTTGTCTTCCTTTTGTTGCATCATCTTGCTGCATCAGCTCTCTATGGACATGGGCCATCAGCTCTCCATGGACTTGGGCCATCAGCATTCTGTGTGCGTGGGACATCAGCATTCCATGGGCACAGGCCATCAGCTCTCTGCAAGTGTGGGCATGGACTATCAGGTCTTTATGGGTGTGGACCAGCTTGCCCTAACCCGGAGGTCCCAGGAACCCAGGGTTTCCCATATGGTAGACAAGAGCCCAACCACTCGAGCCACATCCACTTTCCATGACCTTGCTTTTATGAAATAAACAGAATATGAAAATTATTAGAGATAGAAAGTAGAATACAGGTTTCCAGAAGCTGGGAAGGGGTGAGGAAGGTGGCATTAATATTTCATTCTTATTGAGTATCTGTTTGGGGTGATCAAAAAAATTTGGTAATGGATGATGGTAATCATGGCACAACTTTGTGTATGCCATTAACACCAGTGAATCCTATAACTGAATGTGTATAACAGAAAGTTTTAGGTTGTATTTCTGTTTCCAGAATTAAAATAGCCCCCATATCCAAGAAAAGTGAGACTTTATGCAGTAAAAGTATTTTTGTTAGGGTTTGACATTTGTCTAATAAAATGAGCAAGGAAGGATGGGATGGGTGCAGTTGGTACCCATTTTTTAGGTGGTAAGAAGGTGATTCAGCTCTTTCCTGAAGGAATCTATTTTCTCAATGAATTTTTAGGTAAGATTATCAGGTGAAAGAAGAGGGAGTAAAGGATGGAAGAATATTGAGAAAATTGGATATAGATGTGCTTTCTGGGAGATTATTTTATTAGAGAAATATAAAATTAATGATTTCTGTACAATGCTTATTGCTTATTTAGTATGCACATAATTTTGAATTTATGTTCCTCCATGTGTTGTATTTTGTGATATTTTGTCCAGCAGTCATGTTTGGTGAAATTGTGCAAGTGTAAAGCCAAGGGTGGGGCTCATCCACTGAGAGAATTTTTCCAGAAAAAGAAGAGAATAGTAAGAGATTTTAAGATTTTATAAGACAGTGACAATCTAAATAGGATGAGAAAGAAATACAGTTGTATTTTTTGTGTTTTTGCTTGTTGAGTATCTGGGGTAGGGTATTTGTTTACTTTGGAGAGCAAGGGATGTATTGAATGGGCTGTGGCCCTAGATAAGGTTAAAAAAACTCTAAGGTTGCAGGTATTTGTAATACTAGTTGGCAGGATAGGAGGATATGGCCATTCCATTTACCAAATAATTAGAAAAATCTGTAGCAGCTAAGAGGACAGAAAATTTAAATGATAGGCAGATAGACAAGCATTGGTAAATATTGCAACTGGCCCCTTAGTAGTAAGGAATATTCCAAAAAAGAGAATGTAGTGAGAGTGCTCATGGGAGGTTGGTCCTTCTTTATACCATGATTTTGCCACAATTTCTCTGGCTTCTTTCTGGGGTCTTGCAGTATCACAGGGTTCAGATCATGGTGCCTCTGCATTCCACACACCTCTCAAATCTCCAACTCACTCTTCAGACCCCTGCCCTTTACTCAAAGTGGAAAGATCAATAAGGATAAGTATATGGAAGGCTTTTCTATTTCAACATATGGGTCATTCACTTGATGAGACCAGATGTGGTATTGGATATTCCGTAGGAAACTTTTGAGCTTAGATGGAAGGTATAGTCAAGGCAGTTAAGTGTGTCTTCCAGAGCAGGCTCTAACCTGTTCTGGTTCTGGTAGTCTCCAAGGGCTTAGTTTCTCTTTAAGATGAAATGCTTTGCCTTTGCTCCCAAATCCAATAGCTAGTTTGAGTCCCTTTATTCAAATACAGGTATTCTGAAACCTAGGAGCTTTTCCAGGAGTTGGAGCTCATGGTTTAGCCAGAAGCTCTTGTCTATTAGTGTGCTTTCCTCAACTGGCTTAGCCTGGGCCACAGATTAACACTGGATGGGGATTGGAGAACATAGTTGGGGACATCCATTCCCTCATTTATCCCAACCCAGAAAACACTGAGTCAGAGTAAGATATTTAACTTTAGCTCCTACTTAGGAGTGGCCAAGACAAAGGGATGTGAAACTGAAGCAGGTTAAATAGGGAATCAATAGATGGATCTGGAACCTGGCAGAAAAAAATGCCACCATTGAACAATGTTCTTCAATACTCCCAAGATGGCTGCTGGAAGACCCGCACAAGAAATCCCATTCAAAATGAGATTTCCTCCAGAAGTCAGGAAAAGCCCCAGATATTCTCCAGGGACTTTATAATTGGACCCTCCTGGGGTACTGATGGGTTGGGTAATCAATCAAAACAGCCAAAGTCTTTTGCTCTTCCTTGCCTTTGCCTTGTCCCAGTACCTGTTTGTGCTGTATTCAGGCCTTCTTCACCCCCACCTGGATCAATATGCAAGTAAAACTGGGCATTTATAATCTATAATGGGAAATTGTATTCTATAAGTCAGACCTCTTTATCACTCTTTAGCCCTTCCTCTCTACCTGGAACCTATGAGCTCTTATTTTCTCCCATTTTTCTTCTCACCATTCCTTAATAAATTACTGGCCTAACTAATCCAGTGCACTCTTGAAATTCATTTCTTGTAGCTTAGTCATGAAACTAGACAAAATCCAATTAAAAACTGATTATCTTGGTATCTTAGAGTTCAAAATTTAAAAGCAGGACTGGAGGTAAGGGCCAAGGGCTAGCAGAACATGGTTTGACAATTGTACCCCGGGTTATATGTCCAATATACTCCTACTGTAACACTGCTTTAATCTTTAAGTTAAATGATTCACTCATTCTCCCAACTGCTTGCCACAGGATTGTACACAGCTATCACAGCAACAGGGTCAAGTGTTTTCATTTGTCTTGTAACTACCAAAAAGATGAATTTGAAAAATACGGTTGAACCCCCAAACTGGAAATCTGAACTAAGAATTCTGACAAAATGGATGGTAGGTGCATTCATATGGCAAATGTTCACAGCATTCATTTTTAAAAATGAGAATATATCATAAAAGAGCTACAGGGAGCACAGGTGTTATTTTGAGCTCTTTTCTAGACACCCGCAGGGACTACACAGTAGCTCTCTGAGTCAGTTTCTGTTTTCCTTTTCTTTTAATATAGATGATGACAGAAAGGCAGAGAGGGCTTAAGATACTCCAGACACAGTCACAGGTGGTGACCAATACTCAGGCAGTCCAGCTCCTAAGATACTTGATTACATCTTCTAGGGTGTGGAAATTATGCACTTCAAGGTGCTGGGTGGTGGATCAGATCCCAGGACCAAAAGCCTTTCAGGAACAGAGTTCAGTTTTTCAGTGAAAACTAGCTTTGCAATCTAATTGACTTAATTTGTAAGTCCCTGGGGTCAGAGTGGCATCTAACATAAATTCACAAGAAAGAAAAACAAATAAGTTTCCTTTACCCACAACCTGAGTTCCTCTATCCCCCCTGCTAGTGATCCAGTGGCAGGGATTCCCTGGGGCAGGTTCTAAGGAGCAGGCTATGGAGGAGGGGACTCAACCACCCTTTGCCTTAAGCAGCTTCCTTGCTGGGATACTTTGACCCCTGAACCTCTGTGCACCCTTGTCTGGGAACACTGGATTGGGTCTACTATGTTTCCAGGTGGCAATGAGATTCTGGACAGGTCACCTATTTGAACCCCAATACACCCACACACTGTGAACATCTCTTAACTGTACAGGATGGACGGTTAGTGCGATGGAAGTAGTTCTGACTCCAGCTAAGCAGACCCTCCCCCTGGAGCCATGTGGGAGGTCAAAGACCCTTTGTGCTTCACTGGACCTTTGGTCAGCAGGGACCACTCAAATCCTCCTTTTCTGAACCAAACTGCCCTGGAAAGGCTTCCACTTTCATCCCCGGACTAGGCTCCACTTCAGCAGAGAGGACAAAAGCTTCTTTCCTGATGGTCCTGAGGAGGAGACCCCATGGCTCTGTGATTCCTTAGGCTATGCCAACATGAGTAAATAGCTTTCTCTTCGTGCCTGAGGCTGAGGCAGAACCTTTGTCGTGGCTGGCTCGGTCTCAGCCTCTCAGAGGAATTTTTTCTTAAATCGTGAGCAGAGAAACTTCATTTTCTGCATTGTTTCTATGCAGTTTATGCTTTTCTTTCTCAAGTATTATTTTGTCAAGGCTTATTTTCCAAAGTATCCATTCATTGAGGGTTTTGCCAGCTCGAAACCTGGCATGCTGAAGGACTTTTCATGGATTTGGGAATCTTGCTGGAGACAATCCTGATAGATTCAGAGAGAAGTGAAAAGTATGTACAGTACTGAAAGGAATATTCCTAATATTGTAAACTTCCAGGGGGTAAGTTGGGGTTAGGGGTGCCCTGGCTAAACCTTATCAGTGCTTGAAGTTACAGGGAAAATGGTGCCTCTATGTAAACATTTTTATTAATTATTTTATTGTTTCATTTTTCCTGCACCGCTTAACTAGTTGAAAAAAAGTTTAAAAGTGTACAAGTTCAGGTAATACAACTCCCAGCATTAATTTTAAATGTTATTCCAAATTCCAAAATTTATAATAAATTCACTTTCCTGGCTTTAACAAAAGCAGAGTTTTGAGTAAAATTTTTGAAATATATATATATTATCAAATGGTGAAATTACCACATTGTACAGTTTCTCATGACCAAGTGAGGATCTTCAACTACTTTTAAGTTTAGCTTGCTGAAATGTCTTGTTTCAGTGTGACTGATGTTTTTTAAAAGTATGGATAGATTGATTGGTAGAGATGATATTTGCACAGTGTGAGAATGTACTAAAGGCCCTGAATTGTATACTTTATATCTGTTAATTATTTGTTATGTGAATTTCCAGGCTATGCCACCTCCAAGTTAGGATAAGTTTGTATAAAATAAAATTTATGCATGAACAGAAATCAGTTTTTGAAGTTTGCAACCCAATTGTGATTTTCAATACCTGTCCCGGCCCGCGGGACAGTCAACTGGGGCTCCAGCTCCTATGAGAGAAGAATGGTATGGGACAAGAGACACAAAGAATGACAGCAAGACAGGATTCTGATCAAGCTGCAAAAGTTTATTGAAAAGGCAGGGTATATATACTCTAAAGGAAGAGGGAGTGGCTACTAAGGACGGGTGGCAGTTTAGGATTGGTGGGGGCGTGGCTACTAAGGACGGGTGGCAGTTTAGGATTGGTGGGGGCGTGGCTACTAAGGATGGGTGGCGATCTAGGATTGGTGGTTGCTGTTGCTAGGGTGTTGTTGTTTCAGCCCCGGTGGCCATGTTATATGTTACCGGTATCGCTGAAGGTGAACATGCTGCCATTATCGTCCCCAACAAATACCTACTATTTCATACTGTTTAAAAGTACTTAAGCTGAAACTTATATGAGACTTAAATTATCAGTTTATTTAAGAGCTCTGTAATAGACTGTTTTTTTGTAAATCAGAGCTATTCATTGAAAGTACATTTCTCTTGTGGAAAATTCAAAATCTGACTGCATTTAGTTTAATTTTGTATATTTCTATGGAAAGGTGAAATCATTATATATCTACAATCTCAGCATTTTGTATAGATATCACTATATATCTACAATCTCACCTATTTCCCATAATAATATTTCAAAAGGTGCTGAGCTATTTTCAAATGCTTTACTTTTCAAATACTATACATTGTCGTGGATTCCATCAGTGAGTATTTTGTTGAAAATGTATTTGTATATCCAGTTAAATTTTGCATTAATGAAATACATTGAAGTGGATAGGCCTAATTACCACCCACCTTTATATATGGTGAGGAATTTTAATGGATAATTATTAATGAATTTCTCTTGGTTCCATATAGCATCTCACACTAATAAGTTGCAGAAATATTTGTAATATATTTTCAACAAGAGACTTTTGATTCCAGCATAGTATATTTCATTTGATACCATACATACATTATGTATCTTATATAAACATTCAATAAATGTTAATTTGTGTATGAAGTGCCCTGGTTATATTTGTTCACCTCCCAGCTTGGCACATAAAGATAAATTCCAGCACTTTATAACCCCAAGCATTTCTTCACTTTTCAAATCACTGCTTTGATCAAGACATTACCTCATGCCCTATAGCCACCAATATTTCCTAAGGGACTCCTGGAGAGGGAAGAGCTATACAGAAGATCCCCTGAGACACACACATGCACAGACTGACAAAAAACAGCCAAGTAGAGAAAATCTGAACTGAGGTCTGAGCCACCTCTTGAGGACATAGTGAGCACAAGAAATCTGGAGTAGCATGCCCCTGTCTTGGAGAAGGGAGGTATAAAATACATGTCCTTCTCCATGGCTTTCAACCTGGGGCAATGGGTAAACATTCTCCAAAACCTGAACTGGAAGAAGGAGTTCCTGTGAGAAACTGGAATACTGATATCTTGCTGTATTCACAAATGCCCCAATCATTGAGGAAACCATAGACATAGTGCTACTAATATAATAATGACACATTTCTTCCTTAGTAACATTCAGACACATTTAAATTTTATTTCCTTTCACAACACTAGTAGAATTGCCTTTGGATAGTTTTGGCCATTGAATACTTTAGTGTGATAGTAGCAACATGGTGGTTTTAAAAGTAATTTGAGAGGGGCCAAGATGGCGTTAGTGTAGGAGGGCACACACTGCAAGCTCCCAGAGCAAGGCAGATTGTGGACGGGGTCCTGCCTGGGGGTCTGTGCTGTGCACGCGTGGATTGAGAAACTTGGGACATCTATCTGCGCGGATCAACGGCGTGGACAGAATGGTAGAGATTCGTGAGTTTTAAGGCTGCCGGTGGTGGTTGGCACAGATGGCTGAGCCCCGTGGTTAGGGAGGAAAAATAAAATAAAATAAAATGGCCATTTGAAGCTGCGAGCAGGGCGAGAAAGTTTTATTTTCTGGGGATCTGGCTGCTTGGTGCCCCTTGGAACTTGTGTGAACAGAACAACCGAGCTTATCAGCACCTGGTGAACCGGAGGGGGGATACTGATCGGGGAATGGAGCTGATTACCCTAGCGACCCAGGGATAAGACGCGGCCCCCTGCAGAACCAGGAAGAAGGGACACTTCCCAAAAGAGGGAGGGTTCTGTTGGAGGACAGGGAAGGGTATTTTTTATTTTGAGACATCGATCTGGCTGCCTGCACCGCCCCATAGCTTTGGGGAGCAAATAAGCTGACCTGAAGCAGCATCAGGCTGAGACCAGACGTGAATCTGCACTCAAACTGATTTACTAAGCAACCCGGTGAGGCTCGAGCTCGGCTCCAGAAGGGGCAGAATCGGCAGTCTTTAGCTCTCCTCACTGACTAACATCAGAGCAACAGCTAACCTGGGGAGTCCAAAAAGTGGGGCGTACTTGATTAATTTCCACGGGCCCAGCTAGGGTCCCTTCCATAAGGGGGTTGGTCTAGAGGAGGAATTATTTTGGGTCCTACATTTGGCTAAAAATTAAAAATTAAAAAAAAAAAAGTGAGAAGGTCACTTCAATAAATGAAAAATAAATTCTTTATAATTTAGTTTAATAGCTAAAAGCTGCTTCAGGACCTGCATATAGAACCCTGTGGGGAAATTGATTGATAAACACAAGTAGGCAGGAAGGATCCACGTGGATCCTAGGGGAATCATTGACCCCCCTTAGCTCTTTTTGACTGCTTGCCTGTGTGGATCTTTGGTTTCTCTCTCTTTCTTTCTGGTCTATTGCTATTATTCCCATTTTCCTCTTTCCTCCCCTCCTTTTTTTTTATTCTATTTTTTTTTTTCTTAATTATTAATTAGGTGCTGCCAGTTTGTCGTTTCCTTGCTTGGCTTCTTTTTCAATAATTTCCCACTCGCTATATATATTGATTCTGTATTACAAATTATCGCTTATCCTTCCTGCATCTTTCTGCTTTCTGTTTTCTGTTGTGGCTCTTAGAGACAACATTTTTTCATAGGCCCACAACTTAAGGGTATCAATTTCTATTCCATCTATTTTGTTTTCTTCTTTTTTTTTTATTAGTATTAACTTTTTCCTTACAAACCTTTCTTTACTATTTCTCTCCCTCCTCATAATTTTAGTCTTCTAAATCACTATGTATATATTCCTCCATTTGTTTTCCCAGTCCATTGTAAGAACTCCATATTTTTTCCTAGTACTCTACACTGCCTACACAAGTTAAATATTCATCTCATTAAGTCTCATTTTGCTCCTCTTCTAACTTTTATCAATATTTCTATTATCCTTCTGCCTTCCTTACATCTTTTGATTCCTCTGGCCCTAACCTTTTACCTTCAAGGGAACATAGAAAGAAGCAAGGAAATAAAATAAGAAGAAAAACTGCCAAAGAGAAAACTTAACTCACACGCAGAACCAACAGTAAATAAAATTCTAGAGCATAGAGAAAAGCTAATCAACTGAACAAACCCATCAAGATAATATGATGACCAGAGGGCAACAGAAAAATACAAATGACTCTAAGAAACTGGAAAACATGGAGCAGTCCAATGCACAAAATAAAAACCAGGAAGCAATGCAGAACATCGAACAACTAATCAAAGCTATCCAAACAAATATCATGGACCAACTTAATGAACTGAAGGAAGAGATTAAGGATATGAAGAAGACACTGGGAGAACATACTGAAGAAATAGCAAACATGCCTAAACAGGTAATGGATATCATGGTGAACAATGGCACAAGCCAAGAAATGAAAAAGATGCTGGACTCACATGGCAGCAGATTTGAACAGGCAGAGGGAAGAATTAGTGATATGGAAGATAATACAGCTGAAATCAAAGAGATTTAGAACAGATAGACAAAAAGATAGAAAAAAATCCAGCATGGACTCAGGGAATTAACCGATAATACAAAATGCACAAACATACGCATTATGGGCATCCCAGAAGGAGAAGAGAAGGGAAAGGGAACAGCAGGAGTGTTGAAGGAAATAATGGCTGAAAACTTCCCAACCCTATTGAGACAGATGGATGTGCAGATCCAGGAAGCACAGCTCACCTCAAATAGTATAAATCCCAACAGGCCAACTCTAAGACATATACATGTCAAAATGTCCAATGCTTAAGACAAAGAGAAAATACTCAAGGCAGCAAGAGAAAAGAGAACCATCACATACAAGGGAAGCACAATAAGATTAAGTGCTGATCGCTCAGCTGAAACCATGGAGGCAAGAAGACAGTGGTATGACATAGTCAAAACACTAAAAGAAAAAAACCTCCAGCCACGAATTCTCTATCCAGCAAAACTGGCATTCAAAAATGATGGAGAGTTCAAAATATTCACAGATAAACAGAATTTAAGAGAGTATATCAAGAAGAAACCAGCACATCAAGAAATACTAAAGGAATCTCTACAAGTTGAAAGGAAAAAACAAGGGAGAGAGAGTTGGAGGAGAGTTTAGAAACAGTAATAACTGTCTTATACAGAAAATATAATGTGAGACCTAGACATTGCTTTGTAATTAAATATTGGTAATATTGTCTGATAAAGCTTTACAAATGTCCTTTTGTAAATCTACTTTCAGTTTGGCATCTCCTATTTATCACAAATTTTGTATTTAATAAATCATGAGGTATCAAAATGCACCTTAAAAAAAAAAAAAAACTCAAAGACAAAAAAAAAAAGAAACAAAACAACAGATGACATACATTAACCCAAAGAAAAAATGGCTGAAGTAAGAAATTCGTTACGAGTAATAACACTGAATGTTAATGGATTAAATTCACCAATCAAAAGACACAGATTGGCAGAATGGATAAGAAAATATGATCCATCTATATGCTGTCTACAAGAAACCCACCTTCGACCCAAGGATTCAAGGAGGCTGAAAGTGAATGGCTGGAAAAACATTTTTCAAGCTAACAATAACCAAAAGAGGGCAGGGGTAGCTATTATAATATCAGACAAAATAGACTTTAAATGCAAAAACTATTGTAAGAGACAAAGACGGACATTACATATTAGTAAAAAGAATAATCTCTCAAGAAGGGAGAACAATCATCAACATTTACAGTCCTAATTGAGGTGCCTCAAAATACGTGTGGCAAGCTCTGGAAAAACTAAGAGGAGAAATAAATCCCTCTACAATTATAGCAGGGGACTTCAACACACCACTATCAACATTAGACAGAACATCTGGACAGAGAATCAATAAAGAAATTAAGGCACTCAACAATATATTAGAAGACCTGGACTTAATAGACATATACAGAACACTACACCCAAATACAGAGGGATTTACATTCTTCTTGAGTGCACATGGAATATACTCCAAAATAGACCACTTGCTAGGCCACAGAACAACACTCAATGAATTCAGAAATATTGAGATTATACAAAGTAATTTCTCTGACCACAACGGAATGAAATTGGAAATCACTAAGGGCCAGAGAAACAGGTTAGGCACAAGGATATGGAAGTTAAAAAACACACTCTTAGACAAACAGTGGGTCAAAGAGGAAATCTCAAAAGAAATCAGTAACTACCTTGAAACTAATGAAAATGACAACACAACATATCAAAACCCATGGGATGCAGCGAAAGCAGTCCTGAGAGGGAAGTTCATAGCCATAAATTCACATATTAAAAAAGAAGAAAGAGCTAAAATTGAAGACCTAACAGCACACTTGGAGGAATTGGAAAAACAACAACAAACTAAACCTAAAGGAAGTAGAAATGAGGAAATAACCAAGATTAGTGCAGAACTAAATGAAATAGAGAATAAGAAAGCACTGGAAACAATAAACAAAACCAAAAGTTGGTTCTTCAAGAATATCAACAAAATTGACAAACCCTTAGCCAGACTAACAAAGAAGAAGAGAGAACAGATGCAAATACATAAAATAAAGAATGAGCAAGGGGATATCACTACTGACGCACAGAAATAAAGAGTATCATAAGAGGATACTTTGAAAAATTATATGACAACAAGAATGAAAATTTGGAGAAAATGGACAAGTTTCTAGAAACCCAGAAGCAGCTGACATTGATGAAAGAAGAAATAGATGAACTCAACAATCCAATTACAAGTAAAGAGATAGACTCAGTCATTAAAACCTCCCAACTAAGAAGAGTCCAGGACCAGACGGCTTCACAGCTGAATTCTACGAAACATTCTGGAAAGAGTTAACACCAATTCTACTTAAGCTCTTCCAAAAAATAGAAGTAGAAGGAATATTACCTATCTCATTCCATGATGCCAATATTACCCTAATACCAAAACCAAATAAAGATACCAGAAGAATGGAAAATTACAGACCAATTTCTCTAATGAACCTAGATGCTAAAATCTTTAATAAAATACATGCTAATCGCATTCAACAACATATCAAAAGGATTATACACCATGACCAAGTGAGTTTCATCCCGGGTATGCAAGGATGGTTCAATATAAGAAAATCAATCAATGTAATACACCACATAAACAGATTGAAAGAAAAAATCACATGATCATCTCTATATGTGCAGAAAAAGCATTCGACAAAATACAGCACTCTTTCATCATAAAAACACTACAAAAGATAGGAATAGATGGAAACTTTCTGAAAACGATAAAGGGTATTTATGAAAAATCGAAAGCTAACATCATTTTCAACGGTGAAATCCTAAAAGCCTTCCCTCTGAGATCGGGAACAAGACAAGGATGCCCACTATCACCACTCCTATTTAACATTGTCTTAGAAGTTCTTGCACAAGCACTGAGACAAGAAAAGGATATAAAAGGCATCCAGATTGGAAAAGAAGAAGTAAAAATTTCATTATTTGCAGATGACATGATCCTATACATAGAAAGCCCTGAGAAATCTAAAACAAGCCTTCCAGAACTTATAAAAGATTTCAGTTATGTTGTAGGCTATAAGATCAATGCTCAAAAATCAGTAGCATTTCTGTACAACAATAACGAGCAAACTGAGGAGGAAATCAGGAAAAAAATACCATTTACAATAGTAAATAAAAGAATCAAATACCTAGGAATAAATTTGTCTAAAGATGTAAAGGACTTATATACAGAAAACTACACAACAATGTTAAAGGAAATCAAAGATGACTTAAATAAATTGAAAAATATTCCCTGTTCATATATAGGAAGACTAAACATCATCAAGATGTCTATCCTACCCAAACTAATCTACAGATTTAATGCAATCCCAATCAAAGTCAACACTATATTTTTTAAGGAACTGGAAAAACTAACCACAAAATATATTTGGAGAGGCAAGAGGCCCCGAATTGCCAAAGATATATTGAAAAAGAAAAATGACGTTGGAGGTATCACACTACCTGACATTAAAACATACTACAAAGGTACTGTGATCAAAACTGCGTGGTATTGGCACAAGGATAGACCTACTGACCAATGGAACCGAATTGAGAGTTCTGATATAGATCCTGGCATATACAGTCATCTGATACTTGACAAGGCAATGAAGCCCACTCAGTTGGGAAAGAATAGCCTCTTTAACAAGTGGTGCTTGGAGAACTGGATATCCATATCCAAACGAATGAGAGAAGAATACCATCTCACACCTTATACAAATTCAACTCAAGATGGATCAAAGATCTAAATATAAGAGCCAAAACCATAAAGACCTTGGAAGATAATGTAGGGAAGCATCTACAGGACCTTGTAATAGGAAATTGTTTCATGAACTTCACAGCCAAAGCAAGAGCAGCAAGAGAAAAAAAATAGATAAATGGGATCTCATCAAAATTAAAAACTTCTGCACCTCAAAGGATGTTATTAAGAAAATAAAAAGGCAGCCTACTCAATGGGAAATAATATTCGGCAACCATATATCTGATAGGAGCCTAATATCCTGCATATATAAAGAAATCCTACACCTTGAAAATAAAAGGACAAACAACCCATTTAAAAAATGGGCAAGTGACCTGAAAATAAATTTCTCCAAGGTAGAAATACAAATGGCTATAAAGCACATGAAAAAATGCTCAACATCACTTGCTATCAGGGAAATGCAAATCAAAACTACAATGAGATACCATTTTACACCCATCAGGATGGCAGCTATTAAAAAAACAGGAGACTCTAAATGTTGGAGAGGATGTGGAGGAATAGGAACCCTCATCCACTGCTGGTGGGACTGCGGTATGGTCCAGCCCCTATGGAGGACAGTTTGGCGGTTCCTCAGAAAACTAACAATAGATCTTCCGTATGACCCAGCAATTCCACTGCTGGGTATATAACCAGAAGAACTGAAAGCAAAGACACAAAAAGATATATGCACACCAATGTTCATAGCGGCATTGTTCACCATTGCCAAAAGTTGGAATCAACCCCGGTGCCCATCAACAGATGAATGGATAAGCAAATGTGGTACATACATACAATGGAATATTACTCAGCTGTAAGAAGGAACAAAGTGCTAACACATGGAATAACGTGCATGAATCTTGAAGACCTTATGTTGAGTGAAGCAAGCAAGGCACGAAGGATGAACATTATATGATCTCCCTGATCTTTACTGAGGAAAGTGAGCAGTCTCTGAGAACCATTGTCTTAAAGATAGGTTAACAAAGAGAGTAAGAGAAGAGCAGGCTTTGAGCCATCACCCATATGGACATAATCTATGGTAAAGGGATAGAGTGTGGCTGCATGTTGGGGGATGGGGCAGATGAGTGGTAGTGTTCCTGGGTTTGGTGGTGCAGCGCTGGCAGGTGGGTGGATTAGGAAGGGCAGGTTCAAATCCCCAGGGCATGTAACTGTGAATCTTGACATTCCATGGGTCGGGAGAGGGTGGTATCATGGGCCCTGGGGGGCTGGGGGTAAGGGAACAGTCAAGATCTAATTGGGTGTTTGGTGGTCATGGGGAAGGTTTTTCATTACCTTACAGTAATGGAAACAGGTCATGGTAAATATCATCAAAATTATTAAACTGTATCATCTATATTGTAAACTATACTGTAAATCATTGACAATGTTTAGTTGCTATATTTTGCTATCTGTATAACAGTTATAACAATGGTAACATCCAAAAAAAGGGGGGGGGTTAATATGGGGTGGGGAAGGGGTGGTGGTTTGGTATCTGGGAGTCTCCGGCACTCCGTGTGTGACTTTGCTGTGACCTAAAACTTCTTTGAAAATTAAATGAAAAATTGGGAGACAATGGGGATTGAGAGGGGGAAGTTGTCACGGCACACCAGACATCCGATAACACAGTGATAAAAAGAAGGAAGGAAAAGAAAAGAGAAAGGAAAAAAAAATGAATATATATATATATATATATATTTTTTTAAAGGCATTTCCTTTGCTTTTTTGCCCATTTTTTGAATGTCCCAATTGGCTAATTATATTTTATTTTGTTTTGTTTTTTGTTTGATTATTTGTTTTTTTTTCCTACTCTTTTTTTTTCCCCCTGAGTTTCCTTATGTTTGTCTCTTGCATCTAAGCTTATCATACTTGTTTCTTTTTCCTAGTAAGTGTATTTGATTATTTTATGGACTTCATGTTCATGGAGGATTTGGATCACAGAAGGGTTACAATAAGTACTGCAGGGGATTATTTGTTGGGGGTTTCAGGGAGAGGGGTTTCATGGGAATTAGTTCAACCGAATATACATGAAAGATGTGAAAAATAGTTCAGAAGATCAAAAGATGGGGCATGGTTACGATGGGTGGACAATCACACAATAAATGAGGGAATTTGAATTCCTAGCCTGGAGAGCTCTTCCACAATCTCCAAGGGAGCAACAATAGTTGTCTGAGTTCAGAGACAGTGTCTGTCAAAAGAGGATGACCCACTGATGTGTTCTTTTTGTTGATGACTACCCTTGTGAGTCTTTGCTCTTGTAACTGAGACATAGCCTGCAGTTGTGGGGTGCCTAAGGGTTGCCACCCGAGAGCCTCCTTGTTGCTCAAATGTGGCCTCTCTCTAAGCCAAACTCAGCATATGATTGCATTACCTTCCCCCCAATGTGGGACATGACTCCCGGGGATGAGCCTCCCTGGCAACGAGGGATTAATACCAAGTGCCAATTGGCAACACAACTGGAAAAAGACCTTGAATTAAAGGGGGAAAAGGTAAAGACAAATGAGTTCAAATGGCTAAGAGACTTCAAAGAGAGTTGGGAGGTCATCCCAGGGTAACTCTTATGTACACCTCAGTAGGAGCTCATAGAACATCTAAGTGCCTATCACCCCACACAGAGGGGCTCCTGAGAGCTCTGGAGACACCCAGGTCCTATATAAGTGGGGATAGACCCAGAGACTGATGCCTTATCAGTGGGCTCTATTTTGGAATCTGTGCTACTGAGAGTAACAGAATTGGACTCAAATAAGTCCTCCTTGCACATGGTTCATCAGTCCCTTCTATTCAAACCTGTATGTGATGCTGAAGTTTTTAGGTCTACTTCCAGAGACTGGAGCCTCTGGCCTACCTATGGGCCAGGTGTGCATGGAATCTCAGTGGAGCTGCATCTCCTACACTACAGCTCAATGGACTCATCCAAGTCACCTGGCGAGGAGACAACGATGGGCAATGGCCATCCCAGGGAATGGAGAGGGCCTGCATCTGCAGGCAGGATCATCCCACCCACCATATGTGTGGGATATAAGCCCACTTGGAGGTGGAGTGGACATCACCATCCCAGTCCCCTCAGGATTAGGGGAAGAACTATGGACAAGAGTGGACTTGATGGTATTCTGTTCTTCACATATGGTGATTCTAGCAATGGAAGAAATTATAACAATGAGGTGGAGCCAGTGGCCACTTGACACTTTTGGGGCAGGGAGGGGACGAGCAGTTGAAATACAGGGGCTTCTTTGGGATTTGGAGGTTGTCCTGAGTACCATTGCGGCAACAGATGTAGGCCATTTTAAATCAGCACACACCACTCAGAACTGTGTGGGAGAGAGTGTGGTCTATGATGTGAATTGTGGTCTATGGTTGGTGGCAAGGCCCCAGGATATGTAAGTCCATTGAGGGTGGTGGGCCACACTTGTGGGAGATGTTTGTGTGGGATGTGGTGGGAGGTGTGGGAGGTGGGCAATATGGGAATCCCAGTGGGTTCCATGTAATATTTTGGGTAATCTAAGCACCTCTTATAATATATTTATATATATATATATATATAAATAACATTTTTGTAAGCAAATGCACATATATGCATATATATTTATATATCATTTTGCAAATGTTGGTATGTATTGTGAAAATTTTGATTTTTACCCACAATAAAAAGTAAATAAATAAAAAAAAAATAAAAGTAATTTATTTTAAAATATATCAAATGTATAAAAATTGCAAAGAACTCCTGATACCTTCAGTAGGATTTGCAATTTTAATTTTACCACATTTGCCCACTAACAAACCTTTCACAAAAATACTCCATCAACCAATGAATGGCTAAACCTAATATGGTATATACATACAATGGAATACTTTTCAATTGTAAGAAGAAATGAAATTGGGATGCATATGACAACATAGATGAATTTGAGGATGTTATTTTGAATGAAATAAGCCAGACACAAAAGAGCAAATATTGTGTGATCCTAGTAACATGAACTAAATATGATGAGTAAATTCACAGGACTAAACTTTAGAGCAGGGGCTCTTAACTTTTTTTGTTTCACAGACACCTTTGCCAGTCAGATGGAAACCACAGACCCCTTACTAAGTCTACACTATACTGTGTATTATTTAATAAATATTTCACACCCATACCAACATGTGCCCACAAGAATAAAGTTTTTTTTTTTTTATTTCAATTAAAGCGCATGGACCCCTTGTTAAGAACCCCAGCTCTAGAGTAAAGGTTACTAGGAAATAGAATGTGTGTTGAGAATGGGAACTGATGCTCCATGTATGTAGAATTTTTAATAAGGTTAATTATAGCCTTATTAAACGAATAGAGTTGATGGTAACACATTATAGTAAGTATAGTTCACACCATTGATTTATAAATGAGATTGTGGCTGAAAGGGGTAGCCATGTCTGACATTTATGATATATAAATGTCAATTGAAAGGAAATTAGAGAATAACCTAGAGTATGTATACCAGTGATTTCATTAAAGGATGAAGATTGTGGTTATTAGTATAATATAAGAATGGTCTTTTACCAAGTGTTAAGTGCAGGAATCTATCCTGCAGTCTTGCAGAGATCTGTCAAGCAGAGCTTACAACAGTGCAAAAAGTTAGTCTGAACACTGAGGTTGAGAGAAGTGAGGGAGAGAACAGCTAAAGGAGCTCTTCTCCTGAGCTGATCCCCAGCACAATTTTTATTCAGAATTTTTTCACAGTAAAGTTCAGTGTGTCCATGAAAAGGGGCAGGTAGGCAGTGTGTATGTGAGGAGTCATTAAAACATTGCAAGCAATCCAAGCAGAAAGATAATGAAGACATATAGTAGCTTACATCAAATATAGGGTGGAGGTGAAAGTTCTGGTTAACTAATTAACTAAACAGACCAAAAATGCTTTTGTTAAAGGTAGGAACTGATAGTGCTGACTTCCCTGCATGGGCAGGGTAGCAGGCCTCTAAACTGTTTCTTAGACATAAAGATTAGAAGAATTTCACAGTTAAGAATATGGTGACACATGGGAAAATTACAACTTATGTACCTTATAAATGATAGTTAACAGTAATATTGTAATATTTTGCAGCAAAGGCAAAGATTTATCAATTTTAAAAGCCAATCATAACGAGGTAAAGGGGGGCTTGGGATATTTCCTTTTGGTGTAATGAAAATGTTCTAAAATGGACTGAAGCATGAAAGCACAACTCTATGATGAAAATTAGAGCCACTGAGTATACCCTTTGAATTGGGGCTTTATAACACATAGGGAAACCAGTGTTTGAAGATGGACTGTGGTTAATGGGATAAATATGAGAATGTTCTTTCATGAACTATAGCAAATGTATAATACTAATACAGGGTGCTAATAATTCGCTAGGTTGGGGGAAAATACACCAAATGTAAGAAATGGGCTATACTTAAGAGTAATATTTTGATGATGCTATTTCATAGTTTGTAACAAAAGTTTCACCACAATGCAAGATGTTGATAGTGGGGTCATTTATGCAAGCCCTGTATGATGATATGCATGTTTGTTTTTAAGTTCACAACTTTTACTATATACTTATTGTTTATGTAGATGTATGAAAGATATACTTCAATAAAATTGTATTAAAAATATACTCCAGGGTATGTATCAATAAAACAAGAACAATCTCCTAGAAAATCCAAAATCATGAAGTCAACTTTGCTTCAATGCTGTAATCCCATACACAGAGCCCTTCAACTTTTACCCACTTTCCTACCCTTTCCAAACTGTCTAAAAAAATCCATTTTGGGAAGTGAATGTGGCTCAGGTGTCTGAGCTCCCCCCTACCACATGGGGGATCCATGTTCAGCTCCCAGTGCCTCTTGGAGAAGACAGACAAGACAGTGAGCTGATGTCATGGGCTGGCATGGTAAGCTGATGCAGCAAAATGATGCAGTGAAATGACACAAGCAAGAGACACAGTGAGGAAAACACAATGAGAGACCCAACAAAGCAAGGAGTGGAGGTGACTCAGGCAATTAGGCATCTCCCTCCTGTGTGGGAGGTCCTGGGTTTGGTTCCCAGTGCCTCCCCAAAACAGAAAACCAGCACACAACAAACAATGGGGGGCTGGGGAAAAATAAATAAATAAAATAAATATATATTTTTTAATGTCTATTTTTTCAGTCAGCTTTTTATCCAGTCAACTTCAATATGGAGCTCATCCTGAGAGGTTCTTTCATTTTCACACCTTTGACCAATTTAAGAAGCATAGCTGACCCCAACATGGGTCTGCCCAGTGTTTGCTCTTATGATTTAGGCCCTACATTCCCAGTAGGAACCCAGCCTGAAACTATGCTTTCTTCAGTGCAGCCCATCAAGGATAGGAGATCTGCTTGCCTCACCAACTCAGAATATAAACTCGATAACCTGATGAAATTTCTCTCATGTTCCTCCACATGCAAAAACGTTTTCACTCTGTCCTCTCAGAATATAAGGACATATTCTGATATTATATCAAAATTGTGGTCCCCATCCATCCTCCACCCACCATCCTCCACCCACCATCCTTTTGTCTGAATCAACCTACACTCTGATATCCGTCAAATGGTGAATTTTTCCCTTTCCATTTCCATCACTGCTTCTATAATATTTGGCTTTCTACCTTACAAAGGGCTTGCTTTCTCCTTGATTATTTGTTATAGCACTAAAGAGTAATGTATTCTATATTCTTCAATATTTTCTTACCTGTATCATTATTTTAATGCTCAAATTGTACCAGATTGCACTAGTGGATGTCCTTTAAGTTGATTCAGTGGGGCCCCAAGTAAGTCATCTATATTTTGTTTAGGGGGATTCAAGGAAAGTGCATTAAATTATTCCTGACTTCATATTCCAAATTACACAACATGTGATAGGACCCATTTCTTTCATCAAGTCTTCAGTGCAACCATCAAGTATTTTAAATTCACCAATAACCTCCTAAATTTTCTCTTGGTGTAATTTCTAGTCCTTATGTCAATGCATCCTAAACCTGAAGGAATATCTTGGACACAAATATCTCATCATTTCATTGTCCTTTAACTTTGTCAGTGGGTTCCCATTGTCCTTCGAACAAGGACCATAGGGCTTACAATGGCCTTCAGACTCTGAATGCTTTTTTCTGCCTTCCAAAGTCCTGTCCAACCAACTGCCTAAAGTTCATTCTGCTGTCAGTTCCTGCAAAGAACAGTCTGTTGTTGCTGGGATCTTGTACATTTTCTCCATAAGACCAATGGATTTCCCAAGAAAATTTGCTAAGACTGCCCAGTTAAATCCTTAAGGTTTCATCTAACACATGTGTTATTTCCAAGAGGATTGTCCCATCTCTACAAAGGAAGTCCTTAGATACTATGTACACAAGTTAATACTGTCATCTTTACTTTAAATTATCTATTCTAAACTAGACAAATTCTACAGAGCAGATCTATTGCTTTATTGCCTGTATAAATCCATTCATTGACATAACCTTGACTCAAAGCACTCATGACTTCCCTTAAGAATGGTGCATAATGGCCATGTTGGAAAGACAAATGGTAACATAAAAATATGAGTAAGGTAAATAATAGATTATATGATTACCCAAAATACCTGCTTTTAAAAAAGAGGCAATGAATTTTTCATGTGTGTGATTCCAAAATAGAGATTTATTATAAATTATTAAATTTCTGCATAAAAATCATCAATTGTTCCACATTGGTTTTTTTTATTTTTTAATTTTTTAAAAAAGATACTTAGATTACATATATGTTACACACAAAAAAATAGGGATTCCCATAAGCCCCACCTCCCACACCTCCCACATAAACATCCTTCATTAGTGTGGCACATTAATTGCAATTGATAATCATATCCTGGGGCTTTGCCATTAAGCATGTACCATAGTTTACATTGTAGACCACTCTCTCCCACACAGTTCTGCATGTCATACAATGATATAAAATGGCCTATATCTGTCATTGCAATGTCATTCGGTACAATTCCCAAGTCCTGAAAAAGCCCCTGTATTACAACTGCTTTGCCCTCTCCCTGCCCCCAGAGCCTCCAGTGGTCACTGGTCATTGGGTTTTTAACACACATCAATTCTTTGGGGTTGCTTTGTTTTCTCCAGCAATCTTAAAAAGACAGTTTTTTTGGTACCAGAAAACAACAGTTAAGGCAGAGAGTCATTTTCTTCGGTCCCAGCAGCTGAAGAGAATATTTGTGTTTTAGATAGTTTCTTAGGTTGCATAAGCTGTCCCTGAACCAAATAATTAGGCAGAAGAATGCAAATACGGTCATCTGTGGCCAATCATTTGAGTCAGATAGCTTTAAAATGAATTCCCCTTTTTCATCAGAGGCTTGATGGTTGGTTTCAGCATTAAACAAACAAAAAATGTGACAAAGTATGTAAGAAAGGGCAGGATCTTGAACAGTGCTGTGAGCTGGGCTGCACAAACCACAGGAGAACATATAATGGTTTTTTTTCTTGGTTTTTGTTCTTGTTAATATTTAATCACACTATAGGGCTGCTGCATAATTTCAAATCAAACTCATCATGGTCCTTAAAATACCCAAAACTTCATTCAGTCAGATCCTCTAAGGACATGTGCTTATTTTTAAATTCCCTTGGAGTCATGCTCCACGTGGGGGGTGATGAAAACAAAAACTCTAGGACTTGATTTATTAGAAACATTAAGGGGTCTTTACCACACTGAAATGAAGGCAAAAAGTCAGTCTGTGCTGTTGTGAAATTCAAAGGAGATTTGGAAGCAATATAGTTATTTATTGCTTCCTTAGAATAGACTGAAAAAATGACTTTTAAAAGACTGAGGCTGTCCCCAGCTGATCCCTGCCATGCTCTGGACCAGTCTGGGTTCAATTCACAGTGATTCGGGTTTGCCTGCTTCTGCGTGTGCTCCCGGCAGGCAGCCATGGGCTACACCTGGTAGTTGAGCTCGTTGTTCATCTTGGTGATCTTGTAGATGACGTCCATGGTGACCTTGTAGCTGACCAGGAAGAGGCAGACCTTCCCCAGACATTACTCCACCATCACCTTAAGGAGTTGAACTTGTAAAAGCTGTGTACAGTGCTGCCTGGAAGATGTTCTGCACGATCTGGCCATGATACCTCTTGAGGGCCATCTCTTGGCCTTGGTGGTGTTGACGCTGATGAGTCTAGGGTGGTTCTCATCCCTCTCAAATTCCCAGATGCTCTGAAGGAGCAATTGGATGAAGCGAAGGCCTCTTTTAAACCACATTAGCGCCAGCGTGGCCCCCACCCTGCTTCATATGTTTCTCCACCTCCAGGATATTCTGCAAGGTCTGGAACTTGGCCGCGTTGGTATCGTACACCGCCTTGATTTTTTGATGTTTCCACTTACGTCTGCCTTGATGGAATAAACACTGGGGACCCGGGGCAATCGAAGAAGGGCGGCATGTAGGACACCGTCTCCAGGAAGGGACCCACCTCGACCTGCTTGCCCGCCGGCAGCGGGTTCAGGATGTGCTCAGCCAGAAGCGCCATTTTGGGGTCGAGGCCCGCTGTGATGCCCTAACCAGTGGTTCCCGAGCGGCCGCGGTCAGCATCAGGGCAGTCACCGCCTCCCACCGCAGGCATTGCCACTTCAGAGCAATGAATTTTTAAGAGTAAATATTATTAAGAAGGCAAAGTGTGCTAATAGTTGGATCATGTTGTCGAAGATATCTAAACTGTAGGCACAATTGCTTAGAGTGTTCTTTTAAATCCCATTTTATTTCTTTAAGTTTTCTAGAAATGTCACCACTTTCATTACTAACAGAGAATTGACTATATTCTCCTTTATTCTTTTTTTTTAAAATTTATTCCTCCCTTCTTGTTTTGTGCTCGCTGTCTGCTCTGTGTCCATTTGCTGTGTGCTCTCTGCCTCTGCTTGTCTTCTCTTTTTGTCTTCTCTTTAGGAAACACCAGGGAACAATTCTGGGGTCTTAGATGTGGGAGAAAGGTATTCAATTGTTTGAGCCACCTCAGCTCCCTGGTTTGCTGTTTCTCTCATTGTTTCTCCTCTTTGGATCTTTTGTGTTATGTTGGCTCTTGGTGAAGGCCACCTTTCCATGTGGGTCAGCTTGCCTTCACCAGGAGGCCCCAGGAAATGAACCCAGGACTTCCCTTGTGGTAGATGGGAGCCCAATATCTTGAGCCACATCCACATCCCTCTCCTTTATTCTTAATCAGTCTAGCTGTAGAAGATTTTCAATTTTGTTGATCTTTTCAAAGAACCACCTTTTAATTGTGTTGATTCTATTGTTTTTCTATTCTCTAATCTCTGCTCTAGTCTTTTCCTTCCATCTACCAGCTTTGGGTTTTCTTTACTCTTCTTTTTCGTAATTCCTTAAGATGCAAAATTATGTTATTGATTTGAGACAGTTGTTCTTTTTTATATAGGTGTTTATTGCTATAAAAGTCTCTATTAGATATGTTTTCAGTCCATCCTATAAGTTTTGATGTCATGTATTCATATCTGTTTATCATAAGGTGTTTTCTAATTTCTCTCATAATTTCATCTGTGACCCATTGGTTGAGTGTGTTGTTTAATTTCCACATATTTGTGGAACTTTCCAATTTCCCTTCATTATTGATTTCTAGTTCCCTTCAACTTTAGTCAAAGTAGACACTTATAATTTGAGTGTTTTTATATGCATTGTGGGGTAACATATACTCTATTCTGGGAATGTCCCATGCCTGCTTGCAAAGAATGTACATGCTGCTGGGCATAGTTGGTTTATAGTGTTGTTCATGTCCTCTATTTCGTTATTGATCCTCTGTCTTGTTTTTCTATGCATTTGTGAAAGTGGGAAATTGAACTCTCCAACTATTATGGTAGAACTTTCTGTTTCTCTCTTCAAATCTGTCATGTTTTCCCCTACATATATTTTGCTCCTCTGTTGTTCCTTGCATATATGTTTATAATTGTTACATGTTCTTGAAAGATTGACCCTTTTATAGATACATAATATACTTCTTTGACTTTTGTAACTGTTTGTTTTAATTTTGTCAGACATTATTCTAATGGGCCTAAATCTCTTTTGGTTATTTGCATGTCTTTATGCCAGTACCATGCTGTTTTTACCACTGTACCTAGGTAATATGACTTAAAGTCTACAAATGAGAGTCTTGCAATTTCTCTTTTCCTTTTTAAGATGTTTCTGACTATTCAGGACCCCTTACCTTCCAAATAAATTTGATAATCATGTTTTCCATTTATTTAGAAAATGCTGGTGGAATTTTTATCGGGATTGCATTAATTTGTATATCATTTTGAGTACAATTGACATCATAATGATATTTAGTCTTTCAATCCATGAGCATGGAATGTTCTTCCATTTATTTAGGTCTTTTTTTTCTTTTAACAATGAGTTGTAGTTTTCTGAATATAAGTGCTTTACATCATTGGTTAAGTTTATTCCTGAATATTTGAATTTTTATCTGTCATATTTTATTTTTGCCACTCTTTTGACACTTTTAGTTACTTTTATTAACATAATCTTCATTTCTAGGCTCTCTTTCAGGCCTCTCTCTCCTCTTTTTACTTTTCAGGCTATAGCTCACCCTTTAGTGTTTCCTGCAAGGCAGGTCTCTTGGTTACAAACTCCCTCAGTTTCTATTTATCTATGAATATTATAAACTCGCCCTCAGTTTTCAAAGACAATCTTGCCAGATATAAGATTCTTGGCTGGAAGTTTTTCTTTTATGGCATCTTCAATATATCATACCACTGTCTTCTTGCCTCCATGGTTTCTGGTGAGAAATCAGCACAATCTTATCGGGTATCTCTTATACGTTTTACATTGCTTTTCTCTTGCTGCCCTCAGAATTCTCTCTTTGTCTTTGGCATTTAACATTCTGATTATTATGTATCTCAGAGTTGGTCTATTCAGAGTTTTCCAGATGGGAGTATGTCATGCTTCTTTGACATGGATATCTATGTCCTTCAATAAGGTTGGGAAATTTTCTACCATTATTTCTTCAAATATTCCTTCTGCCCCTTTTCCCTTCTCTTCTCCTTCTGGAACACCTATGACACATATATTTGCATGTCCTGTTCTTTAGCTCCTTGAGACCTTGTTCAATTTTTTCCACACTTTTCTTCATCTGTTCTTTTGTATGTTCACTTTCAGAGGCCATTTCTTCAAGGTCACCTATCCTTTCTTCTGCCTCCTCAAATCTGTTATTATATGATTCCAGTGTATTTTTAATTTCATTTATTGCACCTTTCATTCCCAAAAGACCTGCTATTTTTCTATGTATGCTTTCCAATTCTTCTTTGTGGTCATCCAATGTCTTCTTAATATCCTTAATGTCTTTAGCCATCTATTGAATTTATTAAGAAGATTTGTTTGAACATCTATGATTAGTTGTCTCAACACCTTTATGTTATCTGGAGGTTGTCTTGTTCCTTTAACTGGGCTATATCTTCCTGTTTGTTGGTGTGGATTGTAATTTTTTGTTGGTGTTTTGGCATCTTGCTTACTATTTATTCTGGATGCAGTTTTTCTCCTTAGTTTAGGGCTTCCTGACCTTTCTCCCTTGTTTGTTGTTTAGTAGGAGTCAAGGATGGAGTTGATGCTATAAGCTGTAGAGGCTCAAGCTACCCTGATTGCCCCAAGGACAAATGAAGCTTCTCCCAACTTTCTCCTTTGCCAGGGGGTAGGGACAGGGCCACAGCTGTGTGGAATAATCCATGTCATGCAGGCCTAGACTGTAGTTGCCCAGACAAACTGATGAAGCGTCATGCCCCTTTCTCCCCTGCCCGGGGCAGGGATGAAGCTGCAGGTGTGGGCAGCAATCTATGCAGTGCAGGTCCAAGATGACCACAGTTGCCCTGGTAGTTTCCAATTATTCAGTCTGTGCCAGCTGAATGCAGTTACCTGGATGGATAGGCTGGTGCAAGACCTACCAACTTCCTCCCTGCTAGATGTGCAGCTAAAGCCTAGGCTAGGGCAGCAGGCCAATTTGGGTGAAAGAAACTGGTCTCTACCATCACTGTGATTTTCAGTCAGCCCAGCTTCCCCTCATGCTGAGGGTCAAACAAAATGGTGGCTACCTGCCTCCTTCTGACTTGGAAAGGCTCAAACTTTAGCTGTTCTTAGAGTTATACTTCAGCCACCCGAATTTACTAATCAGTAGCTGAAATCAGTGGCCAACCATCTCTTCCTCCCCTGTTTTTGGAAATGGAGCTTCCAATTCCTGCCACAGAATAGCTATGGGGGTGGCTTGTGCTGCCAAATTAGGATGATCTCTGGCCTCCATGGCATGGCCTGTACTTTCCCAAAGAGTCTGGCACAGCTCCCCCCAGCTTCCTCCCTGCCTGAGGTGGGCCTGGGGCTTAGGCTAGAGTGGCAATGTGATCTAGATGGAAAAAAGCTGGTCCCTACCAGCATGTGATTTTCAGTCAGCCCTATTTCCCCTCATGTCAGGTGCGGAGTTAAGTTGGTGGCTACTGGCTTCTTTATGATTTGGACAAGTTTAAACTTTAGCTGTTCTTAGGATTATACGTTACCCCACCGAATTTACTAATCAATAGCTGAAGTTGGTGCCCAACTGTCACTTCCTCCCGGAGCTTTCAATTCTAGCTCCGGAACAGGTCCCGAGGTGGCTTGTGCCTCCAGTGGAGGATGGGCACCAGCCTCCGTGGCGTTGAGTGCTCTACTTATGAATCTTCTCTGCAGATGGGCAGTCTCCTCCTTCCATTCTTTCAAGGATGTTGCAGGATGCACTTCTGGTCTCCTGGAGGCCCCAAACATGTGCTCTGGATAGCTCTGGGTGGTTACTAACTGCCCCATAGCAGAAGCTGATTCTAAGAGCTCTTTACTCTGCTGCAATCTTGCTGGTTGTCCTGGTTGAATCATCTTTTATCCATTATGCCAAGTTCAGCTCTAATTAAGTAATTACCTTAAATGAAAAAGTATTAAACTAAATAATTAGAGCAGAGATTGACATAATGATAAAATTACTTAAAATGAAAAACTTAAAACTGTCATTTTTGCTTTCTATATGCATTTTTGCTTATTTGATTCCTGCCTTTGTTTTTTATTGATGTTTTGTAATTTACCATTTTAATTCCCATCTCATTTCCTTTTCTATTTTTTTTTCTTTAACAATAATGAAATAATTTCTAACATAAAGGACAATTGAAAAAAATAAAGAATACCAACATACACCCCTGCTTCTCATACTCAGAGCCAACATTTTTAACATATTGTCACATTTTCTATTCCTTCCTTCATCCTTTCTTTCTCCTCCCTCTCTCCTTCTCTCCCTTCTAAACATACAATATGCACCATGTTCCTTGAACCAATTCTTCCATGTATATTTCCTAAGAACTAGGATATTCACTTATGTAACTGTCTTATGTACAGTTAACAAGTTAAAGACATTTACTATTGCTGTAAGGCATAATGTATATTTCAGTTTTTTATTATGTCCCAATAATGTATTTTTGAGTCTTTCTCCTTCATATTAGATCACATCTAGAATCATGTATTACATTTCACTGTCATTGTCTTTAGGTGCTCATTTTTTAAATTGTGGAAACAAATATACAACACACACTACCATCTTAACTATCCCAAGCATGACATTCAGTGGGACTAATTACAATGACACAGTTTTCTTAGGCTCATCACCATCCATTACCAGAACTTTTACATCATGCAAAACAGAAACATTTACTCCCTGTTGTCCCTCTGTCCTGAACTAGGTAAGCTGTAATATACTTTCTGTCTATGAACTTGAATATACAAGTTATGCAATATGTCTCTGTGTCTGAGATTTCTCTCAATGCAATGTCTTCTAGTTCATCCATGCTATAGTATGTATCAGGACTTCATTCTTTTTATAGCTGAATAATATTTCTTTGTATGTATATACCACATTTTAAATCCACTTCTCTGTTGATAAGTACTTGGGTTGCTTCCATCTTTTGGCTATCATGAAAAGGCTGCCATGAGTACTAGTGTACAACTATGTTTGCGATCTCACTGTTCCATAATTTTGGGAATATGCCTAGAAGTAAAATTTCAGATCATATGATGATTCTATGTTTTAACTTTTGGGGGAACATCAAAACTGTCTTCCACGGTGTTTGCATCATTTTTTATTCTGACCAACAATGTATAAAGGTTTCTAATTCTCTGCATCTTTGCCAGTATTTATTTATTTTAAAAATTATAGCCATTCTCCTGAGTGTGATGTGTTATATCTCATTTTTAATTTTTTTTCTTATGGTACCATATATACTACTCAAAATTTCCAATTTAACCATTTTCAAGTGGACATTTCAATTGGATTATTTGCTTCTGATATTGTGTGTCCATCACCGATATCCATTATTCCAACTTCTTCATTACCTCAGACAGAAACTCCATACCCATTATACCATAACTCCTTTGCCCTTTCCTCCCTTCCAGCCTTAGGTAACTACAATCTACTATCTGCCTCTATGAAATTTCCTTCTTATAGTTATTTCATTTAAAAAAGATCATTTGTAATTTCATGTCTGGCTTATTTAACACAACATGATGTCTTCAAGGTTCATCCATATTGTAGGTTATATCAGAACGTCATTCTTTTTATGGCTGAGTAATATTCCATTGTGTGTTTTCAAATTTTTGTTTATTTGTTCATCTGTTAATGGACACAGTTATGTTGTTTCCACATTTTGTCTATTTTGAGCAATGCTGCTGTAAACATTGGTGCTCCACTATGTGAGTCCTTGTCTTCAATATTTTGGAATATATACCAAGAAGTGAGATAGCTGGGTCATATGGTATTTATAATTTCAATTTTCTATAGACCTGCCGAACTGGTTTCTGGAGTGTCTGCACCATTTTACAATACCACTAGCAATATATTAGGATTCCTATTTCCCTGTGTCTTCACCAACATTTGCTTTTTGTTTTGTTAATAATCACCATCTCGTTGTTTTGGTTTGCATTTCTCTGATAACCCATGGTACTGAGTATCTTTTCATGTGCTGTTGGCTAGTTGTATATCTTCTTTGGAGAAATTCTACTTTTAAATCATTAGTGAAGCCATATTGTCCTAGACTTTACTGCATTGGGAGGTTTTGGATAACTGATATAATATTTACTTCTTCATCTATTTCTTCTTGAGTCAGTTTAGTAAATTCATGTGTTTCTGGGAATTTGCCCATTTCCTCTAAGTTGTCTAATATTTAGTGTACAGTGGCTCTTAATATCCTCTTATAATCCATTTTATTTCTGTAAGTTTAGCAATAATATTTCCCTTTACAATGCAAACAATTTTTGTTGTTTGCATCCTCTTCTTTTTTTTTTTTTTTTTTTTTTGTCAGTCTATCTAATATTTGTCAAAAGTTTGGGTACTTTGTGTTTTCCTTTTTGGTCATGTCAAGATATTTTCAAATTTCTTGGTGATTTCTTCTTTGACCCATTGGTTCCTTAAGAGTGCATTGTTTAACTTGCACATATTTGTGAATTTTCCAGTTATCCCATTAATTGATTTTTAGTTTTTTTCTTTGTGGTCAGATAAAAAATACAATTTCAATCTTTTAAAAATGTATTGAGACTTGTCTTGTGATATGACATATAATCTGTCTTGGGGAATGATCTTTGTGCACTTGAGAAGAATATGTACTCTATTGTTTTCAAACAGATTTGCATTGTGTATTTCTCAGACACTCTATATATGTTATATACATTTATTTATGTCTGGTAGGTCTAGTTGGTGCATAGTATTGTTCAAGTCCTCTATTTCCTTATTGGACTTAAGTATGAATGTGTTAGCCATTATTGAAAGTGATGTATTAAAATATCCTACTATTAATATAGAACCACCTATTTTTCCCATCAAAATGTGAATAATTTTTTTCTTATATTTTGGACTTCAGAATTATATACATATGTTTTTATAATTTACCCTTTTGTCAATATATAGGGTCTTTCTTTGTTTGTTCTATGAGTATTTGACATTAAGTGTCTTTTATCTGATGACAACTTAACCACTCCCATTCTGTTTGGTTACTGTATTCATAGGGTACTTTTCCTTCCTTTCACTTTTAACATAGATATGTCTTTGAATTTAAGATGTGTTTCTTGTGAACAGAATACAACTGGGCCATGATATTTACATTCTGCTAATATCTGCCTTTTAAGTGGGAAATTTAAGCCCTTTACTTTTTTTTTTTAAGAGGTACCAGGGATTGAATCTGGGACCTTGTATATAGGAAGCAAGTGCTCAAGCACTGAGCTACATCTGCTTCTTCCCATTTACTTTTTATTCTTTAATATTTTCTTATTGGAGAAGTTGTGAGCCTAAATACAGTAATGCATAATGTACAGAATTGCCATACAGCACCCCTCCACCAACACATTGCATTGTTGTGGAATATTTGTTACAGATTACGAAAGAACATCATCAAAATATTACTACTAAGCATGTTCTATAGCTTACCCTTGGTATATTTTTTCAATACACCCCCCCCCGTTTATTAACACCATGTATTAGTATTGTACATTTGTTAAAGTTCATGAGAGAATGCTTTCATAGCTACACTGTTAACCACAGTCCATCACATGATTCAGTGTTTTAAAGCCCCATTCTTTGTATCTTCCATCCAAAATGTACAAGCAATTGCTCTCATTTTCATCGCACAGTTGTGCAGGCATTGCCTCAGTAAATTTTTGAACATTTTCCTTAGTCCAGAAGAAAAGTCCTGTATCCGCTATTACTGATCATTACTATTGATATAGTACCTTCTTTAACATTGATACAAGAATATTACAATATTGCTGTTAAGTATAGTCCATAACTTACAATACTTGTATTTCCCATGCATCACCATATTTTTACCACCTTGTAATAGTGTCATACATTTATTTTTGTTCATAGAAAAACATTCTTTTATTTGTACTATTAATCACAATCCTCAACCACCACCAGATTCACTATGTAATTCATTCCCTAGATTATTCTCCAGCTTTCTTTTGATTAACATTTACATCCCTAGGCTAGTGCTTTCAGACACAATCCCATTTATAAAACCAGTTGTATTAGTTATACTCACTATAATGTTTTCCAATCAACTCTATCCAGTTCAACATATTTACAGTCATGCTAACTAAAAATTTTACATACATTTAGCATCAGTATTCCTTCACAGCCCTTATCCTACCTCCTAGTAGCCAACACTCTAGATTTTAACATCATGTGTTTATTCTTTGTGTTTAGTTCATATTACTGAGACCATACAATATTTGACCTTTTGTGTCTGGCTTATTTCTCTTAGCATAATGTTTTCAAAGTTCATCCGTGTAGTGACATGTTCCCAATTTCCTTTTTTTTTTTTTTTTTTTTTTTAACCACAACAAAGTATTCCATCATGTGTATATACCACATTAAAAAAAATATTTACTATATTTTTCTTTATTTATCCACCTCTCCCAGATGGCTTTGTCATTTGTCTGCTCATTATTTGCTCACCTTCTCCAGGAGGCACCAAGAACCAAACCTGGGACCTCCCACATGAGAGGCAAGTGCCCAACAACCTGAATCACATCTTCTTCCCATGGGCTGAGGCCTCTCCTGTCTTTGGGCATCTGTTCATTGTGGCAGGGCAGCATCTGCTTGTCTTCTTTTAGGAGGCACTGCAACCTGAACCCAGGACCTCCCATGTGGTAATCGGGCACCCAACTTGTTGAGCCACATCCTCTTCCCTACCACATTTTATTTATCCATTCATTGGTTGATGGACAGTTGGGTTGTTTCCATCTTTTGGCAATTGTGAAAAATGCCACTACAAACATTGGTGTGCACATGTCTGTTTGCAGCCTTGTTTTTAGTTTTTCTGTGTATATTTCTAGTAGAGGGATTGCTGGATCTTATGTCAGTTCTATATTTATATATTGAGCAATTTTTAATGTGCTTTTTTACCATTTGTATTTCCTCTTTGGAAAAACTGTCTATTCAAGTATTTTGCCCATTTAAAAAAATTATTGTTTGCCCTTTTATTATTGAGCTGTATGATCTTTTTATATAGCATGGAAATAAAACTCTTATCAGATAAGTGGTTTCCAAATATTTTCTACCATTGAGTAGACTGTATTTTCACCTTGACAAAGTGCTTTGAAGCACAAAAGTGTTTCTAATTTTGAGGGAGTTCCATTTATCCAATTTTTCATTCACTGCTCATGCTTTAGGTATAAGGTTTAAGAAAGCACCACCTACAACAAGGTCTTGAAGCTGTTTTCCTACATTTTCTACTAGAAGTTTTATAATTCTTGCTTTTATATTTAGGTTTTTGCTCCATTTTGAGTTAATTTTTGTATAAGGTATGAGATAGGGGTTGTCTTTCTTTCTTTTGGCTATGGATATCCCATTCCCCCAGCACCATTTTTTGAACTGACTGGTCTGCCCCAGCTGGGTGAATTTGACAGCCTTGTCAAAATCACATGACAATAGATATGAAGGTCTATTGCTTAACCATAAGTTCAGTTCCATTGGTCTCCATATTAATCCTTATGCCAGTCCCAAGCTGTTTTTACCACTTTAGCTAGGTAGTATTATTTAAAGCATGGAATTGGAAAATTTCCAACTTCATTCTTCCTCTTTAAGGTGTTTCTGGCTATTTGGGACACCTTACCCTTCCAAATAAAATTGATAATTGAGGTTTCTCTTTCCTTACAAAAGGCTGTTGGAATTTTTATTGGAATTGCATTGAATCTGAAAACCAATTTGGGTAAAATTGATAACTTAATGATATTTAATCTTCCAATCCATGAACACAGAATGTCCTTCCATTTATTTAGGTTTTCTTTGATTTCTTTTACAAGTGCATTATAATTTTCTAAATATAAGCCCTTTACATCCTTGGTTAACTTTATTCCTATATATTTGATTCTTTTCGTCACTTTTGAAAGTGGAAATTCTTTCCTGACTTCTTCCTCAGATTGCTCAGTACTAGTGTATAGAAACACTACTGATTTTTGCATATTAATCTTGTATCTTTCTACTCTGTTGATTTTATTTATTAGCTCTAGTAGCTTTTTTTATAAATTTTTCAGGACTTTCTAGGAATAGGATAATATCATCTGCAAATAGTGAAAGTTTTACTGCTCCCTTATCAATTTGGATGCATTTTATTTCTTTTTCTTGCCTGATTGTTTAGCTATAACCTCTAGCACTATATTGAACAACAGTGGTGACAGTGGATATTCTTGTCATGCTCTTGATCTCAATGAGAAAGCTCTCAGTCTTTCATCATTGAGTATAATGTCAGCTGTGGATTTTTTAATATATGCCCTTTATCATGTTGAGAAAGTTTCATTCAATTCCTATCTTTCCAAGTATTTTTATCAAGTAATGATGCTGTATTTTGTCAAATGCCTTTTCTGAGACAATCAAGATGATCATGTGATATTTTGTCATATGCCTTTTCTGAGACAATCGAGATGGTCATGTGACTTTTCTTGTTTGATTTATTAAAGTAATGTGCTACACTAATGATTTTCTTGTGTTGAACCACACTTGCATGCCTGGGTTAAAATCCTTTTAATATGTTAAATTATTTTAATATGTTGTTGGATTCCATCAGTGAGTATTTTGTTGAGGATTTTTGCATTGATATTCATTAAAGAAATGGGTCTGAAATGTCTTTTATTTGGTAAAATTTTTATCTTTCATATTAGAGTAATGTGTTCATAGAATGAGTTTGGTAGTGTTCCTGCCTGTCCAAATTTTTTTAAAGAGTTTGAGTAAGATTGGTATTAAATCTTTCTTGAGTGCTTGGTAGAATTCACCTTTGAAACCATCTGGTCCAGGGTTTTTTGATAACTGTATATTTTAATTAATTAATTTATTTATTTATTGTAAAGACACTTTAGATTACAGAAATGTTACATAAAATGCATAGGGGGTTCCCATATACTCCACTCCCCCTCCCACACTTTCCCACATTAACAACATCCTTCATTAGTGTGGTATATTTGTTACAATTGATGAACACATATTGAAGCATTGCCACTAACCATGGATTATCATTTACATTATAGTTTTCACTGAGTAACAGTTTGGAAGTTTGATATACTTATGAATTCCAAAAATAAATATTGGATTATGCTTGTAAATTGGTCTGTTAATCTGGGCATGATTAAGTTATGATTAGGGCATTGACTGGGCCACTTCAGTAGGGTGTTGAGCCTTTGGTGGGTGAGGTCTCAAAGATAAAAAGACATGGCAAAAGACAGAGTTGGAGTAGTTTTGAGTTGGAGTTCTGATGTTGGAGTCTTGAGCTGGAACTCCAGGAAGTAAGAGAGCTTGGTCATGAGGAAAGAGAAAAGGCCCTGGTGTATTAGTCAGCCAAAGGGGTGCTAATGTGAAATATAGAATTGGGTCGGTCTTTATAAAAGGTATTTATTTGGGTTAGAAGTCCACAGTTAACAGGCCATAAAGCTTAAGTTTCTTCTCTCACCAAAGTGCATTGCCATGTGTTGGAGCAAGACAGCTGCCGACGTTTGCCAGGGTTCAGGCTTCTTGGGCTCCTCTCTTCCCAGGGCTATGTTTCTCTCTGGGCTTAGCTCTTCTGTTTTCTCCACAATGCCAGCTATAGACTATCAGGTAAATGGCTTGCTCCTCTTCCTCTGGGACTTTCTCTCCAACATCAAAACTCCAAAATCAAAACTGCTTCTCAAAAACTGCTCCCTCTGTCCTATGCCTTGTCTTTTATATTTGATTCCCCCACCCACCAAGGGGTGGGGCTCAACACCCTAATGACGTGGCCCAGTCAATGCCCTAGTCATAACAATCATGCCCAGATTAACAGACCAGTTTAAAAACATGATCCAATTATATTTTTGGAATTCATAATTACATCAAATTGCCAGGCAGCTACATTCCATCCTCTGAATTCAAAAAATACATTACAATATTCAAAAAAACTGAAATCAGTAACAATTTAAGTACAAAATCATATCATAGGCAGTTTAAAGAAATAGAGTTTGTCTTCAGGCAAAATCCCTTCTGCTGTAGACCCCTGAAACTTACAAAACCATTTAACTGCTTTCAATACACAAATGGACAGAGAAAGGATAAACATTTTCATTATCATAAGGAGAAATTGGTATCATAATGAGTCATGGATCCTCCACAGTTCAGTGAACCTGCAGGGCATCCTACATTGGATTTCAAATTCTGAAAGTCTTAAGATGATGGTTTCTTCTCCTTGAGGCCACATGGGGACCCACCCTTTCCACAGGCTTGTCCAATGGCCATTCTCTTGGTTCCACCCTCATCAAGCATCTGGGTGTTGACGAAGCTCCAGACCTCACCCTCCAAGAGTGTTGTGGTGATTGCCCCACCTTACCCAAATTTTGGGTTAGAGTCTTAGCCTCCCTAGTACAGTGAGGTGAAGACAACATTCCCCTAACCTTTGGCACACAGGTTCAACCCTCTCAGAGCAATTGTCCACCTGGCCTTCTCTAATCTGTGGGGGAAAGGAACACCTCTCTCAGACCTATGAGGTGCTGACCATAACAACCTTAATCTTTGAAGAATGTACTCCACCCTCCCTGTACCTTGCAGCAGCAAAACTCTTCTTGAACCTTGGGTGGGAATATCCACCCTCTTCAACTGCTGGGGCAAACTCACCCTCTATGTACACATGGGCGGGACTCCTCTCTTGGCCCAAGGTGATGTCTTAATTCCTGATCTCAGCTTCCATGGTTTTCTCCTTAAAGCTGTTTCTTCTTCAATGTCTCCTTTCCATGTCATTTTTAGTCCAAGCAAACAGTGGTTTTGTTCATATAGTGCTCTCAGAAATGTTGTTGGTTTAGCATGCAAGAAGCAGGGGTCCAAGCCATCAGACAGTAAGACATTCCACAAGTCTTTCTGAAATAACTGGATCTTCAATTCTTATTTACTGGTTCCAGATTTAGCTAAGTCTTCAAATGGGGCATTGTCATTTGGGAGTTTGATTTCCAGAAACTTGGAAGTTCTGGAATCAGTTTCTGTTTCCTTTGTGCCCAAAATTTCAGTCCTTAGTGTATTTTGCTCATCTAGTATTTTGCTATAAGCTGCAAGGAGAAGCCAAGCCACATTCTCTGAGTTAACCTTGGAAAGTTCTTCAGCTAAATGCTCTGGTTTGCCATTTTCAAATTCTGTCTTCAATATAACACCAGGAGTTAATCTTGCTAAATTCTCTGCAACTTTAAACCATGGATAACCTTTCCTTCAGTTTCCAATAATAGTTTCATCATTTACTTCCAAGGCATCATAGAAATTCTCTTTAGCATCCGTATTGCTATCAGCAATCTCTTCAAAATGATCTAGACTTTTCCATCAAGCATTTCAAAATATCTCCAAAAAATACCCCTTACCCATTGATAAAACTCTTCCAACATTTTGGTAATTGCAAAAGCACTTCCCCACTTCTCAATATCAAATTCTGTATTAGTCAGCCAAAGGAGTGCTAATGCAAAATACAGAATTGGGTCAGTCTTTATAAAGGCTATTTATTTGGGGGTAGAAGTCCACTGTTACCAGGCCATAAAGTATAAGTTTCTTCTCTCACCAAAGTCCATTGCCACATGTTGGAGCAAAACAGCTGCCGACGTTTGGCTTCTTGGGTTCAGGCTTCTTGGGTTCCTCTCTTCCTAGGGTTGCATTTCTCTCAGGGCTTAGCTCCTCTGTTTCCTCCACAAGGCCAGCTGTAGACTATCAGGTGAATGGCTTGCTTCTCTTCCCCTGGGACCTTTTCTCCAACATCAAATCTCCAACATCAAAACTGCTTCTCAAAAACTGCTCCCTCTGTCCTTTGCCTTGTTTTTTATATTTGATTTCCCCACCCACTAAGGGGTGGGGTTCTAAGCCCTACTGATGTGGCCCAGTTAGCACCCTAATCATAACTTAATCATGCCCATATTAACAGACCAGTTTACAAGCATGATCCAATTATATTTTTGGAATTCATAATTTCACCAAATTGCCAAATGGCTACATAATGGAAAAGAGATGAACCATTTGCCTTAGAGTTTACAGCTGACCTTGTGGAGGAAACAGAGGAGCTGAACCTGGAGAGAAACAGAGCCCCAGGAAGAGAGGAAACCAAGAAGCCTGAACCCTGGCAAATGTTGGCAGCTGTCTTGATCCAACATGTGGCAAAGGACTTTGGTGAGGGAAGAAATTTACATTTCATGGCCTGGTAACAGTGGACTTCTACCCCAAATAAATACCCTTTATAAAAACCAACCAATTTCTGGTATTTTGCATCAGCACCCCTTTGGCAACTAATACACACTGTCCCACACAATTTTATGTTATGACAAAATATATAATGGCTTGTATACATCATTGCATTGCCATGAAGGACAATTCCATTGTCCCCAAAATTCCCCATATTAAACATATATATATATATTTTTTTGCTCTCCCTGCCCTCAGAGCCTTTGGTAGCTACTGCCTTTATATCAATAATACAAGTTCTGCCATTGCTGGGATAAAAATAAGTCTATACTACAATAATAGTAAGTCCACTCTAGGCCATTTTTCATTCCCCAGTCTTGAGGATTTTGGGAGGGTAATGACCATTCTGCTTCTAATTGAGAGGGGACTTAGATCCATTTGGATAGATGGAACTAATTCACTTGCAGTGGCAGACTCCATTCCTCGGGATGGGTATTGTCCTTCATCATCTCCTTGTTACTTGTTCTTGGTGAGTCCAATGAATTTGTGAATAGATGTTGAAACTCTGCTGAGATTCCAGGCCAAACTGGCACATGGAGAGACCAAAAATTCAAGTCTCTTGGCCATAAACCTATCAAGTATAGTACTAACTATAGGTTCAAATATAAGGGGCAGAAGGACCATGTGTAGAGAAACCACAAATGAGGCCAACTTTGTCACACTGGGGAGCTTAAATTCCAAGGTAAGGGCCACTAGCAGGGTGTCAAACCTCTGAGCTGTCTGCCCTTCCTATAGTGTCTGGATATCTCTAATTGCCTCTAATAGCCCTGCTATTTGAGGCAATATTTATTGTGGCAGTCAATGAGATCCTGCTGAGATGTGTATAAGTGTAACCTCTGGAATGATCTCCAAACTCACTTTGAAATCTCTTAGTCATAAAAACTCATTTGTATTTACCATTTCCCCCTTCTGGTCAAGGTCTATTTCTGGATGCATTTCTAATTGTTGCTTGGTAATAATCCTTTGGTGCCAGGGAGGCTTATCCATTGGACTCATGTCCCATGACAATGGGAAGTACATTTATAAGCTGAGTTTGGCTTAGAGAAAACCGTATTTGAGCAACAAATAATATTAGGCAACATATAATACTAGGCTAAGTTTCAACTTCAAAAGACAAGTTTCATAAGTAAAATCAATATCAAGGGCCTCGCATAACTCTCCAAGCTTCTTCACTAGGGGGACAGTCCCTGTACTCAAGAGGTTCTTGCTGTCCCATTAGAGAATATAGCAGAACTCTAGAGGATGGGAATTTGATAGTCTTTTGGTTATTGTGTGTATCTTCACCCACCGTGACATTGCCCCATGAACACTTGAGCACATTCATATACCTTAGAGGCATGCCCCAGATTAACACCCTCCCATGCACCTCCTTCATCAACACCCCACCTGAATGACACTTCCCTGCCACAGTTGTGACACTTCTGTGATCCAAAACTTCTCCATAGATGAAGCCAAGAAAATAATCAAATAAAAATAATAAGAAAATGAAATAATAGTGATAGTAAAAATAACATATACAAAAAATTTAAGGAATAAAAAAATTTAAATAATAAAACAATTTTTAGACATTATGTCTTTCATCATTGTAAGATCTGTTGTCTTGTATGTACAGTGACATTTTCTTCCATGTATATCCCCAGTGTCTTATTTTTCTTCATTTTTCTTCAAAGAAGCTTTAGGTTACAAAAAAGTCATGTAGAGAATATATGGGGTTCCAATATAACCAATGCCCTCCCCCCTTTCCCCCTTTCCCCTATTAATAACTTATTGCATGTGGATAGTACATCTGTTACAATTGATGTACAAATATTGAAATATTGCTACTAATCATGGTCAATGGTTTACATTATGATTTACATATTGGACCATACACTTTTACAAATTTTGATGAAATTTAAAGTGGCCTGTATCCATTATTGCAAGGTCATGCACAACAATTTTAAGGCCCCCAAAATGCTCTATGTTCCATTGATTCTCTTCTTCCCTCCCTCTCCCCTCAGCAGCCATGGTAACTACTAAGTCTCACTTTCTGAAGAAGAAGATTCATAATTACTTTCAACAATATTAAGGGCTTGATATATCAGTCTTTATTTTTTTAGGCACTACCTATGTTCTCAAAAGACTAATGCCCCCTCTATTTGAGAACATAACACAACTCCCCAGGATGGGAGTTCAATGTTTTCCTGTTTATTGTGTAAGTCTCCATTGACTGATATAACAGTCTATGACAAGATGAACATTTACACATCCCCTAGAACCCTACCCTAGGTGCACCCTGTTTTGTATGACACCTCACATCCTACACCCTTCACGAGTAATCCTCACTTGCCATATTTGCCAAAAGAACATTCTTGACATTATAGTTTTAACCACAGACTGTCACATTCCCAGAGTTCACCTGCTCCTGCCCCTGCCCCACTTCCATGGATAGACCAACCCAACAGTCCCACTTTATCCCCATCACAGTTGAGCACTGCCAAATCAAAAAGCACCATAGCACCATTGTCACATCCATCCACTGCACAACTTCACCTTTCCAGCTTATTGTAGATTTTGCCCATATGGTCAGTGGCTCACAATCATCTCACCCTTCCTGTCTCCTGTAAACCTATCTTCTAGACTCCAGCTCTGTGAGTCTGCTTAGTTTGCTTAATTCATATCAGTGAGGTCATTTAACATTTGTCCTTCAGTGCTTGGGTTACTTCACTGAACATAAGGTCATCAAGAACCATCCATGTTATCCTGTGTGTTAATACTGCATCCCTTCTTACAGCTGAGTAATATTTCATTGTATATATATACCACAATTTACTTACCCATTCATCTGTTGATGACATTTGTGTGGCTTCCAACTTTTGGCAATAGTGAATAATGTTGTTGTAAACATTGGTGTGCATATATCTTTTAGTGTCCCTGTTTTCAATTCTTCTGGATATATAATCAGCAGTGAGATTGCTGGATCGTATGGCAGTTCTATAGTTAGCTTTCTGAGGAGCTACCAAACTATCCTCCACAATGGCTGCACCATTCTACATTCTCACCAGCAGTGGATAACTGTGCCCTTCCCATCACATCCCTCTAACATTTGTAGTCTTCTGTTTTAATTTTTTAAAACAATTTATTGAAATTTATCATTCCTACATGAACATACATAAACAATAAGTGTTCAGTACACATTGTGAACTTACAAAACAAACGTGTAAAATCATACAGGACTCCCACACATCACCCCACCATAATTACTTTGCATTGTTGTTAAACATTTGTTAACAAATTATGAAAGAGCATCATCAAAGTATTACTACTACCTATAGTCTGTATCTTACTCCCCTATACTTTTTTAAAAGGATTTATTTATTTACTTTTATCCATTTGAAACTCCCCCCTCCCCATTTTTGCTGTTTTTGTGTCCATTCACTGGGCAACTTTCTGTGTCTGTTTTCTGCCCTCTCTTCTCATCCTTCTCTTCCTGTCTTGACTGGGATTCGTTTTTTGGGACCTCTAATGTGGGAGAGAGGAATCCTACTGCCTGTGCCATCTTAGTTCCTGGCTTCTTGGTATGTCTCGTCTTGGCTCTCCCTTGTGTCATCTCCTGTTATGTCATCATCTTGCTGCATGACTTGTGTGTCCTGATGGTGCACCCACGCACAGGGCCTGGTGGCACACCAATGCACGGGGCCTGGAGGCTAATCAACTTGTGGGGCCTGGTGGTGCACCCACACATGGTGCCTAATAGTGCAATCGCTCATGGGGCCTGGGAGGTTCACTCGCTCACAGGGCCTAACAGCTCACAAGCTTGTGGGGCCTGACAGCACACTTGCTCGCAAGGCCTAACAGCATACCCATGTGCAGGGCCTGGGTGGCTCACCTACTTGCGGGGCTTGAGGGTGCACCTACACACAGGGCCTGGATAGGGGTCTTCATTCCAAAAAAAGGAATGAGGACCACTATTTCACATCTTATACAAAAATCAAGTAAAAATGCACCAAAGAACTAAATACAAAAGTTAGAACTATGAAACACTTAGAAAATAATGTAGGGAAACATCTTAAAAATCTTGTGGCAAGTGGTGTTTTCTTAAACATTACATGCAAAGCACAAACAATGAAAGAAAAAATAAGATAAATAAGGACCTCCTTATTAAATAATTATATAATTTTGTTCTTTAAATAACTTTACCAGGTAGGTGAAAAGGCAGACTACCTAATGGGAGAAAATATTTGGAAATCACATATCATATAAGCATTTTATTTCCATAGTACATAAAGAGATCATACAACTAAATAATAAAAAGATAAGCAACCTAATTTAAAAACGGGCAAAAGACTTGAATAGAAATTTTTTTCCAAAGTGGAAATACAAATGGCCAAAAAGTACATGAAGAAATGTTCAACATCACTAACTATTAGGGAAATGCTAATCAACACTACAACGAGATACCATTTCACACATTATAGAATGGCCATTATTTAAAAATCAGAAAGCTACAAGTGCTGGAGAGGATGTGGAGAAATAGGAACACTCATTCACTATTGTGGGGTTGTAAAATTATGCAGTATCTATGGAAGACAGTTTGATGGTACATCAAGAAGCTAAATACAGAACTTCCATATGATTCAGAAATCCGATTACTAGGAATCTACTCAGAAGAACTGAAAGCAAAAATGTCAACTGGCATTTACACACCAATATTCATAGCAGCATGCTCACAATTGCTAAAATATGGAACAAGCACAGCTATCCATCAATTGATGAATGGGCAAACAAAATTCAGTACATAACTACAATGGAATACTATTCAGCTGTAAAGAAGAAATGAAATCAGGATACATACAACAAACTTGATGAATCTTGAGGACATTATGCTGGGGGAAATAAGCCAAGCACAAAAGGACAAATATTGTATGGTTTCACTAATATGAAATAAATATAATGTACAAAATCATGGATTAAAAATCTAGAGTATAGGACAATAGGACATGGAACAAGTATTAGTAAAGGGGAGCTGATACTTAATGTATGTAGAATTTTTATTAAGGTTCATTTTAAATGTTTGGAAATTGAGAGTTGGTGTTAACACATTATAGTGAGTATAATTAACTCTGCTGATTCATAAATATGATCACAGCTGAAAGGGGTAATCTAGGGATATAGAAGTCAATAGAAAGAAACCTAGATTAGAATTTGGGGATTCCATAACATAGTGAGCTCGTGGTAGATTAGGATTGTGGATAACACAAATAAAAGAATGTTCTATGAATTAGAACAAATGTATGTCACTGTTACAAGGTGTTAATATGATGATATATAGAAAAAATACAATTAATGTGACTTATGGGCTATAGATAACAGCCATATTGAAATATTGTTTTATCAAGGACAACAAAGATACTATATCAATGCCAAGGGTCAACAACAATGAAGTATAAAGGGGTAGGACATCTGTCTCTCTTTAAGTAATGAAATTGTTCTAAGATTGTGCGGGGGAAAGCACAACTCTGTGATGAAACTAAGAGTCACTGAGTATACACTTTGTGTGAATTTTGCAAGGCATGGGAACCATGAGGTAGATGATGGACTATGATTAACAGTACATATATGAGAACAGTCCTTCATGCACTATAATAAATGTAAAATAATAGTACATGGTATTAACAATAGGGTGGTTTATGGGCAAAATGCACTTAATATAAATTATGGACTATTTTGTTTTGTTTTTACTTTTTTTTTTTTTTTTTTTTAAAGATACTTAGATTACATAAATGTTACATAAAAAATTTAGGGGATTCCCACATGCCTGCTCCCCACATCTCCCACATTTTCCCACATTAACAACATCCCTTATTAGTGTGGTACATTCATTGCAATTGATGAACACATTTTGGAGTATTACCACTAAGTGTGGATTAAAGTGTACATGGTAGTCTACACTCTTTCCCACCCAATTCTGTAGGCTATGGCAAGATACATTAGGGTCTGTATCTGTCATTACAATGTCATTCAGGACAATTCCAAGTCCCCAAAATGCCTCCAAATTACATGTGTTTTTCCCTCTCCCTGCCCTTAGAACCACCAGTGGCCACTGCCTCCACATCAATGGTGTAATTTCTTCCATTGCTGCTAGAATCACAATAAGTCTATAGTAGAATACCAATAAGTCTACTTTAATGCATAGTTTGTTCCCCAATCCTGAGGATTCTGGGATGGTGATGCCCACACCACCTCTAATTGAGAGGGGTCTTCAATCCCATAGGGCCAATTGATAGGACTCCCTTGCCTGCAGATGTAGACTCTCTCAGTTCCTTGGTATGGTGGTTGTCCATCATCACCTAATTGTTAGTTGCCCTGGCTGAGGCCAATGAACTGGAGAGAAGTTATTGCAACTCTGTTGAGATTCAGGGCCCAGCTGGCACAAGGACAGCCTGAAGATTTAAGTCTCTTGGACATACATCTACCAACTCTAGTACTAATTATAGGTTCAAATAGAAGGACAGAAGAGCCATGTGTAGGGAAACTACAACTGAGTCCAACTCTGACACACTGGGGAGCATAAATTCCAAAGTAGGGTCCACTGGCAAGGTACCTAACTCCTGAGCTATCTGCCTGGACTATAGTTTCTGGATGTTTCTAGAGCCCTCAGGAGCCCCACTACTTGGGCAGTCAATGAGATCCTGTTGAGTCATGCATAAGTGTAACTTCTGGAATGACACCTCAATTCACTTTGAAGTCTCTTAGTCATATAAACTCGTTTGTTTTTACATTTTCCCCCTTTTGGTCAAGGTCTTTTTCCACTTGCATTGCTAGTTGGTGCTTGCTAATAATCCCTTGGTGTCAGGGAGGCTTATCCCTGGAAGTCATGTCTCACACTTGGAGAAGATAATGTATTTATATGCTGAGTTCAGCTTAGAGAAAGGCCACATTTGAGCAACAAGGAGGCTTTCAGGAGGCAACTCTTAGTAACCCTATAATAATAGGCTAAATTTCCATTTCAAGAATAAAGACTCACAAGCACAGTCATCAATATTAGGGTCTATCAATGGACCATCCTCTTTCACTACTCATTGCCCCTATACTCTAATGTTGTTCCATTAGAGAATGTGCAGAGCCCCCAGGATGGGTATTTGATTATCTTTTGGTTATTGTGTGAATCTCCACCCACCATGACAATGTTCCATGAATATTTGAACACATTTATATGCCTTATATGTATGCCCAGGTGAATTTCCTCCCATGTATACCCCATCACTGACACCTCACACTAATGATCCTCCCCTACCACAGTTGTAACCCTTCTGTGATCCAGAACTTCTTCAAAAAATGAAGACAATAAAATAGCTGAATACTATTAATAAGAAAATGAAATAATGATAGTTTTGAAAATAAGAAGTAAAATACAAAAAAATTTTAAAAGATAAAAATTAAAAATATTGGGATAATAAAAATAATGAAAAAATATTTAAAAGGTTTTTATTTTTTGACATTTTGCCTTTTATCACTGTAGGAACTGTTGTCCTATATGTGCAGTGACATTTTCTTCCATTTAGACCCCCAGTGTCTTACTTTTTTTCATTTTGTCTTCAAAGAAGTTTTAGGTTACAGAAAAGTCATGTATTAAATGCAAGGGACTCCCCTATACACAACATCCTCCTCCTTTTACCCCTTCCCCTATTAATAACATTGTATATGTGGATGGTACACTTTTTACAACTGATGTAAAAATATTTAAACATAGCTATTAACCATGGTCAATGTTTTACATTATGGTTTACATTTTGAGCTATACATTTTTATAAATTCTGATGAAATTTAACATGGCCTGTATCAATCATAGCAAGACAATTGTCAGTAGTATTTGAATGTTCTTTCATCATTTATAAAAAAATTTCCCACAATAATACAAGATATGATTGGTTGCGGACTGTATGTGAATCCTGTATGTGATGAATGATTGCTTTGTAAACTCACAGCTTCTCTTATAAAAATGATGCATTCAATCCAATTAGAAAATGTAATAAAAATCAAGTACAAATCTCCATAACCACCCTTTCTTAGGCACACACATCTCTGCTCCAGTTGCCTTCTAACTTCTTCCTTTTCCATCTATAAAAAATAGTTAAATTACAATCTTGATAATTCTGTAACTTGTATATACCTATTCTAGAATGCCCTTCGGCTTAAAGTAGAATTCTGGTGTTTTTCACTAATTTACCCTTCATTTATTCATTCATATGTTAATTGTCTCATAATTGATAAGAAGCACTTTTAAAAGGAAGTCTCGTGAGCTTCATACCTTCACTCTAAACTCTTTATTTTGTTTCTTCTGGCAGAGGGTAAACCAGGTCCAAGAGAAATCAGAGGAAATCTGACCCAGGAGAAATCAGACCCCTCACAACCTAGCTCTCATCAATCAGATGAAATTTGTCTTCCATCCTAACTTAAGGCTTAGAGAAAGGCCTCCTCATCCCAGATCACTGTTTTACCTTGTCTGGGTGAATGTGGAACCAGGAACAACCTCTGAAGGATTTTTATGTCACCTCTTAGTTGTAGGTGATATACCTCTATAACAGGGTTATGATTATCCTTACAAAAAAGACTGAGCTCAATGCCTCTGTGTTCAACCTATCTGGGAGGTTTAGGAATACATTCTGGTAAAAATCCAATGTCCTTTGCTTGAGTCAATACTCTGTATTTGTTCTGGAGGCCATTTAGAAAAGGAGAACTAGACAATTGTGGAAAACATTCTAGGAAGGATTTGAGAAAGTTATGGGTGGTGAGTAGGGAGGCACCTGACAACTAGGACAATACAATCTGTCATCTGAGGAAGAAAGTGGCTTGATTTGTATGAATCCAGAAGGTAGAAGAGGGACACATGGTTAGAAAACACAATGGAATAAAAGAGGATATGTGCTTGTTCATGGATGTAGAAAATGCCATAGTGGCCCGTCCTACTTCTTCAGGCTTTTCTTGCACTATGCACTATGGCCTCAGGCAAACACTTTGTGTTTCCAGGATGCTCTGTGCCTTTTCAATCTCCTAACCATCCACCTATATTTATATTTTATAAATTTACTTAGAACATGATTTCCTGGTTGAAATCTTCCCAACCTTACTTTTTGTAGAGTTTCCAACTTTGTTGTGTACTTTATTTCACTGAACAAACAACTTACATTGTTTGAATGATGCTCAATTACATTACTTGTTATATTTGGTTGAAAGAAAAATGACTATGCATTCTTTTCTCTGTACCTATGCCTTCTAATAAGACTTTTCAAGTACTTTTACCAAGAGCAGGAGACTTTCTCCATCCCTCAAATAGGACCAAAATTATAATTGCTTTAGTCATTGCTACAGTAGCAAACCAGAAAAAAAGCAGAGAATTCCAAGTATTTGTACACTGTTATTGCCCTCTTCTTGCTTTATGAGGACTGAAATTCCATGTGAATGTGTCCTGTCTTCTTTGATGGTAGAGACCATACAGAGAAAGGTTGAAGCTATTGCAGTTGAGTTGATTTTAGACCAGCTGGCCCCAGCAGACCTGGCAGGAAATTGCAGATATGTGGGCAAGTCCACTTGAATGCAGCTGAGACTAGACCAGACCAGAAGAATCTCAAACTGCCAATCTGAAAAGTCATGAGTGTAATAAATGATGGTTGTTTATGAGCCTCTATATTTGGGGTTGATTTGCTACACAGCAAAAAATAAATAAAACACCTTTTTCTTTTTTTAAAATGAGGTACCAGGGATTGAACCCAGGATCTCATACATGGGAAATGGGCACTCAACCACTGAGCTTTATCCACTCCCCAAACTAAAACACTTTTAAACCAGGTCCTATTTCACTCAAAATATTGAGGGACCTTCTAGTCATTTCATTTTCAAGAGTGCCTGGCATAGCATCTTACATGTAGTAATTATATAATAAATCTTTACTGAATGGGTGAATGAATGATAAATATTTGTACATGCAAATCTGTGCATAAAATTACATGTGCCACAATAAGTTTTATGCATGATATGTATATAAATAAATGAAACTCCATGTCAGAGGTACCTGCTTAGCAAATGTTGGAAAACTTAATATAATTTCTTTTTAGGATACCCCCACTGCCTATAGTTCTGCAATTATCTCCAGTATAATATAATGAGCAACTTGAGAAGGAAATCAAGAAAAAAAATCCCATTTGCAATAGCAACTACAAGAATCAAATACATAGGAATAAATTTAATTAAAGACATAAATGACTTGTACACAGAAAACTACACAACATACTTGAAGGAAATCAAAGACCTAAATAAATGGAAGAACATTCCCTTTTCATGGATAGGAAGACTAAACATCATTAAGATGTCTATTCTACTGAAACTGATTTACAGATTTAACACAATCCCAATAGAAATTATGACAGCATTTTTTACTGAATTGGAAAAGCTAATGATGAAATATATTTGGAAGGACAATGGGCCTTGAACAGCCAAAGACATATTGAAAAAGAAAAATGAAATCAGAGTTGTCACAGTACCTGAATTTAAAACATACTACAAAGCTACAGTGGTCGAAACAGCATGATATTGGCACAAGGATAGATTTACTTACCAATGGAACTGAATTGAGAGTTCTGATATAAGTCCTCACAGGTACAAGCAACTGATATTTGACAAGTCCACCAATCCCACTCAACTGGGATAGAATGACCTTTTCAAACAATGGTGCCAGGAGAAATGGATATCCATATCCAAAAAAATGAGAGTGGAACACCATCTCACACCTTATACAAAAATTAACTCAAGACGGATCACAGATCTAAATATAAGAGCCAAGACCATAAAGATCTTGAAAAATGATGTAGGGAAACATCTAGAAGATCTTGTATGAGAATATGGTTTCATGAACTTTACACCCAAAGCATGAGCAATGAAGGAAAAAATAGATAAATACCACCTCTTCAAAATTAAAAACTTTTGCAACTCAAAGGAGTTTGTCAAGAATGTGAAAATGCAGCCTAATAAATGGGAGAAAATATATGGCAAACATATATATGATAGGGACCTAATATTTAGCATATATAAGAAATCCTACACCTCAAAAATAAAAAGACAATCATTTAAAAAATGGGTGAGTGATTTGAATAAACACTTCTCTAAAGAAGAGATGCAAATGGGTAGAAAGCCAATGAAAAGATGCTCAACATCACTAGTTATTAGGGAAATGCAAATCAAAACTACAATGAGATATCATCTTACACCCATTAGACTGGCTGCTATTAAAAAAAAACAGAGGTCTACAAATGTTGAAGAGGATGTGGGGGAACAGGAACCCTTATCTACTGTTGGTGGGAATGTAGAATGGTGCAGCCATTGTGGAGGACAGTTTGGCAGTTCTGCAGGAACCTAACTATAGAACATCCATATGATGCAGCAATCCTTCTCCACAGTATATACCCAGAAGAATTGAAAGCTGGGACATGAACAGATATATGCACACCAATGTTTATAGTGGCATTGTTTACTATTGTCAAAAATTGGAAATAAACCAAATTCCCATCAACAGATTCAACAGATGAATGGGTAAACAAATTGTGGTATATACATACAATGGAATATTACTCAGCTGTAAGAAGGAATGCAGTATTAGCACACTAGATAACACCTATGAATCTTGCAGACCTTTTGTTGGGTGAAACAAGCCAGGCACTGAAAGAAAGGTATTACATGAACTCCTTAATAGAAATTAAGAAAATTGAGCAGACTCACAGATCTAGGGTCTGGAAGATAGATTTGCAGGAGACAGAAAGGGTGAAAAAGTTTGTGAGGCAATGCCCACATGGGCAAAATCTATGATAAGGTGGAAACATGTAGTTGTACAGTGGATGGGAATGACAAATGTGCAGTGATATATTGGGTTGGGCAGTGCAGGTCTGTGAAGGTGTAGGGTAGGAAGAGTGGGTTGGACTGTCCATGGAACTGAGGGAAGGTTCAGTAAGGATTTGTTACCCAGCATATATAAAGAAATCTTACATCTCTAAAATAAAAAGACAAACAATCCATTTTAAAAATGGGCAAGATATATGAATAAGCACTTCCAAAGAGGAAATACAATGGCTAAAAATCACATCAAAAGATGCTCAACACCACTAGCTCTTAGGGAAATGAAAATCAAAACTACAATGAGGTGTCATCTTATACCTATTAGACTGGTGGCTATTAAATAAAAGAGAACTAGAAATGTTGGAGATGATATGAAGGAAATGGGAACACTCATCCACTGCTGGTAGGAATGTAGTATGTTGCAGCCATTGTGGAAGACATTTTGGCAGTTCCTTAGGAAGTTAACTATAGAATTGCCATATGATCCTGCAATCCCACTGCTGGGTATATATCCAGAAGAATTGAAACAGGGACATGAACAGATATATGTAAACAAATGTTCATAGCAGCATTACTCACTATTGCCAAATATTGGAAGCAACCCAAGTATCCATCAACAGTTGACTGGAAAAGCAAAATGTGGTATATACATACAATGGAATATTACTCAGCTTTAAGAAAGAATGAAGTATTGACACACATGAAAACATGGATGGATCTTGAAAACCTTATGTTGAGTGAAGTAAGCAGTCACTAAAAGAACATGTATTGCATGACCTCACTGATATGACCTAAGCATATTGAGCAGACTCACAGAGGTAGAGTCTGGAAGATAGGTTATCAGGAGATAGGGAGTAGAATGTGGTTAGCCAATGCTCAATCTGGGCAGAACCTATGATAACGTGGAAGGGGGTGGTTTGGCAGTGGATGGGGTTGATGGTGGTTCAGGGATGTGATTTGGGTCAATGGTGCTGGAGTGTGAGGGTAAGCAGAATTGGTGGGGTAGATTAGACTATCCCTGGAACTTGGGGGAAGACTGGAGGAAGGAACACGTGAACTCTGGAGATTTTTAGGTCTGTGATTCAAACTACAATTGTGGGAATGGTCTTTTGGCAAATATGGCAGGGGGTCCCTCGTGCAATGTGTCAGTGGTGGGATATGTGGAGAAGGGTACACCAGGGGCATGCCTCTATGGAATATGAATGTGTACATGTGATCATAGGGTGTTTTCTCAGTGGGTGGAGACCCACACAATAAACACGAAAATAGTAAACTCCCATTCTGGAGAGTCCTGCTACATTCTCAAATAGAAAGGCAAGAATCTCTTGAGTACATAGGCAGTGGGCAATAAAAGAAAACAGACCAATATGTTAAGCTCTCAATATTACTGCATATAACTACAAACCTTATTTCTGAAGGAAAAAAAAAAAAAGAATCTGAGTGATTACCATAAGTTCTGAGGGGAGGATCCAGGAAGAATAGGTGGAACATAGGGCAATTTTAGGGTATTGGAATTGTTCTGAATGATTATGCAGTGATGGATATAGGCCATTATACATTTGGTCAACACCTATAAAATTGTATGGTGCAAAGTGTAACCATAATGTAAACTATTGACCATGGTTTGTACCAATGCTTCATTATTTGTTCATCAATTTTTAAAAATATACCTTACTCATGTAAGATATTATTAATTGGGGGAAATGTGAGAGGGGGAGGGGGTGGGATATTATGTGAATACCCTATATTTTTTATGTGATTTCTCTATAACCTAAAGCTTCTTTGAAAATAAAGTGAAAAAATAAAAATAAAAAAGACCAGTGGAGGAACATACAGAAGAAATTATAAACATACATAAAAGATAACAGATCTTATGGTGGCATAAGGCACAATGCAAAAAAATTTTTTTGTTTTTGTTTTTGAGGAAGTTGTGGATTACAGAAAAGTTACAATTATGGCAGGGGAGGATCGTTGGAGCTGATTGTCACTTGTGGGGGAATGTGTGAGGAAGTGGGGGGATGTGTGAGGAAGGATGAACTTGTGGCATGCCTCTATGTAATATGAATGTGCTCATGTGGTCATGGGGTGTTAGAGGGTGGAGACCTACACAATAACCAACAATACATTAAAATTCTATCCTGTGGAGTCCTGCTATATTCTCTAATAGAGTGGCAAGAATATCTGGAGTATATGGGCAGTGTTGAACAAAAGAGGACAGACCAATTCATCAGGACCTTTATATTAATGCTTGTACTTATGACTCTTATTCTTTTAAAATTGAAACTTAGCCTAGTAATATATATTGTCTAAGAGTTACCTCCTGAAAACCTCCTTGTTACTCAAATGTGGCCTCTTTCTAACAAAACTCCGAGTATAAACTCACTGCCTTCCCCCAGGCATAGGACATGACTGCCAGGGATAAACCACTGTGGCACTGAGGGATTATTACCAAGCATCAACTTGTGATGCATTTGGAAAAAGACCTTGATCTAAAGGGTTAAATATTGAATACAAATGAGTTTTTATGGCGAAGCGATTTCAAAGTGAGTTGGGAGATTATTCCAGAGGTTACACTTATGTACATCTCAGGAGGATCTCACTGACTGCCAAAATAGACAGTGCCTCAAGCAGGGGTGCTCCTGAAGGCACTAGAGACATGTGGACACTATAGGCAGGCAGACAACCTCAGGAAATTAGCACCCCATTGGTGGGCCTTACCTTGGAATATATGTTAACCTATCTCCCCAATGTAACAGAGTTAGACTGATAATTTCCCTAAACATGGTTCTTCTTTCCCTTTTATTGAACCTTTAATTAGCACTATGTCTGTTAAATATATGTCTGAGAGATTTAAATCTTTGGTCTGTTCATGTGCTGGTTGAGCTCTGAATCTCAGCAAAGTTGCTGACAACACCTACTCTTCAGTTCATTGGAATCACCCAGGACAACTAACAAAAGGATGATGATGAACAATGCCCATACCAAAAAACAGAGAGTATCAACAACTGCAAGCAAGACAGTTCCAACCATCTGCCCTGTGGTATCTAAGTCCCCTCTCAATTGGAAGCAGAGTGGGCATCACCATCCCAAAATCCTCAAGGTTGAGGAATGAACAAACATAAGGGCAGAGTGCAACTATTGATCAAAGCAGACATTATTATTATAGTAATGGAAGAATTTGTAATATTGATATAAAGATAGTGGTCACCAGAGTTTCTGAGGGGAGGGAGAGGGAAGAATAGGTGTAAAAATGAGGCTTTTCTTGGACATTGGAGTTGTTCTGCAGGATATTGCTATGACAGATACAGGACATTATACATTTTGCCTATACCTATAATATTGTATGCTACAAAGTACAAACTATAATGTAAACTACTGACTATGGTTAGTAGCAATGCTTCCATATTTGTTCATCAATTGTAACAAATGTACCTCACTAATTAAAGATGTTTTTAATAGGGAAAAATATGAGATGGGGAAGGGGAGGAGGATATGAGATTCCCCTATATTTTCAAAGTAACTTTTCTGTATTCTGAAATTTATTTAAAAACAAAGAAAAAAGACAAAAAAGAGAGAATGTCATTCATGCAAGTTAAAGAAGACTGATAAACTGTCTCAAATTGAAAAAAAATAAAAAGACATAACTGCATGCAATATGCCATCCAGTACTGCAACATGGATACAAACAATCATTGGGACAACTGGTTATATTTGAATAATATCTAATGACCAATATTAATTTTCTGGTTTTGATAATTGCAAAGTGGTTATGTAGGAAATTCATTTCAGAGAAGTTAGATGAAAGAGATAGAGGATTCTGTAAACTGTTTTCACAATTTTTTAAAAATAAAATCATACATTAAAATAAAAAATGTTGTAATTAAACACACAGCATCTTCCTATCCTGATGCTACCTGGAAAAATAGAAACAGTTTCTGATCAAAACATTCTTATTTTCACTGGTCAAGTATTATATACATATCATTCCTCAATCTATAGATTAATTGGTTCATCGTGGAAAGCACACAGGTGTAAAAGACAGAAGAGGAGTTTCCCTCATTTATAGACCTGGCAGAAGATGATTTGAGATACATAAATGAACATGATCCAAACAACCAAGAAACCACAATTATGTGGCTACTACATGTCCTGAAGGCTTTAACCGGCATTCAAGCAGAATTGATGTGGTGAATGAAACCATAAAAGATAATGGTGGTGACACTGAACACAAAGTAATTGATGCTTCCTGCAATGAACACCACCAGCTCAATGACATAAGTACTTGTGCAGGAGAGCTGGAGAACAGGGAGGATATCACAGAAATAACAGTTGATGGTTTTGGCATCACAAAAGTCAGTCTCAGCATGCATCCACTTTGGGCCATAGTACCAGAAAATGTCATCAAGTATGAATCCAAAATAAGTCTGGAGCACACTTTTGGGGACATGGCAATATTATATAAGTGTGGATTACAGATGGACACATAAGAATCATAGATCATTGTTTTCAGTATATGTACTGAGAAATACAAAACAGCAACAACAACAATAACAACAACAACAAAAAGCCACAGAAAGTAGAGCTGGATCATGCACACAATATATGAAACAATATTTTCCTTGATATGAAGTTGATTAGCATTTTGGATGTAAAAACAGAAGTGTAACAAGGTCTATGAGGGACCAGTTAAAGAAGAAAAAGCACATGTGGCCTGAAAGTGCAAATTCAGCCCAATTTAAGTTAGCAAGCTGAAGTTTCCCAGCATGGTGAACAGATACAGTGCTAGAAAGAGGTAGAACAGTGGGAGTTGGAGATCTGGGTGGTCTGTTAACACCACCAGAATGAATTCAGGCACAAAAGAGACATTTCCAGTACTCATTTGGATCTGGGGTATCTGTGGGCACAAAGAAAAGAATTAATGGAGAGGGTAATGCAGATCTTCCCACAATATCTCCTCATACAGGAGTGGACTTTACAATGGGAATGTCTGAGACTACTCCGAAATGGACCCATAGAAACTGCCTTTATCAATCCCATGATATTGAGTGACACTGAATTTTCCTTATTAGAGTCCTGTATCAGACTGCCAAAAGGTGAGGATGCAAAGTACCAGAAATCTGTTGGTTTTTATAAAGGGTATTTATTTGGGATAAAAGCTTTTGGTTGCAAGGCCATAAAAGTCCAACTCAAGGTTGCTTTCTCACCAAAGTCAGTTGCCATATGTTGAAGCAAGATGGTTGCCTGGTCTCTCCTTCTGCTGCAGGCTTCCAGTCCTCTCTTTCCTGGCATAGGGCTCATTTCTTTCCAGGCCTTCTATATCAGTCTCAACTGTTCTGTTCTCTTCCCAAGATCAGCTGCAAACTATCAGGTGAATGGCTCATCTCTGTCCGGGGCCCCAGGATAAAAAAAATAACAACTGTCCATATAAATGGACAGTTTGGCCTTTTGTCCATCTTAGCGCTTGGGTAAGGGCTATTAGTTCGGCCCATTGGGCAGAGGTGCCATGGCTTAAGATTTGAGCCTAGATAGTTTTGGGTGGCTCTACTACTGCTGCTCCCACATAGCAGTCTCCGTCTTTAACAAAGCTGCTGCCATCTATGTAGAGATTATGGGGAGCCTCCAGCAAAGGCACATCGGTGAGGTTTGGGCGTAGCCCTGTCAGGGTTTTCAGCAAGTGTAAGCAGTTGTGGGCCACTGGGGGAGGCACTAGAGTCAGGGAGCAGGGTGGCCGGATTTAGTGCCTCCGTTTTTGAGAATATCATAGAGGGTGGGTGCAGGGTGCAACAATCCAGCGGTCCGGGGGACTGCGGAGGAGGGATTCCACCAAATGTGGGGCTGTTACCACCAGGTTTTGGCCAAAGGTTAACTTAGAGGCTGCCTTGACTAAAAGGGCAGTGGCTGCGATGGCTCTTAGGCAGTTGGGCTATCCAGCAGCTACGTAGTCCAGTTTTTGTTTCAGAGGTATGCTACTGGTTGGTGCCAAGGCCCAATGGACTGGGTTAAGACTCCTTTGCTAACCCCTCAACTTTCATCAATGAATAGATGAAAGGGTTTGAACAGATCAGGTAGCCCAAGGGCAGGGGCACTCACTAGAGCTGTCTTCAGACCCTCAAAGGCTTTTTGCTGTTCTTTGTTCCACAACAAGTCATTTCCCTTGCCCGGCGTGGTGGTGTAGAAGGGTTTAGCAATTTCCATGAATCCGGGGATCCACAGCCTGCAATATCCCACCGTACCAAGAAATTCACGTACCTGTCGTTTTGAGATTGGTGTTGGGATGCCTAATACAGCTTGTATCCTGTCGTGTGAAAGTCGCCGTTCTCCTTTTTCTAAGATGTATCCCAGATATGTTACAGAGCGGGAGCAGAGCTGAGCCTTTTTGGTGGATACACAATACCCCATTTCCATCAACGCTTTAAGTAGGCTGAGGGTAGCTGCTTTGCAAGAGTCCAAGTCCGGTGTGGCTAGAAGGAGGTATACTGAAGTAGGGTAACACCTAGATGCTGCTCTCTGAAGAGGGACAAGTCCCACCCCAGAGCCTCCCCAAACAAGGTGGGGGAGTTTTTGAATCTTTGGGGAAGATTGGTCTAGGTTAGTTGCCTGCATCCCCAGGCCAAGGGTCCTCAAAAGCAAAGATAGGTTGGCTAACTGGTGCCAATGGTATGGAAAAGAATGCATCTTTTAGATCCAGGACAGAGTAGGTGGTATGCTTTGGAGGGAGCTGGCTTAGAAGTGTGTAAGGGTTAGGGACGGTGGGGTGTATTGTTTTTATAGGCCTCCATTAGATGCTCTAAAAAGGCAGAGGGTGACTCATTAAGCCCTTGGGTAGTTTCACTCACCTTAGAAAGATTCGTTGGCTTTCTGGCGGCAGCTCGGAGGCCACGTAGGAGAGTCTGCTGAAACTGCTTGAGAGCCTCCTTACCTTGATCCTGATTGTAATTCCAGTCTGTTCTGGTTGAGGGGAACACATGTTCTATTCAGCCAGAGTCAGTAGGAGGTTGGCCGTCTCGGCCCAAGATGGTTTTGACAGCCTCCCTCTGGATATGATCTCTCTCCTCTGAGGTAAATAGGACCTGTAATAATTGCTGACAGTTGTCCCAGGTGGGGTTATGTGTGAAGAAGATAGTTTCTAGGAGAGAAATCAAGCCTTGGGGTTTTTCCGAGAACGGCAGATTTTAATTTTTCCAATTATACAGGTCTGTAGATGAAAAGGGGGCATATACCATGAACGGGAGACCACCCTCACCCAGACCTGGACCTGCTTGGTGGAGGAGCAGTAAGGGGACTGGGTCAGGCAAGTTGTGGGAAACTGTAAAAGCTTGATACCGTGTGCCCCTTTGCATATGGGGGGCTAGTTAGAGAGGTATCAACGGTTGTGGGGAGTGGAGGATAGAGATTGTTTGTGGGTGACTGGGTTAGAGGGGAAGGAGAGGGAGTGAACAGAGAGGGGGCAGATGGAGGGGTTGAGGGGTAAGTTGGGGGGTAGGTAAGTAAGGGGGGGTTTCATCAGGAGCGTCCTGCAGGACTGAAGGACTGGGGTTTTTCATGGGAGCTTTTAAAGGAAGTTGAGTTTCTGGCTGGGCCGAGCACCCATGTCCTGCAAGACAAATTTTTAGTTTCTTGGGCATGTCTGTAAGAAGATCTAGCCACAGACTGTTGGGAGGTCTGTAGTTCCTTCAGATGGCCAGCCCACACCAAAGGTGGGCCACTCCAACTCGCATAGGGTTCGGAGAGTCCCTGGGTTGACCTTGGCTCCATATCCAGCTGCTACTTTTTTGAATTCCTGAAAATTCTTTAGAAAACAGGGAAGGGGTGTGGTAGGACAAGAGGAGGATCAACCCATAGCAATGAACAGGAAGAGCAAAGAACAGAAACTGAGCGGAAATGTTACAGACAGACAGACAGACAGACAGCTATACACAGACACACAAACCTTGAGACAGCCAGCTACACACACAGGCATACAAACTCTGAGACAGCCGGCTACACACACAGACACACAAACCCTGAGCCTATTCTGAAGCCCCAAGTGATGTCTCACCCCGTGGCCAGGCCGTGGGAGTAGCGCCGTGTCTGGCAGCCCAGCAGCCTCCCCTGGATCTAGACTTACCCAAGCAGAACAGAACTGGTGGTTTCTTAGGTTGATAATTAATTTCCCCTGGAGTTTCTGGCCAGACTGAGGACTTTCCAGGGCTGAGGAACATCTCTCAGAGGCCTCTCCCTGGAAGCCTTCAGTGTGGCCTGCTCTGGTCAATCTCGCTGGGGCCTCCAAAATGAAGCGGAACGCTTCATGCAAATAATGACTCCCAGGAGAAAATTTCAATGAAACCTTTATTACTGGCTGGGGCGCACTCCCTAGTGAGAGTGGCACCTAATATCCGGTGACTGCAGTTTTTATAGAGCTTCTTCCCACATGGCTATAGCAACCAAAAACAGAATTGTTTTAATCACCATACATATTTCTATAGCAACCAAAAACAGAATTGTTTTAATCATCATACATATTTCTATAGCAAAGCAAGCAAACAATGTTCCAAAAGCTGATGTTTGCTGTTAGCGTTCCAGCAGGGAGGGGGAGTGGTTGATCTTTGAGGCATGATGTACTGACTCTTTTTAGACCTGGATGGGAACCTGGATTTCACCCACAATTGTTAGAGGATTTTTCTACTGGGAATTTCCTGGTACTGTTTTAACTCCTTCTCAGTCCGTGTCTCTCACGAGAACATGGAATCATCTTAGCTAAAGTGCCCCGGCAAATTTCAGGTTGGCTGTTATGCCATATGACATTGCTGTGGAAAACAGGTTAGGGCCCACACTGGCTTCATAGCATATGCCAAGGAGTCACAGACTGGTATGGCAGATGCAAGCCTTTGCCATCTTCACTCACTTACACAGTCACTCAGAGGTTATACAGTCCCTCCCACAGGGATTGCCCTATTCTGGAATCTTGGTACTCGAGATTTCAGGAGGTGATCAGTCTTCTCTTCTGTTTGGAGATGGGCATGACTGAGGGCTTGGCACACAAGGCCTTATCTTTCCAGAGTCTTCTGGTATTGTTCAGTCAGCCTGCCCAAGTGATTCAAGCCAGGGTGTAGGGACGCGGCCTGTGGGGGCCACCTCAGAAGGAGTTCCCATCAAGAGGTCCTTGTTCGCTCAGAGATCGCCATTTGCCATGCCTGTCAGTCCCAAGCCGGAGTCACAATGGGCCTGCTCGGTTGGGTTTCCTGGTCAGGGTACCAAATGTTGTGGCCAGCTAGAAATAACCCAAAGGGCACTCTTGGGAGCACAGATGAGCAAAGTTTTATTACACAGGCACAGAGGAGAATTTACTCTCCAAATTCTGAGCCCTGTTTTCTGATTTTCATAAGTTTATAAAGGTACACTAAGTGGACAAATTCCTGAGCAAGTGGGAAGGCAGGGTTACAAAAGCAGAGAAGCTAGGTTCTTCCCAAAAGCAGAAGCCATTAGGGAGGAAAAGAGTCATTATCTGTATAGAGTTGTAAATTTCAATTCAAAGGGGCAGCCTGGCATGCTTATCTGCCTGATGTGGATTCCATGGAGAAAAGGGGAGGAAGGAGGGGAGAGAGGGACCAGGGACTGAGGGGAGTTTATTTTTTTAAAGCTGTGGGTTTCTGCTGAGGGTGGGGTTGGGATCCTGGCACTTCCCTCATCAAAGGGAAGTATTTATAAAAGTCCATGTTCTTATAATTATGCATTATATATAGAAGCTTCTACTATATAATATCTAAAAGATATAATATAACTATATTTTGTAAAGTAAGCATTTTTTCAGTCATATTTTCCAAACTACTCTTTATTTTGAATTTCTAGGATGAACAAACTAATGTTTAAAAGTACCTGATATTTCATATACACAAAAACTGTTTTGAACTCACTCATTCTAAGTATCACTTTATTATTATTATTGTTATTACAGGCAGGAAGTTTATTGGGAAGCTCTCCCAAAGGAGTGGGGCTGAAGAATAGACTTCAGCACCTCTGCTGGTATGGTGGGCGTCTGAAGAGAGACTTCAGCCCACCTGTGGAAGGTGGTGGATATGAATTTATACAGTACATTAAAAAATGGGGAAACTGAGTACAGCCTGGGGCCATATGGCCAGGGAGGAGTTGATTAGGATGTCTTGGAATGTGGGTGGGTGTGGGGAGGGCTTGATGGCCCTTATCTGCTCCATTTTCTTTATTCTTGGGAGGGAAGAGCTGCCCCTAGGCTATGGCTTGCTCAATCAGTTAAGTGGCTGTGTAATAAAACTTTGCTCATCTGTGCTCCCAAGAGTGCCCTTTGGGTTATTTCTAGCTGGCCACAACATTTGGTACCCTGACCAGGAAACCCAACCGAGCAGGCCCATTGTGACTCCGGTTATGGCTGGAGGCTGCCTTTCCTCAACCTATGCCTTCTAAGTATCACTTTTGATTTCTCAATGGCTGAATGCTATGAGAAGTAGGAATAACACAAATGTGTCTGACTTCATCCTTATGTGTTTGACAGACTCTGAAGATATCCTATGCTGTTTCTCCTAATATACGTAATTACTATGCTGGGGAATGCAGGGATGATTCTGATTATTCACTTGGATCTCCAGCTCCACACTCCCATGTATTTTTTCTGCAGTCATCTCTCTTTCCTTGACTTTAGTTACTCAGCAGTCATCACAACTAAAACCTTAGAGAACTTATTGATTTCCACCAAATATATTTCATTCACAGGCTACTTCATCCAGATGTACTTTTTTGTTTCCTTCTCTCTTCAATGGCCTATGACTGCTATGTAACTATCTGTAATCCTCTTCACTACCAGGTTGTTATGTCCACAAGACTATGCCCTCATCACTGGGTCCTATATGATTGGCTTTACTGACTCCTTGATCAATGTTCTTTGCATGGACAATTTGCATTTCTGCCAATCCAATGTAATCTATCACTTCTTCTGTGACTTAACCCCAAATTTAGCCTTGTCCTGCACTGAAACTCATGACACTGAAATCATGATATTTATTGTTGCTGGCCCCACCCTTATGGTATCTCTTATTAGTCTTTGTGTCCTACATGTCCATTCTCTCTACAATCCTGAAAATTAATTCTACCTCAGGAAAGCACAAAGCCTTCCATAGTTGTGTCTCCCACCTCCTGCAAGTCACCATCTTTCATGGCACCATGATTTTTAGTAATTTAAAACCTAAGAAGCCCTACTCCTTGGGAAAGGATCAAGTGGCTTCTGTGTTTTATACTATGGTGATCCCCATGCTGAATCCACTCATTTATAGTCTTAGGAACAAAGAAGTGAAAAATGCTCTAATTAGAGTCATGCAGAAGAGAGAGGGCTCCAGGCACTTGAAATGACAGTGAACAGCCATGCATATATTTTCATTCATCCTATTGGATATTTACTTGGGTTATTCCTAAAATATATGAATCCTTTAGTTTGTATTTCTGTTCAGCCATACTTTGCTTGGCTAAACATGATCTTGAATATATCCAGGAATGTTTTTAGAAATACATTTTGAAATTGGAAATCATGATATGTGTTAAACCTCTTATCAACATATATGTGTTTTTTTAAGAACAAATAATGTGCAGATAATAAAATGTAGTGGCATCTTTATATTATATTACATAAATCCCCATACAAGTTTCAATTTTAGAGAATTTTATCATTGAGAATTGCTATATTTTGGCAAAATGATAGTTTCTAAATCTTATCCATATAATATATAGAGAAGAAATAAAGCAGTGGTAAAGCATTCTTATTTTAAAATTAGACATTGTCAGGTTTAGATTCTAGATCTCCTATAATTTTTTTCTATATGACTTCTAATAAACCACTGTTATTTTGAGTCTCAGTTTCCTCAAAATATGAGATAAATAATAATTCCAGGTCCATATAGTTATTGTAAAGTTACCAGATGTGGAATATAAAGCATTTGATGCAGTAAAATAAATGTTGGCCATTATCATAAGGAAAATTACATTTTTGCAATATTTTGAATATACAATGGTTTTTTAATGATTAGTGTTCACTGGTGTTTATAAATCATTTTTGGTTAAAACCTTTAATAAACATAGAAATCTTTAAAAGTGTAAACCTCACTGTTTCAATCATTTGGACCTCAGGTTAAATAAAATATTGTGAGATCATTAAGTTATAAAGAACATGGTATTAACCATGAAAAGAATTTGGAAATAGTGAAAAGTATTATATGAAATAGAAATGTCCTAATGATTAATGGCAGTGTTGTGCATGCTTTCCTAGATTATCCATTATGTGTGTGTATGTACACATTGCATATATAAACAAATTTTGGTAATTTCTAATAATGTTTTGTAGCTGTCTCTTTCCACTTATCAGTACACTCTGGTAATTTCTTTGTCCTTCAAATCTGTCACTTGGCTGTGTTCTTGGTAAACAAGCAAAATAAAGACACTCCTGCAAAGCTTCAGGTCCTGAAATGTTGTAAACTTGCCACATTAAAAATCTGAATGCAGTAACATTTGTTTGGTGTCTAACTGCTAAATATTTGAAAAACCTACATTTCTGTCACTTGTCAATAAGGTACATAAAGCACTTGCTCAGAATTCTATGTATTTCATAAAATCTTTCCCTTTACCTGAGTTCAATTTTTTTCAAGTTCCTTGAAAATAAATCAATTCTTGGGTTAATACTTGCCCCAGTTATTTTGAAATCTTCAATAAAATTTACAAAAATGTTGTAAAGCTAAGAATTTTCAAGCAATTAATATTTTCTCGCATCTCTTAAATTTTAATAAGATAGAGTGCTAAAGTTTCATTTCTAAAGAAAATATCTTCTACATTATCTGAAAATGCAAATTTATTTGTCTCAGCTTGTGGTGGTTTTAAGCTGTATGTTTCCTACAAAAGCATGCTCTTAAATCTAATCCATTCCTGTTGGTGTAAACCTATTGTAAATAAGACTTTTAGGTGAGGTTTCCTCAGTTAAGGCATGGCCCAAGATAGGTCTTAATCCTCTTACTGGAGTCCCTTATAAACAGGATGAAGACACCAACATAGAAAGCCACAGGAGCAAGTGGCTAATATAAAAGGAACCTGTTAGAGAAGGAAAAGACCAGAAGCAGCTGCCATATGCCTAGCCATGTGACAGGGGAGCCAAAGATCCCAGGGGAATAGTTTTCAAGAAGAAAACATTACCTTTACTCTGCTTTAATTTGGATATTCTTATGGTCTCACACTGTAAGCTAAAATTTTCCCATTGTTTAAAGCCAACCATTTCATGGTGTCTGATGTAAGCATCCAAGGAAATTAAAGCAGATGTTGGTACCAGAATAATGGGGTGCTGCTATTGCAAATACCAAAAATGTGGAAATTGTTTTGGAATTTGTTAATGGGTAGATGCTGGAAATATTGTTTAGTGCCTGATAGAAAAGGCCTAGATTGCTTTGTAGAGACTAGTTGTAGAAATATGGATGCTAATGGAACTTCAGATTAGATCTTAGACAGAAATGCCTGTTTCATTGCAAACTGGAAGAAAGGTGACCCTCATTTTCAAGTGGAAAAGAAGTTGGCAAATTCCAGTTCTGATGTCAAATGGAAGGCAGAATTTGAAATTGACTAGCTTTGATTTTTAGTTGAGTGGTTTCCAAGCTAAAAGTAGAAAATATGACCTGATTACTCATTGGAGCATAGAGTAAAATGCAAGAGGAAAATGATAAGCTAAGAACTGGACTCCTGGGCAGAAAGAAACCAGAAATTGATGGTTCAGAAAATTCTGAGCTTCCAGAAAGCAAGTTCTCAAGGAATAGTGCTCCATATAAAGATTTAACTGAACAAGGATCCAGTCAACCATTTCAGTGAAACTCAGAATTCGAAATGCTTTTATTCCAAAAGGATTTGTGAAAAGTTATTTTGTTTGATGGTTTGGACCTCTATGCAGTATTTGCAATACTGACAAGCTTTTTCAAGATGTCTATAAACAGAACCACTGGCAACCTGGACTATAAGGGACAGAGGAGAAACAGGTTAAAGGAAAAGTCATTTCAAAGGCACAACCTTGCAGGCTGATTTCTGGACCAAAGAAATCTTCTCAAGTTAAATGACCAAGCCAACTGGTGTTTGGAAAGGGTGAGTATAACCTAGCATGTGGACAGGACAGGCCTTCTGATCTGTTGTTCAGGAAAAGTGTTACCACTCAAGTTTTCTCAGATGCCTGGGGGATTGAGGAGACTCTGGGTGCCACCTCAATGCTTGATGAGTGGAGAGCCTAGAGCCTGGCCACCATTCAAGTGCTTGATGAGAGTGGAATCTTTACTCCAGTATTCAGGGTGAGCAATGCCTTCACTATGCTTTGATTTGGGCATTCTCATGCCCTCAAATTGAAAGTCAATAATTTGCAAATGTTTAAAGCAAACCCATTTCATGGTATGTTCTATAAGAATTCTAGGAAATTAAACACTGTTATTCAAATTATATTTTAAAAAGTACTTTATGATTTTTTAAGAATTTTATTTTTTGGTTATTTAAACTTTCATAATTGTAATTAGATGTATTCTTTGCCTTCAAGCAATAGAATTATAAAATTGGTTTTCTTTTGAAATTTATATTAAGATTTTCTCTGAAAGATTCTATCTGGTTATTTTCCTTAATGTTTTTGAATGTTTAAAATAAATTTCAACCTCTATTTTAAGATTAAAATATTCTGGTAACTGAAAACTATTTAATCAAATCTTCATTATATTTATGCCATATAAAAAGCCTTCATTATATTTATACTTTCTCAATTTATTTTTAAAATTGTGCCTTACCATATATCAATAAAAATAAAATTACTTTAATATGTCTTTTGCTCTAAAATATAAAAAAAATATGTTTATTACATCTATTTACTGCTATTTCTCTTTAATTTCATTTGCAATTAGTTGTACATCCTTCATGAACATTTCTTTTTTAATTGTATGCCTTTTTGAATTATTTCTCATCCTGAAAGTATATTTTTCTTTTCTTATATAGATAGGATCTTTCTATCTTTATGGTCTTTTATTTTTATTAACTTTGCTTCCTTTGTGATAATTTTGTCATAAACTTTATATTTATAGCTCAAGTCCCAAAATGAAGCAACCTAAGTTCCATTAGTTAACTATTTTTAAAGCAATTAAATATTTAAATATCCAATATTTGATATAGTCCTTTGAATTTTACATTTTATTGTTATTTCAGTAGATGCAAGAATCCTTCTTTTTTCTTAATCCTATTGCCTAGAAAAAAGTGGAGTACAAGACTACTAGCTGTAAATTATTTCTTTTTGTGTTTGTGTATGTGCTAATTTTCCTGAAAATGTCTTTTTTTTTTTTTTTTGTATTTGAAAGATATTTCAGCGGGTAATGAATTTTGTAATGACAGTTAATATATTTCAGTACTTCAGCATGTCCATCCATTATGTTCTTGGTGTAATATTTTTGATGACAAGTCTGGTATAATTCTCATGGTTTTTCTTCTGTACATGATATGTATTTTCCTCTGCCTTCATAATATTCTTCCTGCATTTGCTTCTCAGCAGTGAAACCAATGACTTTATGTGGTTTTTTTTTTTTTGTTGGTTGATTTGCTATTTTGTAGTTATCATTCCTGGAATTTTCTAACATTTGTGGACCTGTGGTTTTATGTCTTTTCTTTTTTTTTTTTTTTTAAAGATTTTATTTATTATTCATTTATCCCCCCTTGCTGCTTGTGCTGGCTGGGTCAGCTAACCACACCGTGCGGGCGGGCTTGCCTTCACCAGGAGGCCCCGGGAACCGAACCCAGGGCCTCCCATATGGTAAACAGGAGCCCTACTGATTGAGCCACAGCCGCTTCCCGATGTCTTTTCTTATTTTTAGAAATGTTTATGCCATTATCTCCTTTAATATTTTTCCTAATGCACTCCCTCTTTATTCTTATTGTAACAAATGTATATTTTGTATACATATATATGTATATTAAATGTTTGATGTGTCTCACAGAAATTGGATATTATTCACTATATTTTTTATAAAGAAGTTTTTTTTTGTTAATCCCTATTGGATTTTCTTCAAGTTTGCTAATTCTTACTTCATCAGCTATATTGGCTCTACTGATGTTCCTGTTGATGAAATTCTGTTTCTTATATTTCTTCTTCTGCTGCTGTTTCTCCTCCTCCTCCTCCTCCTCCTCCTCCTTCTCCTCCTCCTCATCCTCATTCTCATTCTTATTCCTCCTCCTCCTCCTTCCCCTTCTTCTTATTCTACATTATTAATTCTGCTTCTTCTTTATCCTTTATTGTCTTCAACATATTGATCACCTAGGCTCAAAATGCAAAATCTTTATGCATCATCCAGTTCAATTATTTCTCAAATTCAGCGGAAACTATTTTTCCAATATTTCTTACATAATTTCTTTTTCTCTCTTGCTTCTTGCTTGACAAAATATAGACTGTGCTACTTCATATGACATTTCTGGAGGCATGATAATGCAGACAGCAAAGTAAAAAAATCAGCCCATTCTTTCTTTCTGTGTACTAATGTGCTTAAATGAGGGATTCCGTAACCAGGAAGTTCAGGTTTGTATCCTTGTATCATTCTTAGAGCTATGTGGACTTGAGCACAAGCCTTAGAGTTTCGGTGCCTCTATTTCCTCAACTGTTATTATAGGTAATAATAGAAATACTTCTTACAGTTGTTGTGAAGATAAATGACATTATTTCTAATGTACCTATATAATGCACAGAATATACAAAGCTGCATATTACTGCTTGCAATTGCTTTTCACTATAACTTATTACTTGACTCAACATTCAATCAAAAATATTTTCTGAATAAACTATATGTTCCAATTATTATGTTGTGTCCTAGGTATACAATTATGTGGACAATCAGACTAAATTCTTGTCTTTATGCAATTTACCATGCCAGTGAAATGGTAGGGCTAGATAGCAATGAAATATTCACAACAATAAATATGAAATAATGATTGTGCTAAATGATATGAAAGAGAGGTTCTGTGGGTGTTGTGAAATCAATGTATTCAAACTAGAGAGAAAGAAAATTAAGTGAGATGTGAACAGTGAAAATTATTAACTTGAAAATGAAATAAACAATTAATCTATGTTGAATTTTGGGAGAAAATTATGGGAAAACGTTATTTCTCACCACATTGAGTCCACTTTTAGGATAAAAATGGAGAATTTCAAGCATGTTAACCTGATATCTATTTTTGTATTATTTGTTAAATGAACTATTAGCCAGATATTTTTAGGTATAAGTTAGTACATCCTTATTCCTAGTATTCATCACTTCCTTTCCTACAGAAATATTATTATTGTTAATTTGAAAGAAACTGATAAACCAGGGGATCAATTTATTTGGAAATTTGAACCATTTGAAACCCTTATTTTGACTGTTATAAGTCTTAAACATGATCCCAGAATTATGCAGATATTTTAATTATTGTAACATTTAGATATTTAGAAATACTTTTTTGGAGTAGTTTTGTTCTTTATACTAGAAAAATAATCTCAAAAGTTTATAATCAAGAAAGTTGACTTTAATATGATGTTGCTAATAGTAGTTTAATTTCTTCATAGTACTATATGTTTTCTACATTATAGTCAATGTTTTGTCTCTGAAAATTTGTTTACTTGTGGTTGTTCTTTTTAGAAGAATTTTGAAAGCACACTATCAAACCTGTGGCTGTTTCAATAAAACTATATGAATTCTGTTTGCAAAATTGAATAGAGATTGCATTCTTGAAAATTATTGTAGTGTATCTCAACTTCATACTTCAAAATAAACTCTTTGATAGGTTTATTCTGAAAGGATTGATCTGGTGGAGACATAGGTTAAGTACCCCTGCTGGGAAAGAGGGAATTTCACTGAAAGACAAGTATATTTCTACAATTAATATGTCTTCAGGTAAATGAATCTTAGAAAAAAATTAACAAACCAGAATAAAGAAATCTCAAAGTTTACTTTTATTTGTTTTTACAGAGTTTTAATTATATGCCCAATGAATACTATCATATCATCAATATATTTTGGGAAAATTCAGAATGAATCTAATGATTTCTGTAACTGGTCAGTGGGAATGAAATAATGGAATAAAAATCTGTATTGTTCCAGGTCCTATATAAGGGCAGATAGCTACAGAGATTGATACATTATCAGTGGGCTCTACTTTGGAATCTGTGCTCCTGAGAGAATTGGATTCAAATAAGTCCTCTCTGCACATGGTACATCAGTCCCTTCTATTCAAACCTATATGTGAGGCTGGAGTTTGTAGGTGTACTTTCAGAGACTGGAGCCTCTGGCCTGCCCATGTGCCAGCTGTGCCTGGAATCTCGGTGGTGCTGCAACTCCTGCTCTACAGCTCAATGGACTCACCCAAGTCACCTGGTGAAGAGACAATGATGGACAACGGCCATCCCAGGGAATGGAGATAGCCTGCAGCTGCAGGCAGGATAATCCCATCCACCATATCCAGGGGATATAAGCCCACTCTCACTTGGAGGTGGAGTGGACATCACCATCCCAGACTCCTCAGGATTGGAAGAAGAGCTATGGACTACAATGGACTAAATTGTATTCTGTTGTAGACATATTGTGATTCAAGCAATGGAAGAAATTATAGCAGTGAGGTGGAACCAGTGGCCACTAGACGCTTCTGTGGCAGGGAAGGGAAAAGCAGTTTTAATACAGGGGCTTTTTCAGGACTTGGGAATTATCCTGAGTGACATTACAACGACAGATATAGACCATTTTACATCAGCATATACCATGCAGAACTGTGTGAGAAAGAGTGTGGTCTACAATGTGAACTATGGTCCATGCTTAGTGGCAAAGTCCCAGGATGTGTATATCCATTGCAGGTGATGTGCCACACTAATGAAAGACAAGTAACAAGTATGTGAGATGTTATGGAAGGTGTGGGTGGTGCAGAACATGGGAATCCCTGTAATTTTTATGTAACATTTATGTAATCTAAGCATCTTTAAATATATATATATATATATAACATTTATGTAAGCAAATGCAAATATATGCATATATATTTATATATCATTTTACAAATATTGGTTTGTATTGTGAAAAATTTGATTTTTACCCCCACACACAAAAAATAATATATATATAAAAAAATCTGTGTTGTTGATCCAAACACTGCAAATGGCATTTCCAGAGGATAGATCAGAGAATGGAGGGCATGGCATAAGGAAATACCATTTGGTTTGTCATTCTCAGGGACTGAGGAAGAACAATTCATTTCATAATAAAAGCCGAGGAGTTACTATAATCAAGGTGAGGTTATACCAAGCCATCAAATCCTGAATATATGGCCTTTAATTATAGTTAATTAAAATCAAATTACACAAAGACTAACAATATTAACATGATTTTATCAGTGAATATTTAATATGGATCAGTTTGAACATAACCACAGGCACACAGCTGACACAATTGATCTTCATTTTTAAAATGTTGAATTGGGGGCCTGATTAATGCTTTCACTGGAAATATCCTAGAATATGTAAACAGTATTAACTGAAAAGAAGACAGTTTCTTTCCTCATTTCTCACCAGAGAGATAATGACTACATTCTTTTCAGTTTTACTCAATGCTAAAATTGTATTTTATTTATGAACCAATTTCTCTCAAAAATTTTTTACATTGCCTCTTTAAAATCTATGATCCTCAAACTGTAGATGATGGGATTCAGCATAGGAATCACAAAAGGGTAAAATATAGACACTATGATATCATGGTCCTAAGTATAGTTGGAATTTGGCCTCACATACATGAAAAGGATTGTCCCATGGTAAACTGATACTCCAGTTAGGTGAGAGCCCCAGGTGGAAAAGACTTTTCACCTCCTGTCAGCAGAACACATCCTCAGGATGACCATCAGAATGAAACTATAGGAGATCAGGACTATCAAAATTGTAACTATCTAAATAGATCCCACAATATAGAAGAATAGATGCTGGTTGATGTGAGTCCTAGAACAAGAAATAACAAGAAGTGGAGGGATGTCACAAAACACATGCTTAATTTCATTGGCTGGACAGAATGATAAGCTAAAAAGGATCACAGTGTGTATAGTACCATGCCAAATACCACCAAGATAGGAAACAATGAGGGTGACACATAGATTTGGGGTAAAATATTAACTGACTAGAGCAGTGGGTTGTAGATTGCTACATAATGATCATAAGCTATTGCACCCAGCAGAAAACACTCAGTAGTCACAAAAGTAACAACAACAAAAAAAGAGATCTGCATTGGACACCCAGGAAATGAAATGACTTTATTCACTGCCAGGAAGTTGAACAACATTTTGGGGGTGGCAACTGAAGAATAGGAAGCATCCAAGAGTGACAACACACTCAGAAAATAGTACATGGGGTTGTGGAGCTGGGAATCCCCAAGGATCAATTCAGCCTCTCCCAAATTTCCTATCAACGAAAAGATAAAGATTGCTAGAAATTCTAGAAAGAGAGAGACTTTCATCTCAATGTTATCTGTGAAGCCCTTCAATACAAACATGTTGACTTCAGTCACATTCTTCAATGGAATACTATATGGCTCCAAATCTGATGACAGCACAGACATTGCAATATATATATTATATTTTTATAAAAAAAATATATTTAGATTATATAAATGTTACATAAAAACATAGGGGATTGCCATATGCCCCACTGCCTACACCTCCCACATTTTCCCACATTAGCAATATCCTTCATTAATGTGGTACATTCTTTACAATTAATGAAAACATTTCAGAGCATTGTCACTAAGCATGGATTATAGTTTACATTTTAGTTTACACTATCTCCCACACAACTTCTTAGGTTATGGAAAGATATATAATGGGTATCTGTCATTATAATGTCATTTAGGTCAATTCCCAAGTCCTGAAAATGCCCCCACCCTTCTCCCTACCCTCAGAACCTTCAGGGGCCACTGCCTCTACATCAATGATATAATTTCTTCAATTGCTAGAATCACAGTAAGTCTATAGTAGAATACCAGAAAATCAAATTTAGTCCATAGTTCATTCCCCAATCTTGAAGATTCTGGGACGGTGATGCCCACTCCACCTCTAATTGAGAGGGGGCTTCGATCCCATGGGTCTGATGGATGGCGTTTTCTTGCTTGCGGGTGTAGACTCTCTCTGTTCCTTGGGATGGTCTTTGTCCATCACCATCTTCTTGTTAGTTGTTGTATTAGTCAGCCAAAGGGGTGCTAATGTGAAATACCAAAAATGGGTTGGTCTTTATAAAGGGTATTTATTTGGGGTAGAAGTCCACAGATACCAGGCCATAAAGCATTAAGTTTCTTCTCTCACCACAGTCCATTGCCACGTGTTAGAGCAAGACAGCTGCTGGCGTTTGCCAGGGTTCAGGCTTCTGGGGTTCCTCTCTTTCTGGGGCTGCATTTCTCTCTGGGCTTAGCTCCTGTTTCTTCCACAAGGTCAGCTGTAGACGATCAGGCAAACGGCTTGCTTCTCTTCTCCTGGGGCCTTCTTTCCAACATCAAAACTTCTTCTCAAAATACTGCTTCAACTTTCCTTTGCCTTGCCTTTTATATTCAATTCCACACCCACCAAGGGGTGGGGCTCAACGCCCTAATCCTAACCTAATCATGCCCAGATTAACAGATCAGTTTACAAGCATGATTCAATTACATTTTGGAATTCATAATTACATCAAACTGCCACATTTGTCTTGGCTGAGTCCAATGCACTGGAGAGTAGGTGTGGCAACCCCTACTCTCAGGGCTTTCCCATTGAGAATCAAAGCCCAGTTGGCACATGGACAGCCCAAATGTTTTAGTATTTTGGATGTACACCTATCAACCTTAGTATACTAATTATTGGTTCGAATAGAAGGATCAGAAGAGCCAGGTTTAGGAAAATCACAACTGAGTCCAATTCCTTCACAAAGGGAAGCATAAATTCCAAAGTAGGTTCCACTGGCAAGACATCAAACTTATAGGTGCTCCAGGCAATATTCCACAAAAACAGAGTCTATGCAATTATATCATCATTTTTTCCCCTTGCGATGGCATAATCATATCCTAGGCAGTGATGAGAAAAGGAATGATAGTGAACCTGGGCCCAAATGGATGCACTTTTCTGTTTAAAATAAATGAAAAATGTTCATTCAATTTTGGCCACTTGAGTAGTGTATAATAAAAAAACAATAAAAAACCCTGCCAATTTATGTGATGCATTTTTTCAGTTAATTTTATGTTAAAATTTCTACCACTTGTTTTCATATTACATCTTATTAAAATTCACAAGGATGAATGAATATTGTGATTTTTATATCTAGAAAGTACACACTTGTTTGCTAATATTAAATTTGCTATAATGCGCATGAGATGCCTTTTTAAACAGTCATAATTAGAAAATGGGACTCATTCACATCACAAAATTATACTAAATATAAATGAGAAAAAAGGTCAAAACTGTTTAATTTTAAAATATTTCCTGATAACTAATATGGAATACATTAATATTTCAACTTCTCTTACATGGCTTTCTTTTCACAGCAAATGATTTCTCCTCACACGTATTCCATTCAAGTTCTCCCTCAGGCACAGTGATAAACCTAACAGCAGAGGGTATTCTGAAGGTAGATGCAACTTGTATGATGTCATAAAGAATAAGTATTATTCTTTCAGTTTCTTCACATACATATGTTTATATTACCAGTTTTTATCCTTTGCAACTTCTTGTATCACTATTATTTTTGTTGAAATATTAACTTAATGACAATATATGTTTTTTCTCTGTTCATATCTCACTATCCCTGCAAGGTCCTTGGCTGGATTTTTGAGACATATTTCTCTCAAGAAGACATCATGGCCATTTCATTAATATATTATACTTGCTTATGTAGACTCTAAAATAATTATGAATTCAATATCACCTAATGATCATGATTAAAATTGTTTGCAAAAGCTATTGCTGAAAGAATTAAATTATGATATATGCCACAAAGAGTGTTTGATTTCTGTTATTAGACCCCAAGCATTTAGACTGTTTGTAATTTAGTGTAGTGTGAAGAGAGTATTGTACATGAAAACAAAGCAAAACAAAACAAAAAAAGTGGCATCTGTATATGCACTGAAAACTTTAGTTATACAACAACTTGTAAATTCAAGATCAACTATATTTAGAGTGAGATTTCCTGATGGTAACTTTTTTTTTCTTTAGTATATCAAAGACCAAAGCATTTAACCTATTCTTAATTGTCATTTGTATTTACCTAGCTTTAAAGAAGTGAACATTTGCCATGAATTAGTCTGTATTGTATTCAGTGACCTACAATAATTTATCTCTGTGTCATGAAATACACAAAGGTTTTGTCATATTGAGATGTTTATATGTCAAGAAGAGATGGAGCAAATCAGCTTAAAATTACTGCATTGAGAAGTAAGGAAAAAGTCATTATTTTCCTAGTTCTAGGGGAAAGGTTTTTTAATACATAAAATAAATTGTTTCATTAATATGGGGTTACAAAAAAAGCTCATTTAAACCTAAGAACATTCTATAATAAAAATAGACACTAAAGCTTAATTCCAATTTTTGAATAAATTGAGACAATTTACACATCTCTTGAAAACATATGCAAACAAATTTTATAATGATTTATAATTTAGTTTGACTTCTGATAAATTTACCAATAATAATAATATAAATATGTATTAATATATTGTTGGTCATAATAAATACATTTATGTTAGGAAAATTTCCTCATTGTTTTTCTCTCTCCCCACACCTTTTCTTTGCTATCCTCTCTCTATTCTCTTTCACCCACTCACCATTGTCTCTTTTGCAAGAATGAGTCCATGGAAGACATTCAAAAATATTTGCTGGAGAGGGTCAGGGACAAAACAGGAATTAGGAAGACAGGAAGAAGCACAGTCAAAGGAAATAAAAATATGCAATCAAATTTTTTTTAAAAAATTCAAAATGTAGACTCCTAAAGGATTCCACTACATAATATATCTTGAATAACATACACCACAAAAATTTCAGTAACATTATAGTTCTATACTTCACAGCCATATCTGCAACAATTGTGAAAGATTAACAGCCTCTAAATCAAGTATTAAATCTCAGTTTATTCCCAAATAACAGTCGAGCTTGGAAAAGTAACTTCATCTTTCTAAACCAAGAAATAACAAAGATAGACCAAAATTTTTGGGCATATCATATTCATAATTCATGAACACTGTTACTGCAGAGTGAATATTTTATGAGATGCATTAAAATGTCATACTAAATTTTTAAATCATATATGATACATATGTGTAGGATGCATACAGTTGAAATATAACTCTCAATTTTATTTAAATAAAACAAAATTAATGGAATTATAAAATCCGTTTTTTTTCATAAAAGTATTGAGTTATGAATGGGTCAAACCAGAAGCTAAGTATTTCATTTTCAAGTTTATTTGCTTTTTGTCACTAAATATACACTAAATATTATTCTTTTGGGATTACACACAATGAATCCCAATATTCTATGCTATTAGGGACAACAAAAAATTTCATCTTTATCTTAACATTCTGATTCTGGATATCTCAGCAAAATAATTCTATATTTTGTTTAAATTACCCTGATATTCTTGACAATAAAATAAGCTGGTTTCTCTTGGTATCTCTGATTTCGTCTGTAGAGCTAGATGTGGTTTTACAAATAAAGGTATATTATAATAATCAGGTACAGTAGAGCAATTATTTCCATCACTATAAGGATCTGAATTCATTAAAAAATAATTTTGGTATTTAGCCATTTTATCCAAACTGTTCCTCAAAGGGGGTAGTTCTGTTAACTAATATTTCATTCCTATTAAAAAGGTTGTGATTATGTGTATCTGATCTCATTTTAAGAAGAGATATAGGCAAGAAAGATAAAAGTATAGAAGATCCTGATTAAAAATAAAAAACATGATAAATGTATAAGACAAAAAATCATTTCCTCAGCTCATATTTTCAGGAACAAAGTAGCAGCAACAGTTAAATATTGAGCTTATGAAGAAGGAAAGCTCTAATATCAGCAGCAACATATTATTAAGTGGCAAATAGGAATAAGGAGTTTTTTGTATATCACCTTACATATGCAAATTAAATAATTTGGCCTAATCTTATAACTGATACCTAGTTAGACATATAACTTGAACAAAGCCAAACACTTCGCTAATAGCAGAAGCATGATTTAAGCCAAGATTTCTCTGACTCCACAATCTAAGCTATTTCCATTTGACCATATTGCAATCCTATTGTGACATGCCAATATTCTGGAATTTAATCCCCAGGAAACTTCACAAAATAATATCCTCACCTATTTGAATTCTTTTTTAAGCCATCAAGCTAAATTAGACAATAAATATAAACAAACAAACAACTAACATGGTCTGTAAATCAATTAGCTAACTAGTAAAAGTAGACTCTAAATTTGTTTATATCCCTCTGTCAGAAAAAGAAATATAATTTTGAGTTGCCATATACACAATGGACAGTAGAAAGTTAATCTCTTCATTTAAAAATTTAACTAATATGAAAATGTAGCCCTTTATTTCTAGTGTCCCTATTTCTGATTGTTATCTTTCATCAAGAATATTACAGCAAATTTCAAATTTACAGAAATTGAACTAAATATATTGGGAGCACTTTCTATTTGCCCTGCTATATTCTGTGGAAGACATGTGATTCAATTTTTCATACAACTCTAATAGAACAACCAATCTTTAATTTAAATATTAAACTATATACTATAGTTTGAGATTCAGGCTTATAGATTCTAAAATATAGTATTAATGATGAAAAACCCATTCTTTTTACCTGTGGGACAACTCCTATTACTTAAATGCTGTTTGACTCTGTCTTACCATATTGCCATCTTATTAAATGCATTTCTGCCATGTATTCATTTTCCATTCCTATGAGTCAAGTTTTTTGCATTTTGAAAATTATACTTCAGCACTTTTTAAGTCTGTCAGCTTTCCTCAAATTATTAATTTTCTTATTTCAAACTGATTTTTCTTCATATCTGTCCTTTCCATTTTTCATTTTCTTAACTGTACTTTGCATGGTGACACTCTTATATTTACTAAATTCACCTATTTCTGTTATTTTTTTCCAAATTTTAGTTAATTTCTGGATTCTTTAAATAATGTTTACACATCCTCTAGATATCTATCTCTCTTGTTTCAGATAAATGTGATGTTCATGAAGCTTTATTATCTTGTGTTATGTTCTTATATATTTAAAATACTAAATAAATGTATTCATTTGCCAGCTATAAAACCTTATTTTATGCTCTGATGTTCATTACTTTGGAGATATTTTTTGTTCTTTTTATCATTTTGCACATTAAATACATTTATGTGGAGTTTAATTGTATTTCTTTTATTCTCCCATGTTTAAATGTGATAGTCATTTTCACTATCAGAAGGTGGTATAGATGTAGGTTAGGGATTGGTCAAAGTAATTTTTCATGCTCTGGTATTACTCTTATGTTATTATGATGGTTTTAAAATATTATCACTCCCAGAGCTATACCTGATTCAAGAGCTCTCTCTATATCAAGTACCTTGAATCCCATAGCTATACAGTCCTTGCCTTCCTAAGTGGTTTTCTGTGCCTTAGACCTTATATGTTGCTGCAACTGTACTTTCTGAGACCTATATCTTGCAGAACTTCCATTCTTCTTTGAAACTTACCTCCCAGTGTTTCTGTCCTACTCATTTTTTTTCTGCTTGCTTTGTCTCAATTTCATTTTTTTCAGTATTGGTTTATTTTTTCTCTTTCTTTCAAATAGAGGGTTTATGCAAATGTCTGGTAATCTTTATTGTCTACTCATGTTTTATTTTTTCTTGTTGAGAATTTATGATCTTACAAAACAATCATGCATGACATGGGCAGAATTCTCATACAACACCCCATTATCAACACCTTGCATTGCTGTGGGACATTTGTTACAAATTATGAAAGAACATCATCAAAATATGATAAGAATTCTTAATGTCATATTGCATCAGTTCTTTCAGGTTTTGCCTCCAATGTCACTTTATCATGAAGTCCCAGCTAAACTTTCTATGAAACATGTCAGACTTCCTCTAACACAAAGACTTTATCTCCTTTCTCGGCTTGTTTCTCCTGATGGTGATTCTCCTAACTCATGTCATTTTTATTTATTGTGATACACCCAAACATGTAGGCCCTCAAAAGTATTTTGAATAAATAATGAATCATGAGCATCTAGAGAATTGAGAAAAATAAAAATTCCAGTGTCTCTCTGTTGTCAATCAATGTTTTATTTCTCTATCTGGGTCCTGAGTGTGTGTGTGCATGTGTGTGTACTAATTCCTTTGAGTAATTAACACATTAGCATTCTGCATTAAAAAATTTCAATGCTCTTGAGCTCTATGCTTTTTTATGTATAAAACATAAATGTGGAGGGGATATACCTCAATCGGTTGAGCATCCCCCTCCCACATGGGAGCCCCCGGTTCCATGCCCTTTGCCTTCTGAAAAAACAAAAAACAAGCAAAACAAACGAAAAACAACAACTCTAGGAAGCCGATGTGGCTAACTGGTTGAGTGCTAGCTTCCCACATACAGAGGTCCCAGGTTCAATCCCCGGACCCCCGGACTTCAAAAAAAAGTAAATGAAACCTTTTCCTAGTGTACCGAAATCTGCATTTCTTGTTCTACACATAAGAGGAAATTTCAGATAATTTGCAGAATATTTATGTAATAAAATGTAATCAAGTTAAAATATGCTATGAAATACCTGGTACTAAAAACTTTATTTCTTGCCTCTTTTCTAGGTGATAGGAAGTAGCCATCAATACCTGACTCAGGTTCTACATAACAATTGGAACTTCACACTTAATGTAAAGTAAAACAACAAGGTATATAGAAAATGTAAAATCAAGATTTGTAGTGGTAAATAAGAGTGCTCTAAATCAAGTAGTACTCAGGTGAAAAACAGAAATATTTAATTCATATTATAAAACAGGTAAAAAATTAAAAACTGGTTATCTCTAGGTGTTAGAGAAAAACCAATGAATTCAACTTAAAAAAGTAGGATAAAGAAAATGTTGAAAGAGAAATAACAGTGAATTCAAAGAAAAAAGTGAAATAACATTTATTTAAATGGAAGGAAAGATGAAGGTCCATTTTTCACTAAACAAAATAAAAATCAAGAATAATTCATTAAAGGAAAAAAGAGAAAAAAGGATCATAAGTAAAATATAATGAGCTATATTGTCATTCAAATCAGAAGATATTTAAAATCATTGGTCAGATTTCAGCTTCTGCCATGATGGTATAAGTGGTTCAAGAATTCCCCTGCCATCATACTTACCTCGAAACCTGAGCAAAATACAGATGAAAACTGTTTTAAGGCCTTAGAAAACAGGTCTGTTAATGATGAGAAAATGGAAATACATGAGAAGAGAGTCATGATTACTCTGCCTTTTTCTATTCCTTGCTGATCTAATATATGAAATTTCATTATACTAATATTTCATGTTCTTTTTTTGGAAATACATTTTGCTTTTGATAAATAAAATTCATTAGGCCTGACCTTGATGCACCTATGCTAATGTGATGTCAGCTATACCAAAACCTATGTAAGCTTCTTTTCCCTTTGTAGCAGTTTGGTATTGTTTATGAATTCCAAAAATAAATATTGGATTGTATTTATAAACAGATCTGTTCCTCTGGGAGTGTTCAATTGTATTAAGTCCAGAGGTTTCACTTTTATTTGATTAAATTAAAATAAGGGCTTTGATTTGGCCACATCAGTAGGATGTTGGTTCCTACCCCCGTGTTGGGTGGGGACTCAGAAAGAAAATGACACGGCAGAGAAGAGAGTTGGAGTTTTGATGCTGGAGCTCTGGGAAGTGATCACACAGGGGAAGAGCATAAAAGAATAGAGACAGTTCCATAGACATGACAGAGGCTGCAGAAAGAAAGAAAGCCTGATAGTGTACAGTTGACCTTGTGGAGAGAACAGAGCAGCTGAACCTGGAAAGAAATGAAGCCCTGAGAGAGAGACATTTAGGAGGAAAAGGAAGGCTGAACCTTTGCAGAGACCAGCAGCCATCTTGCTTCTACACATGGCAACAGACTTTGGTGAAGGAAGTAACTTATGCTTTATACCTTGTAACTGTAAGCTTATCTCCCAAATAAATACCCATTGTAAAAATTTCTCATTTTTGCATCAGCAACTCTTTGGCTGACTGATACACCCTGTAAATGGCTGGCTCACCCAGAAAACAGATTTTAAATCACCCAATCAGCTATTGTCAACTCCCTATTCTATGCCAGTTAACTTACTCATTGCTAAGCAACAGTCTGCAGTAACCATATTAGGAAATATAGACTGCATTAACCAATGAAAATTTCCTCCCAATATGCTCCCTCTTTATATCTATGAAAGCCTATTGCTCTCTTTGTTCAGTGGAATTCCTCTCTACTTTGTGGTGATTGGAATCTCCCCAATTCATGAACTGATTCAATAAAACTCTGAGATATTACCAAATTTTGCTCAAGATTTAAAAAAAAAAATTTTTTTTAAAGATACTTAGATTACAAAAATTTTACAAAAAAATTATAGGGATTCCCATATGTCCCACTCCTCATACCTCCCATACCCTTCCACATAAACATCCTTCATTAGTGTGGCACATTCATTGCAGTTGATAAATGCAACCTGGGGTTTTCTTATTCAGCATGGACCATAGTTCACATTGTAGTCTACACTCTCTCTCACACAGTTCTGCATGTTATGTGGTGATATAAAATGGCACCTTTCTTATTTGGTGTCTTTAGTAAATTTTAGGTAGCTGCTCTTTTGTCCCAAATATCCTATGAATAGTCTGAATGTTTTCTACACTACTTTCTCAATTATCCACTAATTTCTTGACTTCATTTTGGAATGGACCACTAATCTTTAAGATTGGGTTTAAATGTCCATGTTTTATAAGCCCTAATTCAATGCATTGATTTTATTTTCATTGATTTAATTTTATTTTTCAATAATTCCTGAAATAATTCTTGACATAAATTTACTTAAAATAATATTTTGCTATGTTGATATGCAAAGTATCTTAAAGTTAGTTAAGTAGAACATAAACATAATACAAATGGTTAACAGAAACATTTCAATGGCTCCTAAGACTTAACAGACTGAATAAAACTATCATTACTTTGATGTCTGATATAGCAAACATGCTTTAAATTGAGTGTTTTTATGAGTGTATGCAAAGGGAAAAATATCTAGAAATTTAAGACACTCAGTTGATCCTGTAGTGTGGGAGAGAGCAAGATCATTGGGAGTGTCACAAGAGAAAGAATGAAGAGGAGGAAAAGAAATGAATGGTTAATTCTGGAAAGGACTTACTGGAAGACTATAGGAAAGGTACAGAAAGAGATGCTAGAAAAATGAATGGGAAGTATATCTGAGCCAAATATTAAGAGCATACTAAGAAGACTTGAATAATAATTTTGTACAAATGAAATATATTACTGCTTCTTATGATGACAAGTAATATGTGGTATGCTTTTACTCCTACAGACACAAAAGCAGGAAAATATAAATAATTTTCAAAGTACAATTAAATGATTTTTTAATATTATATAAATAAATGTATAAGCTAACTTAACTTTCTATAGACAATTTTCTATAGAAGAATACATATTCAGTGCAACTAAGCAAATTTTATTTATTTTATTTTATTTATACATATAAATTAGAATCAGTAAATATAAATAAAGTGTGGAATCTTTATTGTTTAATGTAATTATTAAAAATTGAGCATTGTATTTATAATGAATGAATGAAAATCCTTGGTAGAAAAAGAAATGAATCCAACATAATCAGTTTAATAAGTCTCAGAGATGATGAACAATTTTCAGGGAAACCAGTCTAAATCAGATACTGTGACTGGAAGGAAAAACCTTATATAACCTAAATAAGGAGTGAGTAATTAGGTATACAGGAGCTTCAATATATCCCTACAATAATACAGTTTCAAATTTCATAGGTTGTCCACTATATTATAACATTTTGTTATATAAATTACTATATTGTAAAATGAAATTTGTAGGAGTCAGATCACTGTAAAATTGAGAATAAAATAATAATTCAAAAATAAATGTGTATATATATCCACACATAGAACTCATTAAATGAGCTACCTTCATTTAATCCCAAGAATAACTACTCATTCTATTTATAGGACATTAGATTTTGGTATTTGAGATAGGAAAACTCCCTAACCACATGACTAATTATTTAAGTGATAATATATATATACTTGAGGCAAGATAGAATAAGGACCTAAGGAGGAAAGGCAGAAAACCAAATAAATTTTCACACAAACACTAACCAGTAGAAAAAAAACATTCAACCATCAGCTGTGGAAACAACATTGACAGCATGTGCCCACTGCATGCTGCATGTGCTGCAAGCTGCATGTGCATGTGCATTAGCAAGTCATGGGAAAACATCGCTTCTGATAACATACTTTTTTTGCAATTCTAACTATTCAGAAAATAAATCATTTGAGAAAGAATAAGTATATAAATTACTATGCCATATTTAATATATATATGAAATATTGGGAAAAGAGTTCTAGAAATAGAATTTTCAACTAAATTAACATTTTTTGAACACCAATATGTACATGGCTGTCCAAATATGATAAAAAGATATGAACATGAGTATAATAGAATTCTTGACCTTGATGAACTCTCACTATAAAACAAAAACAAGAGAAAATTATCATTATTTAACGTGTGTATATATTTATCCATCTATTCATACATCCTTACATATGCCAAAATGTGATCAATATTTGCCTCCATGTTTTATATGTGATACATTTGTTAAATGCTGAGAACACAAATATGAATAAGCAAATTATGCTCTCAAGGAGATTACAATCTTCTTGAACAGAAAAAAATCTTAAATGCACACATATACACACATTTTATTTTAAAACTGCTTCATCAATTTATCTTCAATTCCTTTCAACATATGTTCCAAATGTGAGGACCCAAGTTATTCCTCTTATTGCTACTCAATGATTCATGCAGTCAAGACTGTACTCAGAGATGGACCTTGCCTTGTAGGCATTTTTTTACCAATATCTGGAAGAGTTCATTCATCTGGGTTTACATTTAGGAATAATTGTTCAACCCTGCAATTCCCACTTCAAGGGGAAAAAATCTCCTCTTAATAAGATAGATTCACAATTAAAAAGAATTTTCTACTTCATTGGGAGACCTGACAATCTTGATACACACCTCCAAGTTGTTCAGGAATTATTCTGCAGCTAGTACTTCATTTATCTTCTAACACACACACAGAGATTTTTTTTATTAAGTCTTTGAAGTTAGAGTATCATGCTATAGTTATTTGTTTATTAAGTTCTGCAGTTTTTTATTTATTTATTTTTTTAAGATACTTAGATTACATAAGTGATACATAAAAAATGTAACGGATTCCCATATGACCCACTCCCTACTCCTCCTTCACGTTCTCACGTTAATAACATCCTTCATTAGTGTGTTACATTAGTTACAACTAATGAACACATATTGGAGCATTGCCACCAAGTGTGGATTATAGTTTACATAATAGTTTAAACTCTCCCCTGCACAATTTTGTAATATTAGACAAGACATATAATGTCCTGTATCTGTCATTGCAATGTCATACAGGCAATTCCAATATTCCAAAAATGCCCCCCATTAGTTTTTTTTTTTTTATATTTTATTTGTTAATTTTGTTTACACATAAAAATGTATAGCAAATAGGAAATAACATAGAACAAAATAAGATCACATCTGATATTTTCTTACCACATTATTATTCTGACAAATTTTAAGGCACCAGCCTAACTGTTATGGGCTTAATTTGCCTTATGGACAAAGAAAAAGATTTGGGCTAGATCAGGAGTTCTCAACCAGGGATGACTTTGTCCTCCCAGTGGGCTTTAGCAATATGTAAATACATCTTTCTTAGTGACAAAATAGGTGGCATGCTACTGTCGGAGAATCTACTCTACTTTTTAAACATCTCACTTTTCCATGCAATAAAAAAATAAAACATCATGTCCAATCACAGATAATTTATCAGTATTTTGACTTTTGCAGCAAAATGTACCCACATTATTAAGAAATTTCACTATTATTCACAGCTCCAATAGTGCTTGCACCTCACTAAAATGGTCCAATCTTTTTAGTGGTGTTGTCATTTTCTTTATTAGTTCTATATTCTTTTCAGCTTTGGTCTCAGGCTATGAGCCACTATTTCTTGTTTTAGTAAACCTTAGAATTTTGTATTTATCACTACCTTCTTCCACTTCCCATTCCACGTTCCCTTTACCCTCAGCAAGCATCTCAGCTAGCAATGCTTCTTTTCCTGGTGAGGGGACCCAAAATTTCATTCCTGAAGATTCTGGACCATTGTTAGTCCTTCCTGGATTGGGTTGTTGCGATTTTCCATTGACTTTAATCACAGGGCATGGCAGTACTAAGAGACACCCTAGAGGATCTCCTGCATTCCAGGCAAACTCTTCTTTGCCCCCATTATCTTGGTGCAGCCCTATTTCTGCTTGATACTCAGTATCTTTCAATGCATAATTTCCCAGCTGTGGAACACAAGACATTGACAATATAGTGCACCAAGTGTTGATCTCACTCTTTGCAAAATGAAAAGGAGGACAGGGGTGTTAAATATTTTTATCTCATGTAATTTCCAATAACATCAGGTCAACTTTTTAATTTACAAAGGAATTCTATCAGCTCTTTTCATATTAAATCACATTAAAAAACAAAGGGAACAGTAAAAGAAATTTTCTTCTCAGATTCAGACAAGTGACATAGTGTATCAGTAGACAGAATATTGAAATATCACAGCAGAATTCTAGATCTTTCAACAATTATGCAAAAGATGTTTATTGGGAAGATAAACTGTGATTGATTTAAAATTTTATATGACAGTCTATGTTTCAATCAAATTTCCTTCTTATCAATTAACATTACATTGTTCTTTAATGGCTAAATAGTTACTTAATTTATTGCTTTTGGAAATCTAATTTCTTGACAATCCATACGTTTTTCCATTCCCTCAAAAATCTCTGGAGGAGGCACTTATAGTTAACATCAATGACTCCTAAAATGTTTCAGTCTTATTTGCTCAGACAATGTTTGAACAACTAGCAAAAACTGAAAGAGTCATTTTTCTCAAAACTCCAGGAATCTCTTAAAGGGATGCAGTAGCTGGGCAAGTGCTAACTCAAGAAAACTCAACATGCACAAGTCCAGTTGTAGACTTTCAGGTGAAGGGCTCATGTCCTTTCCCAGGGCCTTCTCTTATTCCTCATGACCAAGCTCTCTTATTTCCCAAGGCTCCAGCTCAAGACTCCAACATCAGAACTACTACAACTCTGTCCTTTGCCATGTCTTTTATATTGGAATCCCCACCCACCAAGGGATGGGGCTCAATGCCCTACTGATGTGGCCCAGTGAACGCCCTAATCATAACTCAATCATGCCCAGATTAACAGACCAGTTTACAAACATAATCCAATGTCTATTTTTGGAATTCATAACTATACCAAACTGCCAAACTGCTACACTGCCTATCTATTTAACTTCTATGTACTCCATACCTACTAGCTAACATTATAGGTCTGTGTGAGTCAGATTGCTTTGAGTTGACTTTCCATTATGATAGTCATGCCCACCTTGTCTTTGGCAATTAAGTGCTGCCACTTGGCTTCTGATGGTGTTAGTCTCAAAAATGCATTCTTCAAATTCCTGCTGAAATTCATATACTCTGGACATCCTGGAGTGGGTGATCAGGTATTACATGATAAATCCATTCTAACCTTCCAACTTCTCTATGCCTTTGATTCCCTTATCTAAATTATACTATGGCAGTCCTGTCAATTTGACCTCAGGTAATATCAGCCACCTTTTGGTACATATTTCAACAAGCCACATAAAAATTATTAGAGTCCTATCTATCTTGCAAGCAACAACATTGAATCCACAATCTCTTCTTAATGGGCCCATATCAATAAACTAAGCTTGATCCAATTTTATATTCCTTCCACCATTTTCCGACACCCTTAATTTCCATTCCCACACATATTCCCTTGATTTCTGTCTATGTAAATTGTAATACTTATGAATTTCTTTTGGAGTGTAGTATACCAATACAGTTTGTACCTCACCTTTTGGCACCTGTTAGGACATCAATCTAGTTATAAGTTTGGATGAAAAGATGGATTGGGGGGTGGGTCATGGGAAGAATTAGAAGTGACTTGCAGGCCAATTACCTCAGGGCATTTCAGCACAGTTTAATCTGGTGAAACAGGATTAATCTCTCCAGACATAAAAGTGAGGGCTGTTTCTTCAGGGAAGGTGATAACAAGCTTGTCAGGCACATTAGGGTTAATCTCTTCAGGCGGACATTGGATGGCAATTTCCTCAAGGCAGACTAGAGGTAGAGTGAAGAACAGGTGAATCTAGAAAGTTTATCTAGCAAAAATTCATTGAAAAATTAGGTTTTCAATGTCCCCCTTGCCATAATTATCAATGCATGTGACCCCATTCCAATTACCAGGATCACATTCCTTTCTAATAAATTCTATCACTTTAACAGCAGACACCCTGCAAGGTTGGGAATTTAGTTTCTTTTGTAATTCTGCTACTCACACCATGAGTCTCTAGGTCTGGTTTTCAGCATCTCAAGGCTGTGACTATACAAAATATGATTTTCTTTCAGGGCACACATAGAAACTTTCACACCCTTCATTTAGTGCTTTAGTTGAATATTTGAAGCATTAATCTCATTCTTTTCTTTTATAGCTGTATTCCACATATTTAGGAACAACCATCCATCATCAATCTCTACCTTTTAACTCCACAAAACTGGAGTTATAGTGTGAAAAACACTCTCACCCAGAGAGTTGCCTCCTATAAACATTTGAGTAGCCATATTCAGTGGTGATGTTTTGTGTATTTCTTTCTTTCTTTTTTTTTTTTTTTACTATGTGTTTTTTTTCCTTTATTGGAGAAGTTGTAGGTTTTGTGTATTTCTATTTCCAAAACATGCCTTTTAAAAAAATCTATATCAGTGCCGTTTTTGTCATTGGAAATAGAATCATTAATATCTTTGAATCTAATCAGAGTAGAGAGGCAATCGAAAGAACTCCAGAACTGACTCAGAAAACCCCTTTTTAAGATTCTGTTTTTTGAGAACCACCCCACTCTTTGTACCAAGTTATATTAGTCCAGATTCTCTATGGAAGCAGAACTGACAGGAGATATCTGTAAATAGTATGAGATTTTATAAAATTGTCTAGTGTGACTGTTGGGATGCACAATTCAAAATTCTGTAGGGCAGCCTGAAAACCAAGAACTCCAATGAAAATTTTTTCTGACTTCCCCAAGAGAAGCTGGCTGGCTGAAATAGAGATTAAAATTCTCTCTTATCACCATTGAAATCATCACTTAACCTTTAAAGTCTTTAACTGATTGAATGAGATTTCTCTCATTGCTGAAAATGTCTTTAATTATATATGTAATCAGACATAGATGCAATCAAATTTCTGATAATTTAAGTCCATGAAACACAGTAACAATAGGCCAGTGCTTGCTTGAACAAACAACTAGAAACCATTACATGGCCAAAGTGACATATAAACCTAACTATCACAGATGCCATCAGGGCAGAGAAAGAAGTGAATTCATACTTGAGGGAAAGATAATTGAGCTGAGATTTGAACAGTGAAAAATTATTTATTTAAGAGTTAAATATACTATTATATCATACTGACCTTTAAGAGAGAAAATCATGGGAAACTGCTTATCTCATCTTTTGGTTTCTACTTTTAAGGAAAAAGGGAATTCAAGCGTATTAACCTGACATCTAGTTTAGTCTACCTTGTTGAATGAATTATTGGTTCGATATTTTTAGGCATAGGTGAGTGCATCTTTGCTTATAATATTCAGCTTTTTCTTTATCACAGAAAGATTATATTTGTTAATTTCTAAGAAACTGATAAACCAGGGGATCAGCTTGATTGAATCTTTATCTTAATAATTTGAAATTTTAAGAGAACAGTTAAAGCCTTAAAAATGATCCTCAAATGTTGTAAATCTTTAATTATTGTAATAGATAAGTATTTAGGCATATATTTGAAGTAGTTTTTCCCATTTATTTAGAAAAATCATTTAAAAATATCGTACCTGGGAAAATAAATTTTAAGATCTGGCAGAAAGTTAGCTTAATTTCTTTATTAGGCAACCTGTCATCCACCTATAGTTAAGTGCTATGTTTCTGAAAATTTGCTTGCTTGTGTTGTGTTGTTTTTAAAGGAATTTTGAGTATATATTTACACCACACTCACTGTTAAATATGTGGGTTTTCCAATAAAGATGCATAAATTATCTTTGTAAAATTAATTATATATTGAGTTCCTGAAAATTATTGTATTGTATCTCAACTTCACCTTTGAGAATTAATTCATTGATCACTTTGTTCTGATGTGATTGATTTGGTGGAGACATAGGACAAGAATCTTTTCTGGGAAAATAATAAATTTCATTAAAGTAAATAAACGTCCACCCTTAAAATGACTTCAAAACATATCTTAGAAGAAAAATAAAGAAAGCAGAATAAATAAGGCTTAAATACACGTGCTCTCATATTGTTTAGCCAGAATCTTAGACACTCAATAAAGTAACATATCATCTCAATATATTTTGGGGATATTCAGAATGGATCTAATCAGTTTCTGCAACTGGACAGTGGGAAGAAAATAATGGAATAAAAATCTCTGGTGTTCATTCAAACATTGCAAAAGGCATCTCCTGATGATGGATATGAGAATATGAGGGCACAAATTACAAGAAAATAACATTTGGTAGGTCCTTCACAAGGATTCATGAAGAACAATTAAATTCATAATGAAAGCTGAAGATTTTATCAATAACAATGTGAGGTTATATCAAGCCATTAAATCCTGAAGACTCGGCCTCTAATTATAGTTAGTGAAAATCAAATTTCACAAAGACTAACAATATCAATTTAAGTTTTTCAATGATTATTTTATATGAATCAGTTTGAACATAGTCTTAGGTATATAGCTGAGGAAATTCATCTACATGTGTAAAACGCTGCATTGGAGGGTTGAATAATGCTGTCTTTGGAAATATTCTAAGATATGTAACCAGCATTAACTAACAACAAGACATTTATTCCCTAGTTTCTGACAAGAGATATATTGACTGATCCTCAGCCTTATTCTGAGCTTTACTCAATGCTAAAAAAAAATGTACTTTAGTTATGAACCAAATTCTCTGAAACTTTTTTTTCATCACCTCTTTAACTTTTTTTCCCTTAAACTGTAGATGATGAGATTCAGAAAAGACAATAGTGTAAAATATAGATAGTATCATATTATGGTCCAAAGAATAGCTGGAATTTGGCTTTACATACTTGAAGGGGTGTCTCATGATAAATTTGTACTCTAGTTAGGTGAAAGACACAAATGGAAAAAACTTTCTGCCTCCCTTCAGCAGAACACATCTTCAGAATGGACAGAAGAACAAAAGCATGGGAGATCAGGAGTATCAGTATAGTAGTTATCTCAACAGAGCCCACAAAGTAGAAGAGTAGAAGTTGTTTGATGTGACTGTCAGAATAAGAAATAGTGAGGAATGCATGCAGTTCAAAAAAACACTTTTAATTTCACTGGATGCACAGAAAGATAGGCTAAAACTGGAAACTGTGTGTTAAGTAGCTTGCAATGTGCCACCAACAAAGGAAGCAATGATGAGTGGCACATAGATTTGGGGTGATATGTTAAAAGAATTCAGAAGAAGGTTGTAGATTGTTACATAGTGATCATAAGCCATTGCAACTAACAGAAAACATTGAGTAGTGTGGCAGTTTGGCATTATTTATCAATTCCAAAAATAGATATTGGATTATGTTTGTAAAATGGTCTGTACCTGGGTGTGATTAAATTATGATTAGGGCTTTGACTGGGCCACATCAGTAGATGGGGGCTCACCAAGAAATCTAAATGGCAGAGAAGAGATTTGGAGTTTTTATGCTGGAGTTTTGACCTGGAGCCCAGGAAGTGAACACACAGGAGAAGAAGACAGAGGAATTGAGATGGCTCCTTATACATGGCAGAAGTCCTGGGGAGAGAGACAGAGCAATTTGCCTGATAGTCTACAGTCAGCTTTTTGGAGAAAATACAGCAGCTGAGCCAGGAGAGAAACAGAACCCTGGGAAGAGAAGAACCCAAGAAGCCTGAACTCTTGAAAAATGTCAGCAGCCATCTTGCACAAATATGTGGCAATAGAATTTTGTGAGGGAAGTATCTTATACTTTATGGCCTGGTAACTGTAAGCGTCTACCCCAAATAAATATCCTTTATAAAAGCCAACAGATTTCTGGTATTTTGCATCAGCACTCCTTTGGCTGACTAATACAAGTCATCACAAAAGTAATATATTTTTACAAAAAGATATATATTTTTGAACATCAAAGGTATGAAAGAACTTTATTCTCTTCTACAAATTTGACAAACATTTTCAGGGTGATAACTGAAGAATAGCAATCATTAAGAATGACAACACATCCAGAAAACAAACCATGTGGTTGTGGAGCCAGCAGTCTTCAAGGACCAATAGAACCAGTGCCAAATTCCCTATTCCCTATCAAGATAGATTGCTAGAAATAGCAAAAACTGGGAGATTTTCAGCTTTTTGTTATCTGTGAAGCCCATCAGTACAAACATTGTGATTTCTGTCACATTATTCAATTGACTATTATATGGCTCTATACTGATGGCAATCCACACATTCTAATACACATTTATTGCTGGTCTTGGTGACATCCCATAAAATAGTGTCTGCCCAATTATAACATCATATTTTTTTTGTTTGAAGGGCATCATGATATTCTAGGCAGTGATGACATAGGAAATGATACTGAAGTTGGGCCCACTTGTCTGAGTATATATATAGAAACAAATGTTTATTCACTTTTGGCTAAATAAGTCATGTTAAATAAAAAACAAAAGAAAAAGTCCTGCCAATTTGCTTGGTTTATTTTCCAGTTAATTTAATGTCAAATTTTCTACCAACTGTTTTCATCATATTAAAATCCACAAAGATGATTGCATATTGTGATTTTTTACTTCCAGAAATGTTATAATGGAAAGTGCATACTTGAGTACTAGTTTTAAAGTTTCGATAATATCCATGAAACATTTTTCTTTAATAGACATATTGGAGGAGAAATCACATTTCAGTCTCAATATTTTACTAAATAAAAAGAATTATCTATGTGAAGATTATTTAATTTAAAATATTTCAGATGACTTAAATATAGGTGAAGTTAGACTTACATTTCAACTTGTTCATAGAACTTTCACTTCACACAAATATCTATTTTGTGCTCTTTTATGGAAATTACCCCATTCCAGTAGTCCTTTGGGAGCAGTGATTAACAGAGCAGCGAAACACATGCTGGAGGCAGCTGCTCTTTTTGTGCCAGGATAAACAGTGCTGCTGTGCAAGTGCTTGGAAGAGGTGGGTTTGAGGATCCATCAGGCTCTGAGGAGAACACATCAATCTATAGATGACTCTCTGAACTTGAAATCTAAAGGACTTAGCCCTACTTGGTTTCAGAATTGTTTGTGGACTGTAACCCCTATTTTCATTCCAAATTCTCACTATTGGAAAGGAAATGTTTTTCTATGCCTGTACCTCCATTGTAAATAGGAAGACCATAACTTGTTCTCTAGGTTTCACATGTACACAAGGGGAATTATGCCTCAGGACAGACCACATCCATAGACTATTTTGATGTGAGTTTGTATTTAGCATTACTTCTGAAATGACTAAAGTCTTTTGGAATGTTGTGATGAATGTTTTTTACATGTAGAAAGTACATAACTTCTTGAGGTCCAAAGAGTGGTTTGTGATGGTTTGGAGCTGTATGTACCCCAGAAAAAAATGTTCTTAAACTTTAGCTATTCCTGTGGTTGTAAATCCTTTGTAACTACATATTTTTTAATTATTTTTTTATTTTTAAAGAAACTTTAGATTACATAAATGTTACATAAAAAATGTAAGGGATGGGCCATATGTCCCTTTCCCTCCCTCTCCCACACTTTCCCACCTTGTGGCCCATCTCAATCAGGATGGGTCTTAAACCTGTTACTGGCATCCTTTATAATTGGAATGAAATTCTTACAGATAGATAGAAAGCCACTGAAAGCAAGAAACTGAAGGTCAAAGGAATCCAGATGAGAATGAAGAGGCTAGGAGAGGCCACCATATGCATTGCCCTGTGACAGAGGACACAAGGACCAGTGCTCACCACCAGCCAGCCCCAGAATTCCATAGTCTTAAGGGATAAAACATCACCTCCATCATACTTCAATTTGAACTTTTTCCCAGTTTGAAATCTATGAGCTAATAAATTCCCATTGTTTAAGCTGGTATACTCTTGAATAGCCAAGGAAATTAAACACATATATACAACCTAAATTTTTCATTTTAACCACATTCATATATACAAATCAATGGTGTTAATTATTGTTTTAGTTTGCTAAAGGCTGCCAATGCAAACATACAGAAATGGATTGACTTTTATAATGAGAAATTTTTCGGTTAAAATACTTCAGTTTTAAGGTTGTGAAAATGTACAAGTCTAGGCATCATTATAGATGCTGTTTCACCAAAGATCAGCTGCTCCACAGATCCTAAACACCTGCCACATGGCAAAGCAAAATGGCAGCCAGTTTGTGCTTGCTTCTCCAGGCTCACTCTCTTCCCAAAATCAGCTGTGGGTGATTAGGCATATGGCTCATCTCTCCCAGGGCTTCATCTCTTCAGCTTGGGGCTGTTCCACTTATTCCTGCCTCCAACCTTTCTGTCGGCCTCTCAGGATTTCTCTTTCTTTCTGTGAATGTAGTTGATACTGGAGTCCTCTCTCACATGATGGTAAAAATGGAATCTCTCCTTCACTGTATCTCTCTGCATGTTTCTCCCATTTATAAAAGACCGTAGCAAGAGGGCCAAGACCCACACTGGGTCATACCTCATTGAAGTAGTAAATCAAAGACCCCCAACTGACTTCAGTACAAACAAATGGTCTCACACCCACAGGAATTGTTTCACTTCAAGAACATGATTATTTTTGGGATTCACAAAAGCTACAAACTCCAGCAACAAGTATAGGTTTGATTGGAAGGGACAGATGAGCCATGTGCAGGGAAGATATAGCTGAGTCCAACTTTGTCACTCTCAGGAGCACAAACTCCAAAGAAGGGCCTACTGGCAAGGCACCAAACTCTGGAGCTATCTACCCTGTCCTAAGGACCTGTGTGTCTCCAGAGCCCTCAGGAGCCCCATTATTTGGGGTGATGAGGTAGAAGATACATTTAAATAAGTAGCTATGCACAAAGGAAAATAATTTGAAGAAAGTGTCTGTTAAGATTAACAAGAGTTATAAATGATTTTCTTTTTCTTCTTTGAATTTTGCTGTAGTCTAATTTTTGTGTAATGAACAATGTTTACTCCCTTTAAGTACAACAAAGTTTTATTTTGAAAAATTTGCTATTCTATCACTGGCAAATATTGATCTGGACTCAGCTACAGAGTAATTAAGTAGTTCTCTAAAAACTACTTTCTCTTTTACCCAGTCAAATACATATAGCACCACAAAAGAATACAAAAATCATGGTCAAAATTATGTGGCTTCTAAGAGAGAATAAATTCTCTGGTACAAATATAACATGGATATATTTGTCCTTAAAAACATGCCAAGCAACTTACCTTGAAAATTGGTTCCAGAGACAACTGAATGGTGTGATTTCAGTGATCTTGGTGTGACTGTAAGAGTCACAGCCCTGGCATTATCCGAGCGGGAGGCAAAGGATACTGTGCTCTACTTGTGTTCACAGAAGCTACTTGGTATACTTGTTAGACAAGTTTATGGGGATCTTTCCATTTGACCAAGATCTGAAAAAAAAAAAAAACAGGTTTTTTTGCTTTTTTTGTTTTACCTCAGAATAAAACCAAAATGCATACACAAAAATTCAAAAATAAGTTATCTTAAAGAAAACAAATGTTATATAGTAGAAATTTTTGGTTCCTAAAATGTTTTTATATAGTGTATTTGTGAGAAAAAAATTGTTTGACAAATTTTTAGACAGATAATGCTGGAAGAAAATTTTCATCTTTAGTAAATGGTAAGTTAGATTTTGGTTTTGATAAAGTAAAATGAGGATATTATGAGAAAAATATCCATATCCATATACATATCATTCAGCTCTTACTTAAATAATGCCAAGATTTGTGGAAATGCCAATATACAATTTTTGGAATCAGAATGTAACAGAAGCATACATGTACAAATACATGTATTTGAAATATAATTTTTGGAAGAAATTTTATTTCAAAGAAACAAGTTTAAAAATACCATATCTTCTGAAAATTAGTATGAATGTGATGTCTGTAATATTCATACAACCATTAAAGGATCCTAGGGTTTAATTTCTGATCTGTAATTGGTATTAAATAATATTAGATATAAAAGAACATCACTATAAATAATTACTTTGCTATTTAAATTTGGGAGATGACTGTTTTCTTGGTAGATGCGTGAGATCAAACTATGTTTATTGTAAAAGTTCAAATATTTAAATAATAATCAATAAAATAAAAGACTGGAATAAGATATGACAAAATATGAACAATAGTTTTTTTGGCAAATGATTGATTTTATATAGCGATGGTAAAAAATAAATTATATTTACTGAACATCTAGAGTGCCAAACCATTTTCATAGAGTTTGCGCTCTATAATTAACTAGGTTTATCTTCACAAGATAACGTTCAGATAGCTACTTGCAATATCTAAAATTTAATCTCAATTAATGGAGAGCCATTCTCCTACTTGTTGAGAGAAATACTTAAAAATTATCCTGACATTTTCTCTATGTCAAATACCTCACATCCAGTCTAGCAGCATATCATCTTGATTCTATGTTCAGAATATACTTTGCTTGTGACTATTTCTCTGCATCTCCTCTGCCATCACCCTGCCCAAAGAATCATCATCTCAGTCTTTAAGTTATTCACTCTAGATTTTTTCCCTGTTTTCTGTCTTATTCCCCTTGAACCTAATCTTAATGTAGGAATCTTAGTGATATTGATTTTTTTTAAAGTTAGACCATGTCCTTTTTCTTCAAAATCCTATGAGACTTCCCATTATACTAAGAATAAAATTAAAATTTTTGCATGAGCCTCCATAGCCATAATGATCTTGCCTCTCCTCCTTAGTCCTATCAACTCTTCCTTTATCACAGAGTCTGACAAGGTGACTTTGGAACAGCCATACTGAAGTCTTCACACTTCCTTATACTCAATAGTCCTGATTTTCCTTAGACTTCTTTCATTCTCCTGAAATTCCCTATGCTTAGATAACTGCATGGATCTTCTTTCATTCTCTTCTTCATAAGACCAGGCCTTATCACCCTATTTAAAATTGCACCTTCTCCCATCCCTCGACCTCACTGTATTTATTTTCCATAGTGAATCTCTCCACCTAACATTCTCTGTATTTTGCTTATGCCTTTTTGTTCTTCTCTGTTTCCTCCAAATGTAAGCTCTATGAGCAAACATTATCTATTTTGTTCAATGCTGCATTGCCATCACCGAGAATATTGCCTCATAAATGTATTTGAAAGGATGAATTTACAGATGATGAAACTGGGGCAGAGAGAGATTATGGAACTTGTTTATGGTCAGTCAACAGCTGCAAGGATAAGCCCACATTTGAACCCAGACAGTCTGAATTTAGAGCTCATATACTTCATCATCACATTATGATATGACTGTTTTTCTAAAAAACTATAACTAGTCTTATTAGAGAAAAAAATATAATTTCTTTAATTTTAGAAAATAAAAACAACAGGGGACATTGAGACATTCTCTAGAGCTGCTGAGAGAAGAGTGTGACTTTGGCAATACCAACTATATTTTGTCAAACATGCATGTATAGCTCTATTTACAGAAAGAAAGAAAGAAGAAAGGAAAAGGAAGGAAAAATTTATCAGATGATGTGATTGAGCTGGGGAGAGTACTGTATTAATCAAGTACAGGCAGTCCTTGTGTAAAAAATGGATTCAGAAAGAGTGTGGCTCATCTAGGATATAAAAGTGCATGAGGTAATCCTGGGACCCAGGTTTCTTCTAACTTGTTGCTCTACTGTCTTTCCAAGATGTTGTCTTTTTCTGCATGGTTGAAGAGGTTTCACACAGTGTGCTGTCCACATTTCAGTCTGAGGGAAAAGTAACATTTTCATATTGTGAAAAGAATTTCCACATTTTTGTCAGGTGGAAGATTCTAAAGGAAAACCTCCATTTCATGAATAGATATTGAATTATTCAGATCATCCATTTTTCAGATGTGAACATCTTTAAGGAATTGTACTTTTCACCTACATAAAGAAACTTAACAGCAAATATCCCTTCTTTTTTTCCTTATTTGGTAATTTTGTCATTTTTGTTTTTCACAGTGATTGATTTAGGGATCATTTCCTTCGAGTAGTAGAGATCAATTTATCTTTCTCAGTCTTGTACTATTTTTGTCATAATTTATGTTTTTATAACTAACTCAAGCCTTGCAATGTATCAACAAATTTTACTTTTAGTCAATTTATATTTATATCATTTAAAAATTTAAAAACCCAATATTTGATATATTTACCTTCCATTTTATTTTTTTACATTGTTATATCTTTGGGCAGACCCAAGTTCCCTTCAGTTATAATTCTTTCTTTCTGCCTGCAAAATTTTTTGAACACAATTCTGCTGGCTATATATTATTTCTCTGTGTTTGTGTTAATTTCCTGAAAAAGTTCTCATTTTGATTTTGTATCTAAAGGTTATTATTGGTTATTGAATACTACAAAAGCAGTTATTATCTGCTTTTGAAAGTTATTATCCTTCAGCATGTCTTTCTGATTTTTGTTTTGGATCATTTTTGATGATATCTGGTGTAATTCTCATGGTTTTTCTTCTGTATGTGATATTTACTATCCTCTCATTGCTGTCATAATTTTCTACTTATCTTTCTTATTCAAGGAGTCTAACCAAAATGTTTACATGTATTGTATTGTAAGGTTGATTGGATATTTGTATTTAAACTTCCTGGGGTCCTTTAATATTCATGGATTTTAGGCAGGATGTCTTTGTTTAATTTTAGAAAAGTTTAGGTCATTTTCACTTTATATATTTTTTTCTTGTGCACTCCCTTTCTATTCTGGTTGTAGTACTCTAACTATACGTATACTATACTATTTGATACTGTACCACATTTCTTGGATACTTTTTCTACACACTACTTTTTCTTTAATTCTTTTTCTGTTTGGTTAACTTCTATTGGCTTATCATCATGTTCACTGTATCTTTTCTCCTATTTATTATGATACTGTTGATGTAACTTTTTGTTTATTATATTGTGTGTGTTGCCTGTGTGTTTTGTAAAAGTTCTATTTCTAGTATTTCATTGGACACTTCCTTATAGATTCCACCCTTGTTGTACAAATCCTTATGTATCCCTGCATATTTTCTATCCTTTCCACTAGATATTTTAACCCAGTAATTGTCAATGCTCTTTATTCACAGACCACCAGAAACATCTGTGCTTTGAACAATGTGGTTTTATTTCTCATTGCTGTGAGGAAAAAGACATGCCACTGGAAAATGTGCAGTTTCTATGTAAGGGGGTTTAAGAAAGAGCCTATTTAAAGATTTAGGCTGTGGTTGGAAAATCAGGGAGATGGTGTAAAGAAGCCAAGGTTTTCTATCCTAGTTGATGCTCTCAGAAAGCAGGCACAATTCCATGATCTAGTATCTCAATAAATTTTTTTATTTTTAGGCAGACTAAAGTAATAATAAGCTATAATTTATAAGGTAATAGTAATTTCTCATTTAATAAGAAAGGATTAGGAAGATATTTGGTAGTTTGTAGGTGCACAGTGAACTTGACTGAAGTTCTCTCAGCCTGCCCCAGTCTTTCTTATGAATACTTGGTAGAGACCTTCAAAGAAGATATTGTGTGAATACAAACTGCTTGATTTTAGAGTTCACTGCTTTCTCAGTTGGCACTGTAACACACACTTGGCTTTAACAATTCTGTAAAATTTTTTGGCTTCTCCCTATCTGCATGTACATTGGTCACATCGTTTTCCCACCCTCTGTTAAAGTGAAACAGTTTTTTTGCCCCATTTCTTCTTTGATGGGCTTGACTCTCTTTGGTATTCATTTTCCTAGACATTTCCAATCTTATTTTTCTGGTAGGCTCATAAAAAGTTATGTTTTTTAAGATTATTGGTTTTTAAAAATTGTCAGATTTGATGAAATGTTCTTTACTGACTTCTACAACCCAAGTAGTAGTGGGAGTTTTGTATTTCTTTTAAATCTTATTCACTGCTGTAGCTTCAAATATATCCTTCTGATATCTCCACACTTTAGAGTACAATATCTACCAGGGTTCTAGTATTGTTTCTTGAAAGTTTAATGGAATCTCAGAATCATTGTAGAATCATCTCATACACTTACATTTACAATCACCTTTACTGTACTCTCCTCCTCCTCCTCATTCTTCTTCTAATAATAATTATTATTATTACTAGTATTCTCCTTATTTTGATGTCTTTGATACAGATCACTCATGCTCAAATATTGCAAATCCTACATATATCAAACATTTGAATGATTTTTCAAAAGCAGTGGAATCTAATTTTCTAATACAGTACTCCTTCTTACCTAGATTACTTTTCCTCGCTTTTTTCCACCATAGATAATATAATGTCCTTTACATATGCCATTTTCCGGAGGTTTGCTATTGTTATTAGTGACAGAAATTTCAGTCTGTTGTTTCATTCTATGTACTAAAGTACTTAAAAACAGGGACTGTATAGCTCGGAAGTTTAGGTTTGAATCCCTATATCACTCAAGAGCTACGTGGACTTTAGCAGAGTCCTTAGAATCTATGTGCCTCTGTTTCCTCAACTGTTATTATAGGTAATAATGGAACCACCTCTTAGCATTCTTATAAAGTTAAATTACTTAGTATATGTAAAGCATTTATATAAGGTCCAGTAAATACAAAGCTGCATTAAAGTCCTAGCAATTATACTATTACTCAATCCATGACTCACCATTCATTTAAAAAATAATTTTAGAATGAACTATATGTTTCAGGTATGATTTTGTGCCAGTGATATGGGTTGAGAATGGGAGTTGATGCTTAATGTATGTAGCATTATTAATTAGGTTAATCATAAAAGTATTGAAATGAATAGTGGATAGTAACACATTATAGTGAGTATAACTAACACTACTGAATTATAAATGTGATTGTGGCTGAAATGGGTAGTCAGTGGGTGTAAATGACAATGAAAGGAAATTAGAGAATAATCTAGAGAATGTATAACAATGATTTCTGTGGTGGATACAGGTTGTGGTTAGTAGTATAAATAGTATAAATATAAGAATGCTTTTCTTTTACAAAGTGCTAAAATATGGTGATACACAGGAAAATTACAACTAATATAACTTATGGATGATAGTTACCAGCAATATTGTAATATATTGCAACAATGGCGAGAAGGTATTACTTCAATATTAAAGGACAACAATAGGGGGGTATAAGAGGATATGGGATTTTTCCTTTTGGAGTAATGAAAATATTCTAAATTGACTGAGGTGATGACAGTACAACTCTGTGGTGAAAATGAAAGTCGCTGAGTGAACACTTTGAATGGTTTGCACAAATCTTGGGGCTATATAAACACAGGGAATCCACTGGAGGATGATGGACTTTGGTTAACAGGACAAATACGCAAATGTTCTTTCATGAACGATAACAAATATAAAATAGTAATATAAGGTATTAATAATTGGGTGGGTTGGAGAAAAAATATACCAAATGTATGACATGTGTTATAGTTAGTAGTAATATTTTGACAATGTTCTTTCTTAGTTAGTAACAAATGTTTCAAAAAATGCAAGGCTTAGTGGTGAAGAGATCTATGGGATCCTTCTATGATGATATATGTTTGTTTTGTAAATTGACAAATTTTACTCTACCGTTATTGTTTATGTATGTTCTTGTATGAATGATTTACTTCAATAATTTTTTTATTTTTAAAAATGGGCTAAAAAACACATTTTATTGAGATTAAACAAATGAATCACAATATTCTGTTATGAGGCACCAAAAATGCATTTCTGTCAACACATCCTATTTTTGGAACTCTCAGCAAAATAACACTATATTTTGCTTAAATTGCCCTTATATTCTTGAAAATATAATATTCTGACCTCTTGCTATCTCAGATATGGTTTGTAGAGCAAGATATTGGTTTACAAATGAAGATGTATCTTGTAGTAATCAGGTCAAACTAAAAAAATTCTCTACATCATATTAAGGATCTGGAAACATGAAAGAAAAAAATGTGTGGAGTTTTATCCAATCTACTCTTCAAACAGATTTTTCTGTTGGCTAGTATTTAGTTACTGCTAAAATGTTTGTATTTATGTGTTGCTTACTTCACTGTAAGAAAAGGTAGAGATTAGTAAAAAATATTTATATATATATATAGGTAGACAGATCTTGAATTAAACAAACAAAATAAGGTTAATCTGGACAAATACAATAAAATCATTTCCTTAACTCATATAGTCAGAATCAAAGTAGCAGACATACATGAGAGCTGTTATACAAATATGGCTGTTGTGAAGAAGGAAAGTTATGATAGCAGCTACCATATATTATTAAGTGACTAACAGGGGTTAGGATTTTTTTGTACATTACCTTATGTAATCTACACAGTAAAATGCAAAGGAAATAATTTAGTGTATTCTTATACATGAGAAAACAGATGCCTTTTGGATATTAACTTGAACAAATCCCTACTATTAGTCACTAGCAGAGCCAAGATTTGAGCTAACATTTCTCTGACTCTACATTATAAGCTATTTCCACACAACTATTGTGACATGTCAAAATTGTGGAATTTTGTTCTCAATAATAGAAAATAATATCCTCACATATTGGAATTCTTTGTTAAAGCTATCAGCCTTAAAAATTACATAAATTAAACAAGCAAAAAGAAAACAAAAGAAAAAACTGCAGTGAATTCTAGATTAATTAGCTAACTAGTAAAATATGTTTAAATACATTTATATTTCTCTATCAGAAAAAAAAATTATGACCTTGAATTGGTATATACCCAAAGAACAGTGGAAAGTTAATAATCTCTTCATGTTAAAATGTACCTAATTTTCAAATATAGTCCTTCATTTTTATAGTCCCTATTCTAACTATTATCTTCAATCAAGAATATTAGGGCAAATTTCTAATTTACAGTTTTATTGAACTAAACATATAGAGAAACCTTATTTTTCTGCTATGATTCCTGGAAGAGAGACAGTTCATTTTTTAATGCCACTCAAAGTGGAACACACTATCACTCATTTAATTATTAAATTATGTGCTCTAGTTGGAGATTCAGACTTATAATATCTAAAGTATTGTGAAAGTGATGAAAAACTTTCCTTTCACCTGTGGAACTAAACTGCTCACACTATTAAGGAATGTTATCAATAGTATGCATTTGCATTCCTATACTGGTTTCACAATTGCTTCTTAAAATTCACAGAGCATGCTCCTAGTAGTAAACACATTCTCTTCTGAAAGAGAAGAGCAATAATTGTTTCTGTAACATTGAACTACATGATAAAAATGGTTACATGAATGTACTTTGGCCTCTGCTTAAAAAGAACTCTCAGTGGATAATCATATGACATAGGTTGGTAGAGTAATATAATCATACAATACATATTGTAGCCTTTATTGTATAGGATTTGTGCCATTAAGATAATAACTAAAGCCCTGAAACCCCATTTAATTTTCCTGAGAATATAACCTGTTTAATTTTATCAAAACTCCCATAAACAAGTATATAATGAAGTAATATGAAAATATAACCTATGCAGGACTTATAATTGCTTAATAAAAATGGTCTATGCTTTTAGTTATATTATCATGTGATACACTTCTAATTGTTAGGAATAATAATTTAAAGTCAAAGAGAATTTCATGGAGGAGATAAAATATGAATATTTTAAACTTATGGATAATAAATATTAACAGGAGAGAAGGGGACACTAGACAGATAAATATAATATTCTATGTGATAGAACATTAGAACATTGTATGTCTGGTAAACTTAAAGGACACATCTTTTGCATTTTGTATTGTCTTTTCTTGTCATGGGGATCCCATATACTAATCTATAGACTAGAAATCACCTCTGTTAATAAGAAGCTCTTTGAAAATTTGAAAAATACATGGAAGAATAAAATTGGAGGTGCATATTAGCTGTTTTTAGGACTTACCAATATGCTAAATAAGAAACAGAATATGATATTGGTGAAAAAATAAATACCTAGAGAACTTCTGGGGAAGATGGCAGAGTAATGAGGTGCAGGATTCAGTTCTTCCACCAAAACAACTACTAAACAGGCACGAACTGTCTGAAACAACTATTTTGAAATTCAGGAGGCCAGAAGATCACTGCACAGCATCCAGGGAAGAACCGGAGGAAGAGGCTGATATTATGGTAAAGGGCAGTAAGTTACTCTCTCTGTGCAGTGGCTGCTAGTGCCCATCCCCCATTCTCATGGCAGGACACCACTGGGTCCAGTCACTGGCTAGTTGGTTGGTGGCAGAAAAGGACATAAAAACCCTCTTCCTTAAGGGATGGGCATGGCCAATCACTGATCTGGCTTTAATTAGGAAATTCAGGTTGCTGGATCCCAGCTCTGAGGGCAACTACTATTTCAACCCTCCACTGACAAGGGCAGAGGTAGTGGAAATTTAAAGACACGGTGCTTCTTCAGGGCTGTGACGGACAGCTGAGGGTTACATTTGCTGGGAAATCCAGGAAGCTCAACTTTGGGAGCTGTTGAGGAAGCTTGTGGCACACTTCCTTGTTCTCCAGGGCACCTTCAAGTCTGTCTGTTCTCCCTTCTTAAGTTTCTGGCCTTGTTTTGGCTAATAAAAATCAACTTGGGAAAGTCCTATCTAGGGTTAATCTCTTCCCAGAATTTGTCTTCCAGATCAAAAATCAGTGTGAGACCATGAAAGGACTATCAAAATCTAAAGAGACTGACAGTTTGAGACAAAGTCCTGGATATTCAAATACCAGGGAGAGGGAGGTCTATGTCCTGGGAACCAGAGGGGACAACCAAACTCAGGTAAACAGAGGAAATCTAAAACAACTAACAAGCAAAACCCAGTATGAGATAGAGGACCAGAAAGACAGGAAAAAATCTTGCACACTGCAACAGCCTTGAGTAGAACTTGCTAACAGGAGGGTTGAAGATCAAGAAAATCTCTATCTAATCAACAGCTGGATATAAAACCAAGAAAAAGACACCCCAGTGAGTAAACCCAAGTGTTAGCATTTGAAAATATGAAAATGTACAGCAAGAAATGAGTACAAGACAAACAAAGCAATAGGAAATGCTGGGCCAACCAAAGGAAGAGGATAAAAATTCAGAAAACAACGGCAAAGAAGATAAGTATGTGGACATCCTGAAAAAGACCTTTAAAAAATGACCGTAAAAATACTCAAGGAGATGAAGAAAAGTATGGAGAAAGAACTAAAGTATATCAGGAAAACAATGAATGAACAATATGAGAATCTAAGTAAAGAAACACATATTTTAAACAGGAACCAAACAGAATTCCTGGAGTTGAAGACCACAGTAACTGAAATGAAAAATTCCCAAGAGGGTTTCAAGTGCAGACTAGAGCTGGCAGAAGAATCAGTAAACTTTAAGACAACACATTTGAAATGAGTCAGGCTGAAGAGCAGAAAAACAAAAGAAATATTAAAAGCACAAATACCCTAAAACAACTGTGAGACCATCAAGCTCACCACTATATGCATTATGAGAATTCCATAGGGAGAAGAAAAAGAGAAAAGGAAAGAAGGAGTTGTCAAAAAATAGAGAACTCCTCACTTCCCAAACAGTGAAAGGTGTGACTATGCACATCCAAGAAGCTCAGAGAATAAAAAACAGGATAAAAATGTAGTAAAACACACCCAGTCATATACTGATTACACTATCAAATGGAAAGGACAAGGAGAGAGTTCTGAAAGCTGCAAGACAAAAGAAATATTTTACATACTAGGAAGTGCCAATTAGATGGAGTGTTGATTTCTTATTGGACAACATGGGCATGAAGATTGTGAGTTGAAATATTTAAAGTGCTGAAGGAAAACAACTATAATCCAAGAATCTTATATCTGGTGAGATTCTTTCAAAAATGAGGGAGAGGTTAAGGTATTATCAGAAAAAGACATTTGAGGGAGATGAGATCTGCTCTACAAGCAATGCTAAAGGATTCCTTAAGTCTGATAGGAAAGGACTTTAGAGAGTGGTTCAAAGCAGCATAAAGAAATAAAGAACTGTGGTTAGGGTAACCAGCTGGGTAATTATAAATGCCAGTATTATTGTATTGTATTGTTTGGTATGTAATTGTAGTTCTTACTCTCTACATGTACTAAAATGCAAATATATAAAAAGTAATGACAAATCTAGGCTTTTTTGTACCTACAATATGCAAAGATATTAGTGGGAGTAAATACCAAAAAAATAGCAGTGGAAAAGATGGGTATAGGAAAATTATATGTTCATGTTATTGAAGTTAAGTTAGTATCAAACCAAATATGATTATTATATAAATAAGATGTTAAATTTTAACCCCATGATAACTATAGGGAAAAAAGATGAAAAATATATTCAGATAGAAACAAGAAGGCACTAAATATGTTACAACACAAATCAGCAAATAAAGATAATAGTAGACTTTAACAAAAGTGAGGGACAAAAAGGTATAAGATTTACAAAGACTCAATAGCAAAATGGTGGAAGTCCTGTGTCAGCTTCAGTGACTTTAAATATAAATTGATTAAAATCTCCAATCAATAAGTACAGACAGGATAAAAAATCAAGACTCAACTATTTGCTGTCTGTAATAGACTCACCTTAGTGTCAAAGATACAAGTAGGTTGAGGGTGAAAGTATGGACAAAATACCAGTCAAGTAGTAAGAAAAAGAGAGCTAGGGTGGCTAAACTACTATCAGATAAAATAGATTTGATGTCAAAAATATTCACAAGTGGCAAAGATGGTAATTATATACAGATAAAAGAGACTGTGTTGGTTTGAGTATTTTGTGGATCTCAGAAAATTATGTTTTTAAACTGAACCTGTTCTTAATTTTAGATTAGATTACATCAGTTAAGGACCATTTGATCAGAGTGCTATAGTAATGCATGACCCAGGGTAGGTCTTAGTCCTCTTGTGGAGTCCTTTATAAATGGAAGAATAAAAGTTGCAGATACAGAAAAAAAACTGTGGAGGCAAAAAAGAACCCAGAAGCTGAGAGAGAAGGTCCTGGGGACCGTACGTTGGAATCAATGGAATACAAATGCTGAGCAGAAGCCACTTTAGCCAGAAGCTGAAAGAGACAAGGTCTGGAGGAGAAAGAGACATGCAGACACTGCCATGTGTCTGACTGCACACAACTGAGTTCAGAGAGAAAACATCCTTAGATGCTCCTGCTATGTATCTGACCACCCACTGCTGCAACTTGGTGAGACATCATCTCTTGATTATGACTTAATTTTTGACACTTTCATGGCCTCAGAACTGTAAGTTTTTACCCTAATAAATCCCTATTATAAAAGCCAGTGTATTTCTGGTATATTGCATTGGCATCCTTTAGCAAACTAAAATAGTAACAATTCAATAAGAAGACGTAACAATTATTAATATATATGCACCTAAGAGCAGAGCTTCAAGATATATGAAGCAAATACTGACAAATTTGAAGGGAGAAGTTGTTGGTTTTATATTTAGAGTAGACTTTAACACACTACTGTCAATAATGGATAGAACACCCAATCAGAAGATCATTAAGGAAGTATAGGACTTGAATAACAGTAAATCAAGTAGAACTAACAGATATATAGAACCCTGCACCCAGTGAACAGAATACACATTCTTCTTGAGAGCACAAATATCATTCTTCAGGATAGACCAAACAAAATAAGCCTCAATAATTTTTTTTAAAAGTTGAAATCATACAATATATTTTATATGACCAAAAAAGGATGAAGCTAGAAATCAATAACAGAGGGAAAAATGGAAAATTCACAAATATATGGTAATTAAACAGCATTCTTTTAAATACCAGTGGGTTAAAAAGGAAATCAGAGTGAAAATAGGAAATATCTTGAGGAGAATGTAAATTATAGTACAATATACCCATGCTTATGGGTTGCAGCAAAGGCATTGCTGAGAGGGAAATATATTGCTCTAAATGTTTACATTATAAAAGAAGAAAAACTTCAAATCAGAGACCTAACCTTAAACCAAGAAGCACTAGAGAAGAAGAGTAAGCTAAACCCAAAATAAGCAGAAGGAAGGGAAAACTAAGAATAGAGTGGAGATAAATGAAATAATAATAATAAAACAATAGAGAGGATCAACAAAACCAAACACTGGTGTTTGAAGAGATCAATAAAAAGCCCAAATTTTAACAAGAATGACAAAGAAAAAATGAGATGATACTGTAGCAGTTTGATACTGTTTATGATTTCCAGAAATAGATATTGGATTATGCTTGTGAACTAGTCTGTTCCTCTGGGATATTGGATTGGATTCACAGGTTCAACTTTTACTTGATTAAATAATGATTAAGGCTTTGATTGGGCCACATAAGTAGGATGTGGTGGGTGGGGACTCACAGAGAAAATGACAAGGCAGGGGATAATGTTAGAGTTTGATCGTGGAGCCTAGGAAATAAGCATACAGAGAAGCAGATACATGAGGAAAGAGAGAAGGCTCCATTAGACACAGCAGAAACCCTGGGAAGAGAGACAAGCCTTTTACCTGCTAAGTTTATAGCTGGTCTTGTGAAGAGAACAGAGCAGTTGAGCCTGGAGAGAAATGAGCCCCAGGACTTGTCCCAGCTTGCAGCTGAGATTGGATGAAGCTGGACCACAGAGCCTTGGAAGGAGGAGGAAGACTGAACCCTCGCAGACATTGGCCACGATTTTGCATCAACACGTGGAAGCAGACTCTGGGTGAGAAAAAGCCTCTTATGGTTTCTTGAGTTTGACTCTTTAGGGCCTTATGACTGTAAGTTTCTACCTCAAATAAGTACCTTTTATAAAAGTCAACAGAGTTTTTGTACTTTGCATCAGCACTCATTTGGCTGACTAATATAGATACATATAATGAAAACCAGAAATGAAAAGGGGGACATTAGTACAAACCCTGCTGAAACAAACAAACAAAAAGCTACCACAAAAGGAGAACTGAATGGGAGAGAGTGTGGTCTACAGTGTGAACTGTGGTCTATGGTTGGTGGCAAGTCTCCAGGATGTGTAAGTTCATTGAGGGTGGTGGGCCACACTATGGGAGATGTTTGTGTGGGATGTGATGGGAGGTGTGGGAGGTGGGCAACATGGGAATCCCAGTGGGTTCCGTGTAATATTTTGGGTAATCTAAGCACCTCTTAAAATATATGTATATATATATATAAACAACATTTTTGTTAGCAAATACACATATATGCATATATATTTAATATATCATTTTGCAAATGTTTGTATGTATTGTGAGAATTTTGATTCTTACCCATAATAAAAATAAATAAATAAATAAATAAATAAATAAAAAAGGATACCATGAACAACTGTATGCCAAAAACTAGATAACCTAGCTGAAATGGACACCATTATTGAGCACCACGTCAAACTTCCTAGGAGTATTAAGTGAATTTGGCAAAGAGGTGAGGTTCAAGATCAACATGCAAAAATAAGTAATTTTTCTATACACAAGCAAGGAACAATCAGAAGAAGAAATTAGAAAAAAATCCATTCAAAATACAACTAAAATAGTTCAATCTAGTAATAAATTTAACCAAGGATGTAAAGGACGTGTACATAGAAAATTATAAAACATTGCTACAAGACATTAAAAAGACCTAAATAACAAGAAGGATATTCTGCATTCATGGATTGAAACAAATAAATATTATTAAGATGTCAATGCTGCACAAAGTATTTTATAGAGCTTTTTAAAATTCCAATTAAAATTACAAAAACATCTTTGCAGAAATGGAATAATCAATCATCAAAATTGTAGAGAAGGGTCAGTGGGCCCAAACAGCTAAAGAAATCTTGAATAGGAAGAATGAATTTGGAGGACTCACACTTTCTGATCTTCAAACTTATTACAAAGCCACAGTAAACAAAATAGGAAGGTACTGGCATAAGGACAAACCTATAGACCAACTGAATATAATTGAGATCTCAGAAATCAGCCCTCACATTTATGGCCAACTGATTTTTGACAAGGTGGCAAAGACCACACAGTGGGGAAAAAATAGTCTCTTCAACAACTGATGCTGGGAAAACTAAATCTCTATTTGAATGTAAAGGAAGGTGGACTCCTACCTCAGAAAGCTAAGTATAAAACTACTATATGACCTGGCAATCCCATGGCTAGGTATAAACCCCCAAAGAATTGAAAGCAATGACATAAACAGATATTTACACACCAATGTTCTTGGGGGCATTATTCACAATTGCCTAAAATGGAAATAACCCAAGGGTCCATTAACGGATGAATAGGTAAAATGTCGTTTAAATGTGACAACACCGGTGAACCTTCAGGATGTCATGTTGAGTGAAATAAGGCAAACATAAAAGGACAAATACTGTAGGAGCTCAGTGATTTGAAACAATTAGCATAAGCATATTCATAGAATCATAATCCAGAATCAAGTTTACTAGGTAAAGGAGAGAGGCTAAGGAATTGAAAGTTAAGGCTTAAAATATATAGGGTTTCAATTTGGAATGATGGAAAAGTTTGGTAAAGGATGGTGGTGACGGTAGCACAACATTGTGAATACAATTAATAGCATTGAAACATATATCTGAATATGATTAAAAGGAGAAATGTTAGATTGTTTATTTGTAACAGAACCAATTTTTTAAAAAAATCCATGGAACTACCATCACAGTGAACTCTAAGTTAAACCATGGATTTTAATTAATAGTACAATTATAAAACCACTTACTCAATGATCAAGCAGTCTCACTCTTTGATATTTACACAAGAAAAGTGAAAACATGTCCACATAGAGATCTGTAAGCCAACTTTTATATTTTATAATTGGAAACAGCCACATTTCCATCAACTAGTGAATGGACAAGCTGAGGTGCATGAGTACAAAGGAATAGAACTCAGCAACAAATAGGAACAAACTACTAATAAATTCAAGTACACCAATGGATATCAAATATGTTATGCTATGGAAGAAGCCAAACTCCAAAGGTTACATACAATGTAATCCCTCTTGGATCATGTTCTGGACAGAGCAAAATTATAACAATGAAGAAATCATCTGTGGTGGCCAGAACTGGAGGTAAAGGGAGGTGACTGAGTGCAGAATGGTTGAGGGGAAATTTTAGGGTGATGGAAATGTTCTATAACTTGATTGTGGTTTCACAAGTACATACGTTTTCAAACTTCAATTGCAATAACTCAATAATATCTATTGCATTTATATTAAAATAATCCTAATTTTAAAACTACCTATTGCATAAATTAATTTTAGCTTCAGAATAGGAGTTAGCTTTATAGGAGGACAGGGACTAGAAGACAGCAGAAGTGAATCTTCTGTAGTGTGACACTATTCTACTTCCTAGTCTTAGTCCTATTTACATGGTTATTTTCAGGTCATGAAAATTCATTAGGCTTTATATTATGATATTTGGATTTGTATATATGCATATTAATTATCTTTTAAAAAATAAAAAAGAAACAAACCTTAATTCTGTTCTACATATTCTAATAAATTATATAAATCCCTCATACTTAAATGTTCTTTGAATTAATCTTATGATATCTTAGTAACTCTTCTATTCATGAAATAGTGTATGTGCTTTTGTCACGTATTCATTTAAAATTTGTATTATTCAAGATGTTTGAAATTTGAAAATTATAGTTTAGCATATTTTAGGTCTTTCAGTGTCCCTCAAATTTTAATTATCTTTGTTATTTCAAAATGATTTTTCTTCATAATTATCCTTTCCATTTTTTTCTTTCCTAACTGTACTTCCTATGCTGAATAATCACTCTTGCATTTCAAAATTATTCTGTTATTATTTGTTTTATTTTTATTAATTTCTGAGTTCTTTGAATAATGCTTTCATGTCATTCTGATATCAGTGTAAATTTAGATTAACGTCAATTTCTTGAAGCTTTAAAAACCACTTTTTATTTTTATGTTCTTTTGCTATAATATATTATGGTACTTATTTTTCTGCCATATAAACTTTCTAAAACCTATATCCTGCAGAATTTCCTGGCTTGTTTGCAACATTCCTTATGGTGTTTCTGCTCTACTTATTTTTCTTCTGCCCACCTTGTTTCAGTTTCATTCAATTTTATTTGTAGTATTTGATTCTTTTTTTTTATCATTCAAACAGAAGTTTTATTCAAATCTGATAATCTTTAATGTCTGCCCATCTTTTAAAGTGAGTTCCTGGAAGCGGCTGTGGCTCAATCAGTAGGGCTCCCGTTTACCATATGGGAGGCCCCGTGTTCGGTTCCCGGGGCCTCCTGGTGAAGGCAAGCCCGCCCGCACAGCGTGGTTAGCTGACCCAGGGAGCACAAGCAGCAAGGGGGGGATAAATGAATGAATAAATAAGTAAAATCTTTAAAAAAAAAAAAAAGTGAGTTCCTGGAAAGAATTCTTAGCCACATTTTGCATCACTACTTTCAGATTTTTGTTCCAATGCCACTTCATCATGCAGGCCCATTACACCCTCTCTAAAATATGTCAAACCCTCATCACAACACCACATTTTATCCTGAAAGTGTTTATATTACATCACATTTTTATTGTTGTATATCAGCCCAACATATAGGCCCTCAAAATTATTTTAATAAATAGCCTATCAAGAACATTTAGAGAATTGAAAAATGTGAAAATTCTATAGGTTCTCCCTTGCCTACAAAAGCTAAATTTCACTATTTGGGTTCTACTTGTGTTAGTATGTGTGTGTTGGTGTTACTAATTATTCTGAGTAATCTCTAAGTTAGTATTTTGAATTTGCAAAAGTATAACCCTTATGAAGGACTCCAGAGCCTTATACTTTTTATTTTTTTTTAAGGATTTTATTTATTTATTCATTTATCCCCCCCTTGCTGCTTGTGCTCACTGGGTCAGCTAACCACGCCGTGCGGGCGGGCTTGCCTTCACCAGGAGGCCCCGGGAACCGAACCCGGGGCCTCCCATATGGTAAACGGGAGACCCACTGATTGAGCCACAGCCGCTTCCCCAGCCTTATACTTTTGATATCTACAATTCCACATGCCTATGCCTTTGTAATTTCATTATCACTTTCTATAATAATTCTTTGAATTAGTTCAAACTGTATACCTTATTCCCTGCAAACACAACTCTTCATAATTTAAACAGATTAGAAGTATAATGAAATTGGATCACTATAAACCTATGTATTAAAACTTACAAAAGATATATTATGGTGTAATATTAGAATGGTTTTTCATATTTACTGTTTGGAATATAGTATGGTTACATTGCAAATATGAGGAAACTGGGCCTCAGAGAAGTTAAGTGCTACCCATGTCAGCTTGTCTTGTAAATTTATAAGTCATATCTTAAGATTTCTAATATAGCATTAAAACATATATGTGAATATTTTCTAACCTCCATTTTAAATGAGAGGCAAAAGAAATCTATTCAGTAAATATCAACATGTATTATTCCAGAAAAATTTACTTTTATTATTGAGTAAATCATCATATTGTTGTTTAGAAACAGAAGATAAATGGATTGTATTCCCCTTGGGGCATCTCATCTGGGATACAATAGCTGTGTAAATGGATATAAACAATCTACATAAATCATAGTAATAACGTAAAATAAATTTTCATTTGCTGTTCCAAGGGTAAGATGAAGCTTCATATAATATGCAGAATATTTTAGGAGACAGAATGTAAAATATCAAGTTCAAATATGCTATGAAATCCCTTGTACTAATACTTTAGTTTTTATCTATTGTCTAGGTGCCTAGAAATTATCCATAAAACTAGATTCATGTAGAGTTCTCCATAAGCATTGTAACCCCATTCTTTTTGGAAAACAACAAAGAAAAAATGTAAGCTTAATGAAGCTTTTAAAATAAGGGGAAAAGCCTTTTGGTGTCCCAATCAAGGGGTTAACACATTTTTAATTAAATGAAAATTTTTTTTGAAAAACATACCAAAATATTTTGTTAATTACAATAGTTCATTGAGGATTCTAATTTGTTTTGTTTCATTTTATTTCCTGTTCATAGACTTTGAAAATCTGCTTTTCTGACACATTATTTGAATGTTTCTCTTTTTCTCCAACTCTATTATTTTCACTAATTAGATGAATTCTTTGCCTGATATTGGCAATTCTTTTAAGTAATCCTGAACTTACCTTTCCCCAAAAAATGGTGAAATGGGGCTTCCTTTTCCTTCTATCATTATTTCTAATTCATATAGATTTTCTATAACCGATAGGAGGATCTATGTCAGTATAGTAAAACTGTAGCTTGACATATTATAAATTTAAATATTTTACATAATATTAGGTGTCCTTAAAACTAATTTGAAATTCCTGTGGGGAGAATGCATGAAAAATAAAAATACAATGCAATAAATAACTAATAAAATCTTTCTTACAACCGGTGCTTATTTAGGCTAATAAATGAAACTGAATTTTCATGCTGGTAACTCTTTGTCTCAATTTATTGGTTAGGACTATCCGGGAAAGACTTTTATTTTACTCTAAGTTTCATTGTTTCCTGCCTTATGTAAGTATTACGTCAAGGTGCAAATATATATATTTTAATTTTTACAGTAATATTTACTTACTCTTCTCTATTGCTACTTTAATTATGACTTAGATAAGTTATTTAGTTATTTCACTGAATGCACAGTTAACGATACTAAACAAATGTAATGCATTAAAAGAAAAATGTTTTCTTATTATTTTCTTCAGAATTACTCTTACCATTCCTATCAGAGTTTCTGAACAAATAGAAAAACATAGATTGTCAACTAATTAGACTTCAAAAGAAATAACATGAGCAACTATTTAGCTATTAAATGACAACACAATGCTAAGTATTTAAGCAAGACATTTGAATGAAACATGATCTGTCTTAATTCAATCGCAGCATATCTTCCTAATAAACATCTTGATTAATTCTCTTCAGCAAAATCCAAAAAGATTTAAGGCCACTGGGACAGTTTTAGATTAGTTTAAAAAATGTTGCAATACATGAGGCTGTGGCTGTGAGGGCACACCTAATTGAGACATTATATTTTTAAAAGTTTTAAAGATTCAATCTTATTAACATAGTTTACACTTCAATATCTATTCCAATCTTCTTAGATCAGTATTAATATCTTTATTCTACAGGCAAATAGATTATAGCAAATCATTTTATACAACTGCTGAAAGATCTAGATTTCTACTGTTCTAGGGCAATGATCAGTCCCCAGATTCTCTACTACCTTATGTGTGCGTATGTGAGAAGGAAAGTTCTATAGCTATTCACTTTGTGTTTTAGTATGATTTAATATGAAAAGAGCTAATAGAATTCACTTGTAAATTAACAAGTTGACTTTTGGAAATGACTTGAGATGAACAAATGTCCCATAAATATTTGGACTGATAGCCTCCCTGATTCAAGAACAGGTGGCCTCTGTATTCTATACACTGTCATTCTAATGATGAATAAATTTATGTAGAGTTTAAGAAACAAATATGTGAATAATGCTCCACAGGTATTCATACATAGAAAACAGTTTTTGGAATAATCTATGCATACTACAATTAAAACAAACTTGCATGGCTTTATGCATTCTATTACTCCAGGAATTGGGAATATATTACAGTAACCTCCAAAGCATAATAACAATAATTGCTTGCTTACAGTGTTGAAATTTATGACATGAATTGTCATTTCAACTTTTTAGCTTGAACACTGAATCACTGTACCGAGATATCATTTATGCACATCAAGTATTCAGAACATAGGCATGTGGAGGTTGATAGAGGCATCTGAGCAGTGCTTGAAATTTATGCCATACCAAAAAGATGCATGAGCACCCGTTAAACTGTAATCTGTGAAAAATATTAAATTGATGCTTGGCATAGCTAGATATTCTGTTTTATCAGTTTTAAGCAAATGGAGCAGAATATTAAGAGGTTAAGATGTGAGGTCTCCTAAGATTTATGAACACACGAAATTGCAGCCAATTGCTTGTGATAACAGTAAGAAAGAGTGTATCAATAATGAAAGTAAAGCCCCAGTGTAAAGGTTAGGACAGTTTAGTAAGATGCAAGAACTAATGGGGCCATCGAGTAATATTGAAAACTTTGGGTCATATTGTTATAATAGTTAAAATTTGATCATTTTCCAGTGATTTGACATTTTTCTGACTTTGTGTTACAAAAAAAATGATATATGTTAAAAATAGATTATGCTTTCCTTTAAAAAATAAGAGATTACTATACAAATACCTAGAGTATTCCTCTATAATAGCGAAGACTTAATATACAAATGTTTGTGTGTTTGTAGTAAAATGAATCATCAGCTGTAGAATAATTCCTGAAGCAATTTGGTGGTAAGTAGAGAGATTTTCATTTCTCTAAATCAAGGGGAAAACCTTTGTTAATAATGAATCTGTTTTTATTAAAGAGATTTTTTTTCCCATGAAGAGAGAATTGCAGGGATGATTAGTTATTTTTTTAATGTAAACTCCAATGAATGAACCCTCCCCGACATTGTTACAACATGACCCATTAGAAAGGATGTATCTCTTAGTACTCTCTCTACTGTGCATGAATCATTGAGTAGTAATGAAATGATTAATTTGAGTCATCACATTTGAAACATATAATGAAAGGAATTGAAGATAAATTTGATGGAACTCTTTTAAAATAAAATATGTGTGTGTGCTTGTATGTGTGTGTAATATTGAGCACTCCCTAAGAAACTCTTTGAGAAAGGGAACTTATTCATATTAGTGTTCTTCACAGACTCTAGCAAATATATCACATAAAAAAATACACAAGTAAATATCGATCACATTTTGGCATATGTAAGGATGCATTTGTAGATACATGAATTTAACCACACATGCTCTTTTAGATTTCTATGCTGCTCAAATTCCACAAAATGGGTCTATTAACCTATAGGTATTTATTCACTTATATTTTGAGGCTGAATAAATGTCCAAGTCAAGGCATGATCAAGCTGATGCTTTCTTCCTGAAGATTGTGGCATTCTGGGCCTGGCTGCTAGTAATCATGGGTCCTTAGCTTGTCATATGGCAAGACACATGGTGGCTTCTCCTGGTCTCTCTGTTATCTTCCAGTTTCTGTTGAATTTCAACTTCTTGCTTCTATGGCTTTTTCTTTCTATGTCTGAAATTTTCTGCTTATAAAGGACTCCAGTAACTGGAATAAGACCTATCCTGATTGAGGTGGGCCACAGCTTAACTGAAATATCATCAATAAGTCCTACTTCCATTGGGTTCATAACCATAGGAATGGATTACATTTAAGAAGCTGATTTTCTAGGGTCTATACAAATTCAAAACATCACACCTTCTAAAATTATCACCGTGCATTAATGTTGTCATTGGGTACAACTAAGGAAAGAATATTATTAAAGTTGTATCATTAACTATTACTTAATTTATATAAGCTTTTCCCTTCAAGTCAGGGTATATGATTAAGATTGATTATCTTGAAGATTTTTCATCAATATTGAGACATATATATTGAGCTGTCTTTTTCTGTTCTTTCATTTTTCTTATTTTGAAATAAAGTTGTAAAAAAATAAAAACTAAACAAGTAAAAACTGAATAAAAATACATATATATATAATATTATATATATATATATACACACATAGACATATATATACTTTTCTTTAAGGAGGTACCAAAGATTGACCCAGGCCCTTATACATGGAAAGCAGGTGCTCAGCCTGCTTCCACTCAGTTAGAGGGAAGAATGTGTATTCTTCTTTTATTGGATGAAGGGTTCTACATACAACTGTTAGTTCTAATTGTTATACCTTCTTGTTGAATTGACACTTTAATCAATATCAAGTACTCTTTGGTCCCTTTTAACAGTTTTGGACTTGAATCTATTTTATCTGATGTTAGCACAGTTCCCTCAGCTCTCTTTGGGTTACTATTTAGATGGAATATTTTCCCAACATTTCCCTGTCCACCTAATTGTGCATTTGCATGTAAGGAGTTCCTTTAAAACAACATACAGTTAGGTCTTGTTTTATAAAACATTGTACCAGTCTCTTCTTTTTGGCTTGAGTGTTTAGTCCATTTACATTTAAACTAGCTACTGAACAGACTTTTACAATGCCACTTTTGCTTTCTTGACTTTGTAAATCTTGTAGATTTATTCCCTCAATTTTTCCATTAATATCTGCTCTCATATTTATTTTTGGTAGTGTACCCTATTGAGTCCCATTTCATTTTCTTCTGTATATCTTATTTAGATAATTTCTTTGTGGTTACCATGAGGCTTAAATACAAATACCTACATCTATAGCTTAAATACAAATGCCTACATCTATAGCTACATCTAGCTTCTTTGATTTGTTATCACCATAAATTCATTGCTCCTTTACTCCTCCATCCCCTCACTTTTTTGTTCTACTTGTTTCAAGTTATATCCTTACACATTATATGCCCTAAGCCATCAATTTCTCATTGCTTATTTTTTAGTTGTTTTGTTTTGTTTTTAGGAGGTACTGGGGATTGAACCCAGGGCCTCATACCTGGGAAGCACATGTTCAACCACTGAGCTACATCTGCTCCCATCTCATTATTTTTTAAGCATTTGCTTTTTAGGCTCTGTACAAATAAAAAGTTGTGTGACATACAAAAAATACAATAAAATAAAATGGGTTTATAATTGCCCATATGTTTATCTGTAGGAGAAATCTTTATTCCTTTATACTACTTCAGTCCCTGTCTAGTGACCTTTCCTTTCCTTTTTGTCTGAAGAAATCTTTTTAACATTGCTTGTAGGGCAGGTTAGTGATGATGATTTCCTTCAGCTTTTGTTTACCTGGCAAAGTCTTAATCTCTCCCTCATTTTTAAGAGAGTCTTGCAGGTATAAGATTTTTGATTGAAATTGTTTTCTTTCAACACTAAATATTTCATTTCACTGCCTTATCGCCTCCATAGTTTTGATGAGAAATTGGCACTTAATTTTATTTATAAGGACAGCATTTACATAATGTACTGCTTTTCCATTGCAGGTTAAAGAACTCTTCCTTGTCCTCACATTAAACAGTTTGACCAACTTCTGTCTGTGCATATTTCTTTTCAGGTTTTTCTTGTTTGGTGTTCATTGGGCTTTGCAAAAGCGTATTCATGTCTTTCATTAAAATTGAGAAGTTTCTGCCCTTATTTCTTTGAATATTCCACCCACCCCTTCCTTTGTTTCTTCTTTTAGGACTCCTAAGATGACTATATTGGTACATTTTAAGGCGTCCCACAAGCTTTTAGTCTGTGTATAGTTTTTCATCTTTCTTCTTCATGGTCTTCAGCCTGAAACATTTCAAATTTCTTGTCTTCTCATTTGCTGATTCTTTCTTGTGTATATACAGCATGTGTTCTTCCTTGATGACTTCTGAAATTTTGTCTCCCTTTGGATGGGTGAAAATGTGTTGTCTTTGTCATGTAAACCTTTATTGCACACTGTATATTTTAATATTTTAATCTTTTTTATTTTAAACTTTTCAGAGATTTAATCCTTAAGCTGTTCTTCAAGTTTGTTTCAAGCTAATGATATTACAAATATAACCTTCAGTTTCAGGAGGGAAGAAAAACAAATGCAAGCAACACCTTTTACTAGCTTTGAAAATTGTATGTTGGCTGTTGCTCTTCCTTAGAGTTTTCTTTCTTATCAAACACATCATTCTGAGGCTAAAGTGTGGGTTCTTCTCCTTCTTCTTTGTTCTTGAACAGGGCTTGTGTCCTGGCCTTAGAAATTCTCTGGTAAATGGGAATCGGAATGCATCCTCTATCCCTGTGAATTAGATTTTCACCTCCTTCAGTATGCTCTTCTGTATGTCTTAAATCCAGGAATCCTTTGTCTCAGGTTGCTTTGTTGATTGTTCCTTACACTGCTTATACTGTATGTAAACTGTTTCTGCCTGCAGCTCAAGTTCTGGGAGAGTGAGACAGAGATGAGTGTCCTGTATCTGGCTTTCAAGTTACCACTGAATAGATTTGAACTGACACATATGCACATCAGTATGCACACAAAGTTTACTTTTCTCACTTCAGAACAGAGCCATGGACCCATAATTAGAACACAGGATAGGGGTGGGGAATAGGCCAGGTTTCTTTTTTTTTTTTTTTCAATTAAATGTACTGGATGTATACACATTTTTTAAAATCATACAATATGTTACACAATATATTTGGTTCATAGTAATGTGATCATACGGTATTTGCCCCTCTGTGTCTGGCTTACTTCACTCAACATAATGCCCTCAGGTTCATTCATGTTGTCATATGCTTTATGACTTCATTTCTTCTTGCAGCTGCATAATATTCCATCATGTGAATACACCACAGATTGTTTATCCATTCATTTGTTGATGGACACTTGGGTTGTTTCTAATTTTTGGCAATCGTGAATAATGTCACTATGAACATCAGTGTGCAGATGTCTGTTCATGTTACTGCTCTCAGTCCTTTGGGGTGTATGCCCAGTAGTGGTATTGCAGTTATGGGGCAAGTCTATATTCAACTTCTTTAGGAACTGCCAAACAATCCTCCACAGTGGCTGTACCATTCTGCATTCCCACCAACAGTGAAGAAAGATCTAAATATAAAAGCCAGAACCATAAAACTACTAGAAGAAAATGTACAGAAACATCTTCAAGATCTTGTAGTAAGTGGCGGTTTCTTGGACCTTACACCCAAAGCACGTGCAACAAAAGAAAAATTAGATAAATGGAACCTCCTCAGAATTAAACACTTTTGCATCTCACAGGACTTTGTCAAAAGGTTGAAAAAAGCAGCCAACTCAATGGGAAAAAAATATTTGGAAATCACATACACAACAAGGGTTTAATATCCAGGGTATATAAAGAGATGTTACAACTCAACAATAAAATAACAAACAACCCAATTAAAAAATGGGCAAAAGATTGAGTAGACATTTGTCCAAAGAAGAAATACAAAAGGCAAAAAACACATGAGGAAATACTCAACATCACTACTGACTAGGGAAATGCAAATCAAAACTACAATGAGATATCATTTCACAGCTATCAGAGTGGCCACTCTTAAAAAGACAGAGAACTACAAGTGTTGGAGAGGATTTGGAGAGATAGGCCAGGTTTTTTACAAGTAAACTTATATTATCTTGATTCATCACTCACCCAGTTATTGCAATCCTTTAACTGGAGTTTTGAGAAAGGTGGCTTTGAGAGTTTTTGCTAGTCATCAAAGATTCTGTGAACAAGCATAACCATGGAATGTCTTATGCTGCCATCTTGATTGTCTAGAAGAAATCCAAATACTAGTAAGTGTATCAAAATACATTCATTAGGTAAATTGTATCCCCTAGAGAAATGACTAACAATATAATGGAATGAGGTATGGTTAAAAAACACATAAATAATGATTTTCAATGTAACAGGACTAAATAATCTCATTTAAAAGCACAGTACTTAAATATATTAAAGCATAAGACCCAAGTTTATGATATATATAAGAAATAGGTGAACAAGAAAGGATGTACAAATATAATATACCTGTAAATATAAGCATATAAATACTATTGTTCAAAGTAGTACTACTAGGAAAAGTAGACTTCTGTGTTCCAGAGATATGAGGGAAAGTATAAAATAAAAATAGAGCTAACTTTTAAAAAAAAATGAAAATTGTTAACAGCTTCAAAACACATAAAACAAAATTTGACAGACACAATGGATTAATAATTTTAAAAAATAATTACTTTGTATAATTATCAGGACTAATGTAATTTTGTTGAAATGTAAGACAAAGAAGTCCTGTTTCCTTTCTCTTACTCCTGATTTTCTGCCAAAATTATTTTACAATTAGAGATGCCATACTAACATAGTACCAATAAAAATTAAGCAGAAAAAAAAGATTGTTCATAAAATTCATTTTGAGAATTATCTTTTCTTCACATATTACTTGTATTATTTGAAAGTACAATTAATAACTATAAAAATTGATTTTGATTTTGTGAAGTAAGCTGGTGATTTTGCAAGGAGTAAAACTTAGTGATAATGGATTTACATAGAAAATCTCCATCAGTCTCTACTTTGGTTTAAGACTTAAGGTCACCTATAATAAAATAAATTCATGTGGCTCTTAGGTCTCCAAATAAGCTTTTCTCTGTGTCATTGAATTTTTGATGAAGAGAAGGGTTGTGATTAAAAAATGCATCAAATATATAATATAAAAATTTTAACACCTTTATATACACCATCAAATTCTCTCCTTTAATTCTGGAGCGGAAACAGATTTTCTTGCATGAGTTGCTTATAACATTGCATAAAAATTGATGTTATTTTTATTAATTAATGTAAGATTCACAAGACATTTCACCTGGTTATTTAAAGAGGAAACGTTTTGCCAGTTAAATTAATTATAAAATGATATTCAACTCAGCATTGATTTTTACTTTCTTCTCTTATCTTTCATTAAAAGCAATAAAAGACATTACACAAAAATAATAAAACAAGATGCACATATATTATTTTGGCTTAATACAAAAATACATCTGTTGTTAGATGAATTAGATGAGACTGCCAAAACTGAATGGTGAATATCCACCATGTTTTCCTTCTGGTGCATCAAAAATACCCATTCATCAGCTGGGGTGCACTTCTAGAAAGAAGTTAGTATTGCTTCACCAGCTAATGCAAAATACTTCAGATTGTGGACTTTCCAAAAGATAATACAACATGGGAAAAGTGTATATAAATATTCGAAAATAAAATCAGAATGTACTGAAAAACAGTGTGATAAACTTATGTAAGTATATGAGTATACCTAAAAATAAGAATTAACTTCACAAAGGAAAATAATCAGAAGAAAATTCATCTGATAATTAACAATATGTAGGAATGAATATCATTTTTTCTTTGAATATTGTTGCATTCTAATTTTTGTGCAATAGACAATGTTTATTCCCATGACAGTGTCACACTTTTAAAAATAAAAGCATCACTGTGAAAAATGTGCTATTTCACCTTTGGTTGTTAACGATCATTCATTTCAGCCACAGATTCGTTAAGTATATCTCTAGAAATACTTTCTCTATTACTCAGACATAAATTAAAGCATCAATAAGAATACCTAGATATGATGCTCAACATTTTGTGGTGTCTATGGGGAAGGCAACTATCTGCTACAAACATAACATGGATACATTAATCCTTGAACTTTTATCCTTGGAAACATTCCAAGAAATCTACTGTGGAAATTAGTCACAGAGATGACCAAATGTTGCGTTATCAGCAATCCTCAAAATAAGAGGTGCTGTGGCATTATCATGTGAAAAGCAAGGGATACTTTGCTATGCTTGTGTTCACAGTAGTTCCCTGGTATATTGTGAGACATAATTTCCAGGAAAACTTTCTATATGACCATGACCTGAACTAAAATTTTAAGCTGTTATATTTTACGTCAAAACAAAATAGAAATACTTGCACACAAAAAAATTAAACTTAAATTATCTCAAAGGATTACAAATACTTTATCACATAAATTTCAGTATTCTTTAATAGTTTATATGTTCTATTTGTAAGAAACTCAAGTTGACATATTTCCAGACAGATAATGCTGAAAGTAGTTTTTTACCAACCTTGGCTCATGGTAAGTATTACTCTCAAAGTTAATGTGTTTTAGTTCATCTAAATGAATATTGGAATATTACTAGAAAAATATATGTATTGTGTAGGCCTTACCTAGGTAATGTTAGTATTTGTAGGAATAAAAATGTAGAATTGATGGAATCAGAGCCACTAAGCAAGGTACACATATGAAAATATAATTTTTGGAAGAATTTTGATATTAAATAATCAATTAAAAACCCATCTCCTGAAAATTAATACTAATGCATTTTCTATAATAGTAATACTACCCAGTAAAGTTGCCTAAAGTTTTGATTTCTCATCTGTCATTTGTATTAAATAATATTGAATTCAAAAGACCAGAAAATGATGCTTAAATATATCAGTTTGTTATATATCTAGTACTTTTTTTTCTGTTTTTCTAAAATTAATTTTAAAGAGAAATATATTATTATAAGCATGATATTGGGACACAATTTTGGGAGAATCACAGGGCCAACACAACTTAGTTTGTGACTGGTTAAGTTACTTAACTTTCTGTGTCCTTTATTGTATATAATAAAATTATACAATAACAATAATTATGGTTTAATATTTTAATCTTGAAAAATATGTATATGAAAGGAAGTATTTATAACTATGTTAAACTCATTTTAATTATGCAGCATATATGAGTTTCTATCATATAATGTCAAGATGATTTATACCTAATTTATATTTGGCAGTCATATTTAGATTCTTTTCAGATATATTTTGTAAACTACTCTTTATTATAAATTTCAAAAATCACTAATTTTTAAAAATGTCCCAATCATTCATAAAAGCAAATACCATGCTGAAGTCATTTATACAAAGCATCTCCTGTGCTTTCTCAACAGTTTACAAAAGTTGAACACTATGAGAATTAGGAATAAAACAAATGTGCCTGACTTCATCCTTCTGGGATTGACAGAATCTGAGGAGATCCTGTGGGTCCTCTTTATGCTGTTTCTCCTGATAAACCTGCTGACCATGCTCGGGAGTGTGGGGATGATACTGATAATTCCCCTGGATCTCCAGCTTCACACCCTCATGTACTTTTTCCTGAGTCATCTGTCATTCCTTGACCTCAGGTACTCAACAATCATCACACCTAAAACCTTAAAGAACTTACTGACTTCCAACAAGAGTATTTCATTTATCTGGGCTACTTCACACAGATGTATTTTTTTTGTCTTCTTGTGTGTCGTTGAATTTTTCCTTCTCTCCTCAATGGCTTATGACCACTATGTAGCTATCTGCAATCCTCTTCACTACCAGGTGGTTATGTCCACCAGACTCTACCACCTTCTCATAACTGGGTCTGACATGATTGGTTTTACTGAATCATTAGTCAATGTTCTTTTCATAAACAGTTTGCATTTCTGCAAATCCAGTAAAATCTATGACTTTTTCTGTGACTTAACTCCAGTTTTAGCCATGTCTTGCACTGAAACCAGTTTTAGCCCTGTCTTGCACTGAAACTTGACACTGAAATCATGATCATCATTCTAATTTTAATGTCATTGTGTCTTTTATCACAATCTCTATATCCTATGTGTCTATTCTGTCTACTATCCTGAAAATTAATTCCACTTCAGGAAAACGCAAAGCTTTCTCTACTTGTGCCTCCCAACCCTTGGAGTCTCCATCTATTTAAGCACTATGATTTTTACTTATTTAAAACCAAATAAGTTTTACTCTTTTGGAAGAGATCAAGTGGGCTCTGTGTTTTATACTATGGTGACCCCCATGCTGAATCCACTCATTTATACTCTTAGGAACAAAGAAGTGAAAAATGCTCTCATTCAAGTCATACAGAAGAGACAGGGCTCCAGGCAATTAAAATAACAGTGATGCTGAACAATTAAATTTATCTTTTCTTTCTTTCCTATTTGGGTATTTACTTGGTCACTCTCTAAATATACACGCATCCAATAATTAGTTTGCATTTCTGTTGAACCATGCTGTACGTGACCATACATTATTCAGAACATTTCCAGGAATATGTTTTTAGAAATCTACAAAATAATTACTGGCTATGAAATATGTGTTAAACTTGTAGTTTAAATATATGCAGTTTTTGGGCAATTAATACACACGATATATTTGTCCTATCATTCAAATTGTTTAATAGATATCACCATAAATATTATATTTCAATGTCAGAGAATTTTATTATGGATTTTATTATGGAATTTTATTATGGATTCACTTTCAGAAAAGATCCAGGGTTTTGATTCAATATCTTCCCATAGTAAGTCACTGGAACTTTACATAAATTTTCTTCAACTGTACAAGATATACATCAATTCAAAATCCAAAGGGTTATTATATTTATTAAATCTCAGGTTCAACAGAAAGTATTTAATGCTGTACTAGTAAATTTTGATCACTTTCATCAAAAACTTAAATTGTTGCAAAATTTTGAATACACAATAGCTTTTGTTATGAAAAACTTCATGGATCTTTAACAAATACTCATGGTTATTCTTATCCATAAAGAAATATACAGCTAAAAAAGGCAAAAAAGCCTTTCAATATTTGGTCTTAGAACAAAGTATAATCTTGTGATAGAGTATTTAGAAAAATGTATATGTAAACATTGAAGAAAATTTTGAATATAACTATATTATTAAAGAAAATAGAAATATTCTAACCATTTTTGAAAGTCTTGTTCATGGTCTTCTAGACAAATGTTACATATGTGTAGGTGCATATTACATAAATATGCAAAAGTTTTGTCATTTTCTTTTTCTCTCTTGGAGGTTTTGATTTCAACTCATCACTAGAAACTTTTGCAATTCCTCTAAAATTTAAATGTTTTCTTGTACATGAAGAAATTAAGAATCTTTGCTTTGAGACATAACGTTTTGTAAATTCATGAGGTTAACTATCTGCATGCAGTTATATGTCTTCTGTGTCTACCTGCTAGTAATTTGATTAGAAAATCCTACCATTCTGTGATGTGCCAACAAACTTCTGTGTTTCTTTAATTTGTTTTGATTTATTTAAAAAATCATTTCCATTTTCCTATAAGATTAATATGTTCTTTAAAAAGAAATACATTCTTTCTTCAGTTAAATTATTGGCTCATTTGTTTAAAAATTGCTAGCATAATAAAGCTAAGAATTGATAATGAATCCAAATTAGGTGACTTCTCAAATATTTTAGTCAGGTGAGTTCCTTAATTTTCCTTTAAAAAATTCCTCTATGTAATCTGGAACTGCAGTTTTAATTTCTTGTGTTCTTCAATAATTATTTAAGAATGTATGTTTTCTTTATTTTCCAAGTACTTGATTATTTTTTATTTAAACTTCAGCAATGTTCATTAAATATATTCTGTTGCATTCTAGTGATTTGTATTATTTTAATCTATATTAATATATTCTCCATAGAATTATATTTGTTCATTTTCTTAAAAAAAGTTTTTAAAGATGAAAGTATAGTTTACTGTTTTAGGAGGAAAATGTTAGCAATTTTTCACTTTGTTCATCACTGTTTAATAACTTATTAAAATTTTAAAATATTTTCCACAACATCCTAAATTTATTTGAAAATTTTAACTTTTCAGGTATAATGTCCATATAAATTGCTGTATTATGACTAATTTTTGCTCTGAAATAAATGTTGTCTAGAATTTATATTTATTGCAATTCATTTCTTTTGTTTTCAATTAGAGATATCTTTAATAAGTATTTATTTTTACTATACATTTTTGACTATTCTCTCATCTTGTTTATGCATTGTGACTTTTTGTTTATTAATGCATTATTTGTTTTTAATTATAAATCTGGAGCAAAATGGCAATCATTTTACTTTGACTGATCGGAGTGACAAACATTTTTATATACATTGCAGTATTTATAATTTTAAAATTATTCAGAATTTCAAAAGAATTGTGGAAACCTCCCCTACTGGATTTTTAAAAAGTTATATTCTGTTATAGAATAAAATCTAATATTTCTCCTTTTAATCACATAAGTTATATATTTCATTGTTGTTAATTATGTTCACGAAGTTTTGTTACCTTTACCGCCAATAATTACCAAAATACTTCTACTGTTCCAAAAAGGAACCCTGCATATTTTAAGTCTTAACTTCCCATTCCCTACCCCTGCAACATCTTCTGATAATCTATATTGTATATCTTGATCCTATGAGTTTATCTATACTTATTATTTCAAATGATTGAGATCATACAATTGATGGAGTTTCAATCAAAGGCCATGACTACTGACAGTAAGCAGATCACTTTGGAATGTAGGAGACACCCTGGAATGTAGGAGATAAGAGCCTAGTTTCAAGATAATGAGATAGGATCTTATAGTAGCTGGGTGGGGAAACATCCTGAGCTTCTATTGAGTATTTTGTATGTTAAATAAGATTTACAACATCTGCTACATGCAGGAATGTAAACCCTTCAAGACTTGCTAGTTTTAGTAAAATGTAAACTTTCACTTATCTATTGCCTTTGGATATGCGATATGTATTTTGATTGGTCAAAAACCAAATAAAAACCAAGCTCTATGGTGTGGCTGGGGTCTTCTCTCCATTTCGAACAGTGAGTCCCCTGATCCCAGTTTTTCTTCTCTTTGTCTTATTCTTTCTTTCTCATCTGCAGCACTGTTTTCACGGACCCAGTTCCTGACCGGCAACATACAATATTTACCCTTTTCTGTCTGTCTTATTCCACTCAACAAGATGTCTTTATTTATTTATTTTTTAATAACATTTGCAAAATGATATATAAATATATATGCATATATGTGCATTTGCTTACAAAAATGTTATTTATATATATATATATATATATACACATATATTTTAAGAGGTGCTTAGATTACCTAAAATATTACACGGAACCCACTGGGATTCTCATGTTGCCCACCTCCCACACCTCCCACCACATCCCACACAAACATCTCCCACAGTGTGGCCCACCAACCTCAATGAACTTACACATCCTGGAGCCTTGCCACCAACCATAGACCACAGTTCACACTGTAGACCACACTCTCTCCCACTAAGCTCTGAGTGGTGTGTGCTGATTTAAAATGGCCTACATCCATTGCCACAACAGTACTCAGGACAACCTCCAACTCCCAAAGAAGCCACTGTATTTCAACTGCTCATCCCCTCCCTACCCAAAAACTGTCAAGTGGCCACTGGCTCCACCTCATTGTTATAATTTCTTGCATTGCAAGAATCACCATATGTGAGCAAGAGAATACCATCAAGTCCATTCTAGTCCATAGTTCTTCCCCCAATCCAGAGGCGACTGGGATGGTGATGTCCACTCCAACTCCAAGTGAGAGAGGGCTTATATCCCATGGATATGGTGGGTGGGATGATCCTGCCTGCAGATGCAGGCCCTCTCCATTCCCTGGGATGGCCATTTCCCATTATTGTCTCCTCACCAGGTGACTTGGATGAGTCCATTGAGTTGTAGGGTAGGAGTTGCAGCTCCACCTAGATTTCATGCACACCTGGCACATAGGTAGGCGGGAGGCTCCAGTCTCTGGAAGTATACCTAAGAAACTCCAGCATCACATGTAGGTTTGAATAGAAGGGACTGGTGAACCATGTGCAGGGAGGACTTATTTGAGTCTAATTCTGTCACTCTCAGGAGCACAGATTCCAAAATAGAACCCACTGATAAGGCATAAGTCTCTGGGGCTATCCCCCCTTATATAGGACCAGAGTGTCTCCGGAGCTCTCAGGAACCCCACTGAGTGGGGTGATAGGCACTTAGATGTTCTATGAGCTCCTACTGAGGTGTGCATAAGAGTTACCTCTGGGATGACCTCCCGACTCTCTTTGAAGTCTCTTAGCCACTTGAACTCATTTGTCTTTACCGTTTCCCCCTTTTATTCAAGGTCTTTTTCCAGTTGTGTTGCCAGTTGGCACTTGGGAAAAGTTTTCAATTAGCAATAATCGTGCCTCGGATAAACCTCATTGGCTACGATACTGCCACTGCACAAAGATGCCAGTTGGCACTTGGTATTAATCCCTCGTTGCCAGGGAGGCTCATCCCCGGGAGTCATGTCCCACGTTTGGGGGAAGGTAATGCAATCATATGCTGAGTTTGGCTTAGAGAGAGGCCACATTTGAGCAACAAGGAGGCTCTCAGGTGGCAACCCTTAGGCACCCCACAACTGCAGGCTAAGTCTCATTTACAAGAGCAAAGACTCACAAGGGTAGTCATCAATAAAAAAAAAAAAACCAAAAAACAGTGGGTTATTCTATTTTGACAGGGACTGTCCCTACACTCAGAGGACTATTGCTGTACCCTTGGAGATTGTGGCAGAGCTCTCCAGGCTAGGAATTCAGATTCCCTCATTTATTTTGTGATTATACACCCATCATGACCATGCCCCATCCCCCGATCCTTTGAATGAATTTGTATATCTTTCATGTATATTCAGTTGAACCAATCCCCATGAAACCCCCCCCCAGACACCCTCCCCCCAATAATCCCCCGCAGTACCCATTGTAACCTTTCTGTGATCCAAATCCTCCATGAACATTTAGTCCATAAAATAATCAAATACACTTACTAGGAAAAAGAAACAAGTGTGATAAGCTTACATGAAAGAGACAAACATAAGGAAACTCAGGAGGGGAAAAAAAGAGAGAAGGAAAAAAAACAAATAATCAAACAAAGAACAAAATGAAATAAAATATAATTAGTGGATTGGGACATTCAAAAAATGGGCAAAAAAGCAAAGGAAATGCCTTTAAAATATATATATATATTTTTTCATTTTTATTTCCTTTCTCTCTTCCTTTTTCCCTTTTTTCCTTCCCTTTATCACTGTGTTATCCGATGTCTGGTGTGCCATGACACCTTCCTCCTCTCAATCCCCATTGTCTCCCAATTTTTCATTTAATTTTCAAAGAAGTTTTAGGTCACAGCAAAGGCACACATGGAGTGCCGGAGACTCCCAGATACCACACCACCCCCCCTTCCCCACCCCATATTAACTCCCCCTCCTTTTTTTTTTGGTTGTTAGCATTGTTATAACTGTTATGCAGATAGCAAAATATAGCAACTAAACATTGTCAGTGATTTACAGTATAGTTTACAATTTAGATGATACAATTTAATAATTTTGATGATATTTACCATGTCCTGTGTCCATTACTGAAAGGTAATGAAAAACCTTCCCCATGACCACCAAACAACCCAATAGATCTTGACTGTTCCGTTCTCCCCAGGCCCCCAGGGCCCATGATACCCTCCTCTCCTAACCCATGGAATGTCAAGATTCACAGTTACATGCCCTGGGGATTTGAACCAGCACTTCCTAATCCACCCACCCCCCAGTGCTGTACCACCAAACCCAGGAACACCACCACTCATCTGCCCCATCCCCCAACATGCAACCACACTCTATCCCTTTACCATAGATTATGTCCATATGGGAGATGGCCCAAAGCCTGCTCTTCTCTTACTCTCCCTTGTTAACCTATTTTTCAGACAATGGTTCTCAGAGACTGCTCACTTTCCTCAGTTCAGATCACTGAGGTCATATACTGTTCATCCTTCAGTGCCTGGCTTGCTTCACTCAACATAAGATCTTCAAGATTCATCCACATTATTCCATGTGTTAGCACTTTGTTCCTTCTTACCGCTGAGTAATATTCCATTTTATGTATGTGCCACATTTTGCTTATCCATTCATCTGTTTATTCCAACTTTTGGCGATGGTGAACAATGCCGCTATAAACATTGGTGTGCATATATCTGTTTGTATTTTTGTTTTCAGTTCTTCTGGGTATATACCCAGCAGTGGAATTGCTGGATCATACGGAAGATCTATTGCTAGTTTTCTGAGGAACCGCCAAAATGTCCTCCACAGTGGCTGGACCATACTGCAGTCCCACCAGCAGTGGATGAGGGTTCCTATTCCTCCACATCCTCTCCAACATTTAGTGTCTCCTGTTTTTTTAATAGCTGCCATTCTGATGGGTGTAAGATGGTATCTCATTGTAGTTTTGATTTGCATTTCCCTGATAGCAAGTGATGTTGAGCATTTATTCATGTGCCTTTTAGCCATTTGTATTTCTTCCTTGGAGAAGTGTCTTTTCAGGTCACTTGCCCATTTTTTATATGGGTTGTTTGTCCTTTTATTTTCGAGGTGAAGGATTTCTTTATATATGCAGGATATTAGGCTCCTATCAGATATATGTTTGCCGAATATTTTTTCCCATTGGGTAGGTTGCCTTTTTATTTTCTTAATAACATCCTTAGAGGTGCAGAAGTTTTTAATTTTGAGGAGATCCCATTTATCTATTTTTTCTCTTGCTGCTCGTGCTTTGGCTGAGAAGTTTATGAAACCATTTCCTATTACAAGTTACTGTAGAGGCTTCCCTACCTTATCTTCCAAGGTTTTTATGGTTTTGGCTCTTATATTTCGATCTTTGATCCATCTTGACTTGATTTTTGTATAAGGTGTGAGATGGTATTCTTCTCTCATTCTTTTGGATATGGATATCCAGTTCTCCAAGCACCACTTGTTAAAGAGGCCACTCTCTCCCAGCTGAGTGGGTTTCGTGGCCTTGTCGAATATCAGATGACTGTATATGTGAGGATCTATATCAGAACTCTCAATCCGTTTCCATTGGTCAGTAGGTCTATCCTTGTGCCAATACCATGCAGTTTTGATCACTGTAGCTTTGTAGTATGTTTTAAAGTCAGGTAATGTGATACCTCCAACTTCATTTTTCTTTTTCAATATATCTTTGGCAATTCGGGGCCTCTTACCTCTCCAAATATATTTTGTGGTTAGTTTTTCCAGTTCCTTAAAAAATATAGTGTTGACTTTTATTGGGATTGCATTAAATCTGTAGATTAGTTTAGGTAGGATAGACATCTTGATGATGTTTAATCTTCCCATCCATGAACAGGGAATATTTTTCCATTTATTTAATTCTTCTTTGATTTCCTTTAACAGTGTTGTGTAGTTTTCTGTATATAAGTCCTTTACATTTTTAGTTAAATTTATTCCTAGGTATTTGATTCTTTTGTTTACTATTGTAAATCGTATTTTTTTCCTGATTTCCTCCTCAGTTTGCTGGTTATTGGTGTATAGAAATGCTACTGATTTTTGACCATCGATCTTATAGCCTGCAACATTACTGAACTCCTTTATAAGTTCTAGAAGCCTTGTTGTCGATTTCTCACGGTTTTCTATGTATAGGATCATGTCATCTGCAAATAATGAAATTTTTACATCTTCTTTTCCAATCTGGATGCCTTTTATGTCCTTTTCTTGGCTCAGTGCTCGTGCAAGTACTTCTAAGACAATGTTAAATAGGAGTGGTGATAGTGGGCATCCTTGTCTTGTTCCCGATCTCAGAGGGAAGGCTTTTAGGATTTCGCCATTGAAAATGATGTTAGCTTTTGGTTTTTCATATATACCCTTTATCATTTTCAGAAAGTTTCCATGTATTCCTATCTTTTGTAGTGTTTTTATGAGGAAAGAGTGCTGTATTTTGTCGAATGCTTTTTCTGCATCTATAGAGATGATCATGTGATTTTTTTCTTTCAGTTTGTTTATGTGGTGTATTACATTGATTGATTTTCTTATATTGAACCATCCTTGCATACCTGGGATGAAACCCACTTGGTCATGGTGTATAATCCTTTTGATGTGTTGTTGAATGCGATTAGCAAGTATTTTGTTGAGGATTTTAGCATCTAGGTTCATTAGAGAAATTGGTCTGTAATTTTCCTTTCTTGTGGTATCTTTATTTGGTTTTGGTATTAGGGTAATGTTGGCATCATAGAATGTGTTAGGTAGTATTCCTTCTACTTCTATTTTTTGGAAGAGCTTAAGTAGAATTGGTGTTAGCTCTTTCTGGAATGTTTGGTAGAATTCAGCTGTGAAGCCATCTCTTCCTGGACTCTTCCTAGTTGGGAGGTTTTTAATGACTGAGTCTATCTCTTTACTTGTAATTGGGCTGTTGAGTTCATCTATTTCTTCTTTCATCAATGACGGCTGTTTGTGGGTTTCTAGAAACTTGTCCATTTCCTCTAAATTGTCATTCTTGTTGGCATATAATTTTTCAAAGTATCCTCTTATGATACTCTTTATTTCTGTGGGGTCAGTAGTGATATCACCTTGCTCATTCCTTTTTTTATGTATTTGCATCTGTTCTCTCTTTTTCTTTGTTAGTCTGCCTAAGGGTTTGTCAATTTTGTTGATATTCTCGAAGAACCAGCTTTTGGTTTTGTTTATTGTTTCCAGTGCTTTCTTATTCTCTATTTCATTTAGTTCTGCTCTAATCTTTGTTATTTCCTGTTTTCTACTTCCTTTAGGTTTAGTTTGTTGTTGTTTTTCCAATTCCTCCAAGTGTGCAGTTAGGTCTTCAATTTTAGCTCTTTCTTCTTTTTTAATATATGAATTTATGGCTATGAACTTCCCTCTCAGGACTGCTTTCGCTGCATCCCATAGGTTTTGATATGTTGTGTTGTTGTTTTCATTAGTTTCAAGGTAGTTACTGATTTCTTTTGAAATTTCCTCTTTGACCCACTGTTTGTCTAAGAGTGTGTTGTTTAACTTCCATATCCTTGTGCCTAACCTGTTTCTCTGGCCCTTATTGATTTCCAACTTCATTCTGTTGTGGTCAGAGAAATTACTTTGTATAATCTCAATCTTTCTGAATTCATTGAGTGTTGTTTTGTGGCCTAGCATGTGGTCTATTTTGGAGTATGTTCCATGTGCACTGGAGAAGAATGTAAATCCCGCTATATTTGGGTGTAGTGTTCTGTATATGTCTATTAAGTCCAAATCTTCTAATGTATTGTTGAGTGCCTTCGTTTCTTTATTGATTCTCTGCCTAGATGTTCTGTCTAATGATGATAGTGGTGTGTTGAAGTCCCCTGCTATAATTGTAGAGGAATTTATTTCTCCTCTTAGTTTTTCCAGAGTTTGCCGCACGTATTTTGAGGCACCTCGATTAGGTGCGTAAATGTTGATGATTGTTCTCTCTTCTTGAGAGATTACTCCTTTTACTAATATGTAGTGTCCATCTTTGTCTCTTACAATAGTTTTGCATTTAAAGTCTATTTTGTCTGATATTAGAATAGGTACTCCTGCCTTTTTTGGCTATTGTTAGCTTGTAAAATGGTTTTCCAGCCATTCACTTTCAGCCTCCTTGAATCCCTGGGCCGAAGGTGGGTTTCTTGTAGACAGCATATAGATGGATCATATTTTCTTATCCATTCTGCCAATCTGTGTCTTTCGATTGGTGAATTTAATCCGTTAACATTCAGTGTTATTACTCGTAATGAATTTCTTACTTTAGTCTTTTTTTCTTTGGGTTAATGTATATCATATGTTGTTTTGTTTCTCTTTTTGAGTTTTCAGTTGTTTTTTAACTCTCCTCCAACTCTCTCTCCTTTGTTTTTTCCTTTCAATTTGTAGAGATTCCTTTAGTATTTCTTGAAGTGCTGGTTTCTTCTTGACATACTCTCTTAATTGCTGTTTATCTGTGAATATTTTGAACTCTCCATCATTTTTGAATGCCAATTTTGCTGGATAAAGAATTCGTGGTTGGAAGTTTTTTTCTTTTAGTGTTTTGACTATGTCATACCACTGTCTTCTTGCCTCCATGGTTTCAGCTGGGAAATCAGCACTTAATCTTATTGTGCTTCCCTTGTATGTGATGGTTCTCTTTTCTCTTGCTGCCTTGAGTATTTTCTGTTTGTCTTGAGCATTGGACAGTTTGACAAGTATATGTCTTGGAGTTGGCCTGTTGGGATTTATACTATTTGGGGTGCGCTGTGCTTCCTGGATCTGCACATCCATCTCTCTCAATAGAGTTGGGAAGTTTTCAGCCATAACTTCCTTCAACACTCCTTCTGTTCCCTTTCCCTTCTCTTCTCCTTCTGGGATGCCCATAATGCGTATGTTTGTGCGTCTTGCATTATCGGTTAATTCCCTGAGACCATACTGGATTTTTTCTATCTTTTTGTTTATCTTTTCTACAATCTCTTTGATTTCAACTGTGTTGTCTTCCATATCAATAATTCTTTCCTCTGCCTGTTCAATTCTGCTGCCATGTGAGTCCAGCGTCTTTTTCATTTGTTGACTTGTGTCTTTGTTCGCCATCATATCCATTACCTTTTTAGGTGTGTTAGCTATTTCTTCAGTATGTTCTCCCAGTGTCTTCTTTATATCCTTAATCTCGTCCTTCAGTTCTTTAAGTTGGTCCATGATACTTGTTTGGATAGCTTTGATTCGTTTTTCGATGTACTGCATTGCTTCCTGGTTTTTATTTTGTGCACTGGACTGGTCCATGTTTTCCAGTTTTTCAGAGTCATTTGTATTTTTCTGTTGCCCTCTGGTCATCATATTATCTTGATGGGTTTGTTCAGTTGATTAGCTTTTCTCTATGCTCTAGAATTTTATTTAGTTGTTGGTTCTGCGTGTGAGTTAAGTTTTCTGTTTGGCAGTTTTTCTTCTTATTTTATTTCCTTACTTCTTTCTATGTTCCCTTGAAGGCAAAAGGTTAGGGCCAGAGGAATCAAAAGATGTAAGGAAGGCAGAAGGATAATAGAAATATTGATAAAAGTTAGAAGAGGGGCTAAATGAGACTTAATGAGATGAATATTTAACTTGTGTAGGCAGTGTAGAGTACTAGGAAAAAATATGGAGTTCCTATAATGGACTGGGAAAACAAATGGAGGAATATATATATATAGTGATTTAGAAGGCTAGAATTATGAGGAGGTAGAGAGATAGTCGAGAAAGGTCTGAAAGGAAAAAGTTAATACTAATAAAAAAAAAAAAGAAAAAAGAAGAAGAAAACAAAATAGATGGGATAGAAATTGACACCCTTAAGTTGTGGGCCTATGAAAAAATGTTGTCTCTAAGAGCCACAACAGAAAACAGAAGGCAGAAACATGCAGGAAGGATATGCGATAGTTTGTAATACAGAATCAATATATACAGCGAGTGGGAAATTACTGAATAAGAAGCCCAGCAAATAAGTGACCAGCTGGCAGCACCTATTTAAAAAAAAAAAAATAGAAGGAAAAAGGAAGGGGGGAGGAAAATGGGAATAATAGCAATAGACCAGAAAGTAACAGAGAGAAACCAAAGATCCACACAGGCAAGCAGTCAAAAAGAGCTAAGGGGGGTCAATGATTCCCCTAGGGTCCACTTGGATCCTTCGTGCCTACTTGTGTTTATCAATGAATTTCCCCACAGGGTTCTATATGCAGGTCCTGAAGCAGCTTTTAGCTATTAAACTAAATTAAAAAGAATTTATTTTTCATTTGTTGAGGTGACCTCACTTTTTTTTTTTTTTTTTTTTTAGCCAAATGCAGGACCCACAATAATTCCTCTTCTAGACCAACCCCCTTATGGAAGGGACCCTAGCTGGGCCCGTGGAAATTAATCAAGCACGTCCCACTTTCTGGACTCCCCAGGTTAGCTGAAGCTCTGATGTTAGTCAATGAGGAGTGCTAAAGTTGGCGGATTCCGCCCCTTCTGGCGCTGAGCTCCAGCGTCACCGGGCTGCTCAGTAAATCAGTTTGAGTGCAGATTCACGTCTGCTCTCAGCCTAATGGTGCTTCAGTTCGGCTTATCTGCTCCCCAAAGCTATGGGGAGGTGCAGGCAGCCAGATCGATGTCTAAAAATATAAAATACCCTTCCCTGTCTTCCAACCGAACCCTCCCTTCTTTGGGAAGTGTCCCTTCCTCCTGGCTCCGCAGCGGCCCGGGTCTTATCCCTGGGTGGCTAGGGAAATCAGCTGCGTTCCCTCACCAAAATCCCCCCTCCGGTTCACCGGGTGCTGACTAGCTCGCTTGCTCTGTTCACCCAAGGTCCAAGGGGTGCCAGGCAGCCAGCTCCCCAGAAAATAAAACTTTTTCGCCCCACCCACGGCTCCAAATGGCTGTTTTATTTTTTTTTTCTGTAACCGCGGTGCTCAGCCGCCTGTGCCAACCTCCACCGGCAGCCTCAAAACGCACGAATCTCCACCGTTGGGTTCACGCCACCGATCCGCGCAGATAGATGTCCCAGGCTTCTCACTCCACGCTTGCCCAGCACAGACCCCCGGGCAGGACCCCGTCCCCAATCCGCCTTGCTCTGGGTGCTTGCAGTGTGTGCCCTCCTACACCAACGCCATCTTGCCTCCCTATCAACATGATGTCTTTAAACTTCATCCATGTTGCCACATGTAAACAAAATTCTTTCACTTTCATGGCTGAATAATGTCCCCATTTTTTGTATATACCACATTTTATTTATCCATTCATCATTTGTTGGGCCCTTGAGTTGCTTCCACTTTTTGGAATTTGTGTTTAATGCTGCTATGACAATCAGTGTGCAAATATATCTGCATTCAATTCTTTTGGATATGTATTTAGTAATGGGATTGCCAGGTCATATTGTAGTTCTATACTTAGATTTGTAAGAACTGCCAAACTGCATTCTATAGAAGCTAAAGCATTTTACACTGTGATCAGCAATAAATGAGTGTTCCTATATTTCTGCATCCTCTCCAACACTTGTTATTTTCCATTTTTAAAGAGCAGCTATTCTAAAGGGTGTGAAATGGAATCATATTTTGGTTTTGATTTTCATTTCCCTGTAGGAAAATCTTTTCATGTGTTTTCTTTCCAATTGTTTATCTTTGGAGAGAAGTCTATTCAAGTCATTTGCCCATTTTTTAATTAAGTTGTTTGTCTGATTGTTGTTAAGTTTAAGGATTTCTTTTTATAGTTGGAATATTAAGCCTGTATCAGATATGTGTTCAAACTATTTTCTCACATTGTGTAGGTTTATGTTATACTTTCAGGATAGAGTCCTTCAAGGCAAAAATGTTTTTTAACCTTGGTCTCATATATCTAGTTTTCCTTTTGTTGCTTATGGTTTGAGTGTAAATTCTAAAAAACCATTTCCTAACACAAGGTCCTGAAGATACTTTCCTAAGATTTCTTGCAGTAACTTGATAGTTCTGGCTCTTAGATTTAGATCTTTTATCCATTTTGAGTAGGCTTTTGTATATAGTGTGAGGTAAGAATCCTCCATTTTTTTGCAAATGGAGTACTAGGCTTCCCTGCACCAATTGTTGAAGGGACAATTCTTTCCCAATTGAATGGTCTTTTCCCCCTTCTCAAAAATCAGTTGGCCATAAATGTGAAGGTTGATTTCTAGGCTTTCAATTTTTAATTCCATTGGAGTGTATTTCTTTTCTTGTGTCTGTTCCATGCTGTTTTGATAGCTGTTGCTGTGTAATAAGTTTTGAGATAGAGAAGTATGAGTCCTCCAACTTCTTTTTATTCAGTATGACTTTAGCTCTGTTGGGCCCCTTATGTTCCAAATAAATTTGATGATTGGATTTTCCATTTCTTCAATGATGATTTTTGGAATTTTGATCAGGAGTGTGTTGAATCTATAAATTGCTTTGGGTATGACTGACATCTAAATAATTTTTAGTCTTCTAATCCATTAACTTCCATTTATTTAAGTTCTTTTTTTATTTCTTTTGGCAATGTTTCGTAGTTTTCTGTGTATAAGCCCTTTACATCCTTGGTTAGATTTATTCCTAGATATTTGATTCTCTTGGTTTCTATTGTGAATGGATTTTTTTTTTTTCTTGGTTTCTTATTGTTCATTGCTTGTGAATAGAAACTTGACTATTTTTTGGATGTTGATCTTGTACCCCACAACTTTTCTGAATTCATTTCATAACCCTGAGAGCTTTCTTGTGGGTTTTCAGGCTTTTCTTTATATAGGATCATATCAACTGTGTACAGGGATTTTTACTTCTTCCTTTCCAATTAGGATGCCATTTATTTCTTTTCTTGCTAAAACTTCCACTAATATAATGAAGAGCAGTCATGACATTGGGCGTCATTGTCTTATTCCTGAATTTAGATGGAATGCTTTCATTCTTTTCATCATTTAATAGGATGTAAGTAGTGGGCTTTTCATACATGCTTTTATCATGTTGGGAAGATTCCTTCTATTCCTAGTGTTTTAAGTGTTTTTACTAGAAAGGATACTGTATTTTGTTAAATGCCTTTTTTACAACAATTGTGATGATCATGTGATTTTTTTCCCTTGATTTTGTTAATGTCGTATATTACATTAATAGATTTTCTTAAGTTGAACCAACCTTGCATATCAGGGATAAATCCCACTTCATCATGTTGTATAATTATTTTAATATTCTGTTGGATTTGGTTTGCTATTATTTTGTTTAGGATTTTTGAATTTATATTCATAAGAGATATTGGACCATAGTTTTCTTTATTGTGGTTTCTTTATCCGGCTTTGAAATGAGAATGGCATTGGCCTTGTAGAATGTGTTTCAGAGTGTTCTCTTTTCTTCAATTTTTGGAAGAATTTGACCAGAATTGTATTTAAATGTTCTTGGAATGTTTGGTAGATGTCCCGTGAAGCCATCTGGTCCTGGGTTTTTCTTTCTTGGAAGGTTTGTGATTACAATCTTTTTACTAGTAATCGGTTTGTCCAGATCTATTTCTTCTTGTGTAAATATAGGAAATTTGTGTGTTTATAAGTATTTATGCATTTTGTCTAGGTTGCCTAATTTGCTGGCATACAGTTGTTTATAATATCTTCTTATAGTCTCTTTTAAGTCATGTTGGAAGTAATGAATCTCTTTTCATTTATATTTTCATTATTTGTATCCTCTCTCTCTCTTTCTCTTTGTCAATCTAGCTAAAGGTTTGTCAATTTTATTGATGTTTTCAAAAAACCAACTCTTGTTTTGTTGATTCTCTGTACTGATTTTTTTCCCCCTATTTCTTTTATCTCTGCTCTAATCTTTGTTATTTCCTTCCTTCTGCTTACTTTGGGTTTAATTTGCAATTCTTTACTAGTTCTTCTAATTTTGTGCTTAGGTGTTTGATTTGAAGTCTTTCTTCTTTTTTAATGTAAACATTTAGACCTATAAATTTATCTCTCATCACTGCCTTTGCTGTATTCCATAAGTTTTGAGATATTCTATTTTCAATTTCATTTGCTTCAAGATATTTCCTAATTTCACTTCTGATTTCTTCTTTAACTCATTGGTTGTTTAATAGTATGTTGTATAATTTCCACGTATTTGTTCATTTTCCCTTTCTTTCTCTATTATTGATTTTCAGCTTCATTCTATTTTGGTCAGAGAATATACATTGTATGATTTCAATATTCTGAATGTATTTAGACTTTTTTTTTTTTCACCCAGTATATAGTCTATCCTGAGAATTATCCTTGTGTACTTGAGAAAAATGTTTATTCTATTTTCGTTGGATGCAGTGTTCTGTTAGGTGTGTTGTTTTAGTGTAACATTAAGTCCTTTAGTTCTTTATTGATATTCTGACTAAATGTCCTATCCATTATTGAGAGTGGTGTGTGAAAATCTCCTACTATTAATATAGCATCATCAATTTCCCCCTCCAAATCTGTCAGTGTTATATTCATGTAATTTGGGGCTCTGTGGTTAGGGGCATATACATAATTGTTTCATATTCCAGTTGAATTATTCCCTTTGTCAGCAAATAATGACCATCTTTTTCCTTTGAAACTGTTTTTGACTTAAAGTCTCTTTTATCCAATAGTAGTACATACAACCCATCTCTCTTTTCATTTTTACTTGCATGATATATTTCTTCCATCCTTTCACCCTCAAACTATTTGTATCTTTGACTTTGCGGTGAGTCTCTTGCATGCTTTTTTATCCATTCTGTCAATATCTGCCTTCTGACTAGAGAGTTTAATCCATTTCCATTTAAAGTCACTACTGACCAGACTTTCTCCTACTATTTTGATATTGAGTCTTTATAACTCTTATACCTTTTTAGTTCTAACTTTTGCTAAAGCCTACTTTTATGTTTATTTGCTTTCTTGTGTTGTATCACATTTAGTTACTTCTTATTTTTATCTTGATATATTTTTTATCAGTTTCCCTTGTGGTTACCATGGGATTAAAATTTAACATACTAAATATATAACAATTATAATTATTTCTGATACCAATTTTATTTCAATAGCATTCAAATATACTTTTCCAATAAATCCTTCAATCCTCTCCATTTTTAAAATAGTTACCTCTTATATCTTTGTGCATTGTATTCCCCAAACCATAGATTTATCATTATATTTGTGTATATGCATGTTAGCGCCTGTTGAGAGTAACAAGTCTAGTTACATACCAAACAATACAATACCATGATATTGGTATTTATTGTTACCAAATGGTTCCCTTTACAACAGGCCTTTATTTCTCTATGCTGATTTGAACCATTGTGTAATGTCCTTTCCTTTCTAACTGAACAGCTCTCTTTAGCATTACCTACAGAAGAGGTTTAGTGGTGATGAAGTCCCTCAGCTTTCATTTGTCTAATAATGTCTTACTTTCACCATCATTTATGAAAGTGAGTCTCACCAAATGTAAAATTCTTGACCGGTAGTTGTTTTCATTCAGCACTTTAAATATTTCAGAGAATTGCCTCCATGTTGCCTGATGAGAATTGGTGCTTTTTATCTATTTGGGGTGTACTTTTATGTAACACCTTGCTTTTCTCTTTCTGCTTTCTGAGCACTGTCATTGTCCTTCTCAATCAATAGTGCAATTAATATATGATGGTGTGTATGTTTTTTGTTTTTGTTTTTGTTTTGTCCATTTTTATTTTCTATTTGGTATTCCTGGAACTTCTTAGATGTGCATATTCATGTTTTTTTCTAGGTTTTGGATGCTCTAATTATTTCTTTGACTATTCCTACTTCCCCTTTCTTTCTTCTGCTTCTGTGTCTCTGCTAATGCATATATTCATGTTCTTGATCATTTCTCATTGCCATCTTAGGCTATTTTTTCAGTTTTAACAATTTTTTTTCTTTCTTTTCTTCAGCCTGACTCATTTCAAGTGTCTTTTCTTTAAGTTCACTGACTCTTTCTTTTACCAGATCCAATCTGCTCTTGAAACAGGCAATTTTTCATTTCAATTATTGTGGTCATCAACTCTAGTCATTCTGTTTGTTTCCTTTATTAAAATTTTATCTCTTCACTTAGACTCTCATATTTTTCACTCATTGTTTTCTTGATATCTTTTAGTTTTTCCTCTGTACTATCCTCCATCTTGTCCAACATTTTAAAGCTAAAATGCTTTGTTCAGTATGTTCACATTCTCATTTTCTTTATTGGTGTTTTCTGTATTTTCATCCTCTTTGTTTGGATGCTATCATTTCTTTGTTTGTTTTGTATTTTTTAAAATACATTTTCATTTTAATATTTTAAAATGTTACCTCTTGGATTTATTCCTTTGTAGTCTGTTTTTATGATTTTGCAACCAGCTGTGCAGGAATCAAAGATGTCCTCGGGCTTCAGTCCTCCTCTCTGTTAAGCCTGTCTGAGGCAAATATAGTTTGCAGAGTTTTCCCTGTCTTTCTGGACCTCTGCCTTGTTTTGGGCATTTGCTTTTTAGTTGTTTTGGTGTTTCCCTGTTTACAGGAGTTTGGTCACTCAAAAGACAGATCTCCTTCTCCTGGGTATTTGAAGCTGGCAGGCCTTTTATAGGACTTTCTCGCTCTTTGGCTTTTTACATTCCCATCATTGTCTCAAGCTGCTCTTGCCGGGAGTGAAAATTCTGGGATAAGTGTCACCCTGGAGAGACCTTCTCATGTCAGTTTTTCTGAGGCAAAACTGGGCCAGGAACCATGAAAGGGGAGTAGACTCTCTCCAAAGTTCCCTGGGAAAGGGATCAAGAAGGGCACTAAGAGCTTTTCCAATGGCTTCCTAAAACTGAGCTTTCCTGGCCTGCCCAGCAAATGCAGCCGTTCATCAAACTGTCCCCCATAATTTTGAGGAAGAACTACATCTTTAAAACCCAACCGTCTCCAATCCTGTCTGGGAAGTGTTGAAACAATGATTGTTACGTCCTCTGTCTAGGGCTCGGGTAAAATAATGGCTGGCAATGACTCTGTTGGGGGTTTGTTGAAATAATAGATGCCCTCAGAGCCAGTCCCCCAGTGATCCTAATTTGCTAATAAAAAGACATGATCAGTGATCAGTCATGCCCAACCTTTGAGGATTTTTATATCCCTTTCTTTCACCAGAGAATTAACCAGGGCCTGAACTCCAAGGGGGCCTGCTGTGAGAAGAGGGATGGGCTTCAGTAGCCACTGTGCAGCAAGAACAACTTGCTGCCTTTAACCATAGTGTATCAGCCCGTTCATCCAGCTCTTCCCTGGATGGTGAACAGTGTTATGCTCGCCTCTGGAGTTTCAAAACAGTTGTGTCAAACAGGTCCTTCCTGTTTACTGATTGTTTTGGTTGAAGGACTGATTTCTGAAGAGCCTACTCTGTGATCTTCCCCAGGAATCACAACTTCTTATTTTAGTTCTGTAATGATATATCTATAGTAAGTGTTTGATATTGTCCTATAGCACTTGTATTTTATTCCCCACACTTTTCTGTTTTGTTTAACATCTTTTCTGAATGGTTAATTTTTTATTGGCTTATCTTCAAGGTCACTAAATCTTTTGTCAGCTTTATTGAGTACTGATAATCCTGTTGATGGAATTCTTTGTTTCTTATATTATGTGTTTGCACTTTTTAAAAGTTTTATTTCTAGCATTTCTTTGGACTTTAATAGAATCTTTATGATGAAATGTCTGATGTATTCATAATGGTTTATGTCTTCACTATATCTTTTAGTCTAGTAATAGTCAATATTTTTCAGCCAAAGACCACCAGGAAAACATGTCATTGAATAGTTTGGTTTCATTTCTCATTGCAGAGAAGAAGTAAACATGCAACGTGGAATTATGTGCTTTCTATGTATGTTGATTTTAGAAAGAACTTAGGCTTTAGGATTATATGATTTAGTCTTTGATTGGATAACCTGGGGGAAGGTATAAGGACATAATGATTTGCTACTTGATGGATTGCTTTCAGAATGCAGGAACAATTTTATAATTTGGTATCTAAATAACTTTTATCTGTTGTTAGGGAAAACTAATTCAAGAATAAAGCTATAGTTTGTAAACTAATAGCAGTTCTTCATTCAGTAATGGAGGAAGAGGAAGATATTTTGTTTTTTGTAGGTTGCACAGTGAACTTAACTGAAAATTTTCCAACCTGCCCATTGTCTTTTTCAAGAGTGCTTAGGGAAAAAAAAGTAGGGAATATATTAAGAATGAATGCAAATCCTTTGCTATTAGGGCTTTGCAACTGACAATGTAGGCCACATTTGGCTTTACCAATCACTTATAATTTATCTGTATTCTTCCTATGTGCTGGTACAGTGTTCACATCTTCTCCCACCCTCTGCCAAGGTAAAAAAGCTCATTTGCCCTAACTCCTTTTTGAGGGGCCTGTTTCTCCTTGGTATTCTGGTTTATTGGATGGTTCCAATCACATTTTTCTCACGGTCTCATGGAAAGTTTGATTTTGTAGCTAATATAACTTTTTAAACTGTTAGGGTTGAGGTAATATTCTTTGCAGATTTCTACATTATAAGTACTAGTGGAAGTTCTATAAATTCTTTTATATCTTATGTATTGTTATGGCTTCAAATATCTTCTTTCTGGATAATTCCACACTTGCCAATAAAGTATCTATCTGATTTTCTAGTTCTGCACCTTGAAAATGTAATTAAACTTCAGGATCATGGTAGATGTAATTGATCTAATTAATCTTCTTATAAAGTCTTCTCTCCCTCTGACACCTCCTCTGCTGCCTCCCCTCCCTGTTGTTCATCCTACTCTTCCTCCTCCTACTTTTCTCCCTTTTCCACTGCTACTCCCCCTCTTCATCCTCCTCCTCCCTCTTACTCCTCCTCTTCTGCTGTCGTTGTTGTGTTCTTTTTTCATCTTCTTCTTCTCTTCTTTATTTCTATCTTCACCTTTTTCTTATATTGCTACTAATTATACTTATTCTTCCTTTATTGCCTTTGACTTATTGATCAGTCTAATAGGGTGCTCTAGGGAAAAAGAGCTAACAATTTATTTAATTTTTATATATATGTAAATATTTAAAAATTTTTATGGGAATTGGCTCACATGACTATGGGAGTTCACAAGTCCAAATATCCAGACACAAAGTGGGAAAACCAATGAAGATTTTGTATGAATTCCCAAGGTGGCTTGCTGAATCAGAGAGGGAAATTCTCCTTTCTGACTGCTGAAATAATCATCTCTCATTTTAAGGTTTTCAAATAATTGGATGAGACTTCTCTCATTGTTGAAGGCAATCTACACTTTTGTGGTAGATAAAATCAGCCAAATATCCAATCAACTTTCTGATTATTTAAATCTATGAAATTTCCTCATAATATCAATCTTATTGAAAAAATCTGGTCACCATAAGCTCGCCAAGTTGACATATGAACTTAACCATAACAGTCTATCCATGTCAACTTGGCACCCATACTTGTCTCCTTAAACTATACTTAATCTCTATGTAAAAATAAGTACAGTTGTATTTTTGCCTAACAATACTCACCTGCCCTGTGTAAAACTAGAAACCAACTAACTTTCCAGAACAGTGTGCAAGTCCTAGAATAATATTCATTATTAGATTATATTCACTATTAGGTTATATTCCTATAACCTAAATACTGTGGCATGAAGTTAATACAACTTATGTCATATAACAAGGGGATAAGATAGGGAATAAAATAAAGATATTTGAATTACATATAATTACAAGCATACTTATCACAAAACAAGGAAGAAATATTAATAACCATTAGAATCCTTATTTCTGTAAATTGTCATAAGGTCAGAGCTTAGGTTTATAACTACCATCATCCCCTACTTATTCAATATTCTCTTTCTCTTCAGCAAGAACATCAGCTGGCCTGGGTTCTTTGGCTAGAAGAGTGGCCCAAACCTTTATTCCTGAAATATCTGGGCCATTAGTAACCCTGTCTGCATTGGATTGTTGCAATTTTCCTTTGACTTTCATTATAGGGTATGCAGTACTAAGAGATGCCGTAAGTGATTTCCTATATTCCAGACAAGCTCCTTTTTACCAATTGTCTGTAGTAGTTTTCCTATTTCCCCTTGATAGCCAGGAAATCACTCCAGTGAGTTCAGTAATTCCCTTCTTTGCCTGTTGATTCAGAGGCATGAGGAACCCAAAATGCTTGAGTAGTAGCCTTAACTTCAAGTTCAGTGGAATCACTGTTGTGTCTCCTGGTGTATGCAGTCCTCCTTTTGAAACTAAGACCTGTAGACAACCAGAGCTTAAGGTTAAGGTACAGGAAGCAAACATTTTTCTATTGGATCACTAGAGATAATAGTGAGAGGTGCCTTTCCTATTTCCACCACATGATTCCTGGACCCATAAATCCTGGCTATGGAAGAAACAGCACCATAGAATGGACACTGTTTTATAGAATATACAGTTCCCTGGAGAACATTGCCCAGTCCTGCAAAAGAACCTGTTGATGTTCTGAGTATTCAAAGTCATCCCACCATTATATCAGCTACTTCAATGTGATAGGGAACATGGTAAGACATTTAACTCCATGAGCCCATTACCATACTTCATCTGCATAAAGTGGGTACATTGTTCAGAAGCAAGCTGTGTTGAATACCATGAGAGTGGAATTGGCATCCTGTCAATCCACAGATGGTAATTATTTTCAGAAGCATTTCATGCAGAGAAGGTCAACCTATACTTGGAATGTATGTCTTTTCCAGTTAGAACTAAATATTTCCCTTTCTATGAAGAATATTGGCAGTGTAATCAACTTGTCCCCAGTTAGCAGGCTGATTACTTTGGGGAATGTTGTCATATTAGGGACTAATTCTCTACTTCTGGCAGATTGCACTATCATCAGTAGCTATATCCAAGTCTGCCTTGATGAGTTGAAGTCCATTCTGCTTTAACCAAGCATCACCTCCATCCTTACCACCATAACCACTTTGATCATGAACCCATTAGGCAATGACAGGAGTGGGTGGAGAAAGAGGCTGACTGGTATCCACAGAATGGGTCATCTTATTCACTTGATTATTAAAATCTTTGCTGAATCACTATTTGGTGAGCATTCACATTAGAGTCAAATATCCCCATATTGATTGCCCACTCAGAAAAATCTACCCACATATCTCTCTCCCCAGATCTCTTTGTCACTATTTATCTAAATATTTTCCTTCCCAGTCCCTGGTCATCTAGCCAAACCATTGGCAGCAGACCATGAATCAGCATAACAAACAACCTTCAGCCATTATTCCTTCCAGGCTAATAGACAAGCAGCTATTTGAAGTTCTGCCCACTGGAATGATTTCCCTTCAACTATTGTCCATCTGGAATGTTCTGGAAAGGGACTTTAATGCTGCATCTTTCCACTCCCTGGTGTTACCTGTATATCATGTAGAACCATCTGTATACCAGGACTGAATTTTTTCTTAATCAACTGATCATAAGGAACTCTCTAAAAGGTCAAAGTTATGAGTTTATAAGAAGATAATGTGGTAGGAGTGGAGGCCATGGGCGTCTGGACCACTTCTCAATATAACTTACTTGTGCCTTCAGGATCTGCTATAGTCTTATCTTGAAATACTACTTCAATTTTATGATGGGGTGCTGCTGTACATGCCCAATTTAAGACTTGTTTTGTTAGACAAAACCCAGTTCACGATGGGCAACTCCGGGCTCATGAAAAATTGGCTACCTATATATAAGTACTTTGTCTTTACTAAGGCCCAATAGCAGGCTAAAGCTGTTCTCAAAAGGAGAGTAGTTCTCTACACAAGATTGCAGGGATTTGCTCCAAAGTACTGAAGGTCTGCACTGTGGCTGTCCTATAAGGGGCTGCAAAATGTTCAAGAAAACACCTCTATTTGTCGCTGACACTTTTAGCACCATTGGATCTGCTGAATCATATGGTACAAGTGGCAGAGCAGACTGCACCACATTCTGGACCTGTTGCAGAGTCTCCTATTGTTCCAGTCCTTCTTCAATACTAGGAGCTTTTCAGGTCACTCAGTGGATGGCAGGAAAGGCACAACCAAATTTGGAATATGTTGTCTTCCAAATCCAAAGAGACCGTCTAAGTATTGTGTCTCTTTTTAGTTTTTAGGAAGGGGTGGATGCAATAGTCTATCCTTCACCTTAGAAAAGATATCTCAATGTGTCGAACACCACTGGACACCTAGAAATTTCATTGAACTGGAAGGACCTTGAATTTTGTTGGATTTATTTCCCACCATCGAAACCATAAATGCCTTGCCAATAATTCTAGAATAGTTCCTATTTCTTTATTTCATGTACAATCAGCATGATATCATCAATATAATGACTGTGTGATTTCTTGCGATAAGGAGAGCTGATCTAGGTCCCTGAGGACTAGGTCTTGAGAAAATTCTGGAAAGCTGATATATGCCAGAAGTAGGACAATGAAGATATATTTCTTGCTTTGATAGCTGACTGCAAACTCTTTCTGGTGGCTTTTATTAACAAAAATTGAGGAAAAAGTATTTTCCTCATCAATAGTTGTCTACCAAGTGAACCACATGATGTGTTGATTTGTTCAAGCAATGATATCATCTTTGGAAAAGCAGCTGCAATTAAAGTCAGCACCTGGTTAAGTTTATGATAATCCACTGTCATTGTAAAAGATGCTTTTTTCCCCCCATAGGTCAAATTGGACAATTGAACGCTAATGTGATTGGAATCACCACCCCTGCAAACTTCAAGTCCTTGATTGTGGCACTAATCTCGGCAACTCCCACAGGAATGAGGTGTTGCTTTTGATTTACTATTTTGTTAAGTAAAAACCGTTCTATTGGATTCCTGTTGGCCTTTCTTACCATATTAACCCTCACTCCACATATCAGGGATCAGTGTGGAGATTCTGCCAATTGCTGGGTATGTCGATTCCAATTATGCATTATGGAACTGGGGAAATAACCACAGAATGGGTGCAGGGAAACACTGGTCCCACTGGAAGAATTATCAGGGTAAAACTCCATTGATCACCTGATCTACATAAGCCTATACTCTGATTTGGGGACCATAGTGACATTTTTGGTCTCCTGAGCTGGTGTCTAACAATCCCCCAAATACCTGATCATTTCTTTTTCTCCAATGCACTGCTATCCTGGTAAAAGGCCATAGGTTTTCAGGAAAGGTTTGAAAGGTTTAACTGTACAAATTTTTAGATGTGTAGCAAGTTCATTTCACAAAGGGACCTGGTCTTCCATTCATTGAAGGGTCTTTGGGTCATGAAAGTGTCTCTGGAAATTTATTAAAGGTCCATGAATATCTGTTTTTATAATTCTAATTAGACTTTTGTTCTCTTGACCCAGAGCGCTTCTTCTTATGCCAATCAAGTAAGAATTTAGTAGAATGCCCATCTATTTTATTAATAGATACTCCAAACCTACTAGGCAATACCAAAGGTCTGTGTTGATCAGATTATTTTGATTACTTCTTTGAGTTTTCTGTCCATTTTAGTAGCAACATCCACCTTGTCACTGCCAATTAAGTGCTTCTATTTGTCTTCTGTCAACCTGGTATCTGATCATCCCTATAGTGATTTAGCATACAATTTCAGTAACAGTAGTTCCAGTAATACAATACCTTAAGAGAAGAGCACCTACTTAGCCCTTCAAGGATGACGGGGTTAGTCTCATAAATTTCTTCCACAGAGTCCTGGTGAATGTTGTGAACTTTGGATATTCCTGGGGTAGATGATCAGGTTTTACTTGATAAATGCACTCCGACATTCCAGTCTCTCTAAGTCTTTTCATCCCCTTATCTACATTATATCAGGGAAGTTCTGCATCAGGCAGTGTAGGCCATCTTTAAGTCCATGATTCAGCCAACCACCAGAAAAAAACAGTTAATGCCCATTCTAACTCCCAGAGGTTCAATTTTTAATAGAGTATTTATGCTTAGTGGGCCCATATCAATAAATTCAGCCTGATTCAACTTTGTGTTCCTTCCACCATTGTCACTCACTTTTAATATCTATCCCATACATATTTCCCTGATTTCTGTCTATGTAAATTGGGCAATCATTCAGGTCTTTTGGAATGTAACCCATCGCCTCATGGGTCAATTTATGTTTCATTTTTCAGATCTTTGGGGACTTTAAGTCTCATTATAGGTCTGGAAGAAAAGAGGAGTGGTGAAGTTGGGTCATAAGAAGTATTAGAAGTGTCTTGCAAGGTAACTAACTCAGGGCATTCCATTGTGCTTCCATCTGGTGAAACAGGTTTAATATCTACAGACAGGTGTGAGAGATTTTTCCTTAGGGTGGGTGTTTTTATGTTTAACATGCACAGATTTATCAGGAAAGATTGAAGATTGGGTGGCTGATTCCTTAGGGAAGATCATTATAGTTTTATCTGGCAAAGACTCAACAGAATCTAGGCTTTTAATGCCCCATCTTTATTATTATCAGCCCAAATGTTCCCATTCCAATTTTCAATATCCTATTCATTTCCAATGAATGCCCTCACTTTACAGCATATGCCCTACAAGGTTGGGAATTCACTTTACATTGTAATTGAGCCACTCATACAATAAGACTCTGGGCCTGGTTTTCAGAAATTGCAAGTCTGTGGCTCCACAAAATAACTTTCCTTTCAAGAAACACATAGAAATTTTCATGTCCCTCATCCAGCACTTAAGTTGGAAATTTGAAGCTATAAACCCATTGTTTTCTTTTAAAACTATATCCAAAGTATTTAGTAACAACCATACATATCATTATACTTTTTTTTATATCATTATACTTTTTAACTCCACAAAAGTATGCTGAGATGTTAAAAACCTTCTCATCCATAACCTTCCTTCATATACATTTGAATAACCTTATCCCATGATGATATTTTACATATCTCTATTGCCAACTCATGCCATGGACTATCAGTTCCATGTTAATTGTTGGAAAAAGAGTCATTAGTGCCTTTGAATCTAATCAAGATAGAGAACCAATTCCCAAATTCCTAGAACAATGTCAAAAGTCTCATCCTTGAGATTCTGTTTCTCAAGAACTACTCACAGTACTAAAATCAGCATTAGTATGTGTACTCAAGGAAAAAAAGAAAGTGACCAGAAATCTATCTATCTATCTATCTATCTATCTATCTATCTATCTATCTATCTATCTAT
>JAKSZT010005175.1:1858983-1881117 GCA_026826555.1 Tolypeutes matacus
TATCTATCTATCTATCTATCATCTATCTATCTTATAAGCGTTATGAGCTTTCCATAGGAATTGACTCAGGAATGTGTGGATGGACAAATCTAAATTCAATGGGGCAGGCTTCAACCTGGGAACTTCAATGAAGGATATTAATGAATTCCTCAGCAGAAGTTGGATGGCTGACGTAGAGATGGAAATTCTCCCTTCTACTACTAAGTTCATCACTTCTCAGTTTAAAGCCTTCAACTAATTAGGTAAGACATCTCTCAGTGTTGAAGGCAAACTTCACATTTGATTAGATTTAATCAGCTTTGAGTGAAATCATTTTACTGATTATTTAAATCTGTGAAATATCCTCACAGTAACAATCAAACTAGTGTTTGACCAAAAAACTAGAAAACATAACCTGGCCCAGTTGATCCATGAACTTAACCATCACATTCATTCAAGCAAAAAATTGTCAAATTCTACATGTATCATTGGATTGAATGAGTTCTCAAATCCAGTGGATATGAAAATTCCAGTATTTTTTAGAAACCTTCCTTTCTCTCTCCTGTTTCTACCATTGGCCATACATAAAACTTTGCTTCTCCATATGGCATTTTTGGAAGGCCTGCAATTAGCAAAGTAAAAAGATCAGTCCATTCTTTCATTCTAGATGCTAAAAGGAGGGACTCTATAGGTCATTTAGGTTTGAATCTTGTTATCAGTTTTAAGAGCTAGGTTGACTTCTGCACATTCCTCAGAGTTTATTTACCTCTGTTTCCTCAATTGTGATTATAGGTAATAATAGAACCACCTCTTAGAGTTGTTATGAGGATAAATGACTTAGTATATGTAATTCAGTTATATAATATACAGCAATACAAAGCTGCATATAAATACTAACAATTGCTAGTAACTGTTAATTATTCCATGACTAGTATTCATTGAAAATATTTCCTAGGGAAACTATTCATTCTTTTTATTAGTTGATTCTGGTCTGCAGTCTGGTATACAAGCAGAACTAATTCTTGTATTTATACAATTTTTAGGGTCCATGTTGTGTTAAAGCTAGATAATAATCATATACTCACAACAATAACCTGACAGCTAGTTTTGTCTTTTATATTGAATGAATTATTGGCTAGATATTTTTAGGCATAAGTAAGTTCATCCTTGCTCTTAATATCCATGTCTTTCTTTTCCACAGAAAGATTATTTTTGTTAATTTGAAAGTCATAAACCAGGGTATCACTTTATTTGAAACTTTATTCTTACAATTAGAAACACTTAATAGCCTTAAAAATTATACTGGGATTCTGAAAATATTTTAATTCTTTTAAGAGATGCTTATTTAGAAATACATTTGAAGTAGTTTTTCCTTTTATTTCAGAATCCTAGGCAGAGGAACATAGGATGGCTGGTAGCCAGTCTTCAGCAAGAAAGCATCACCCTTACTATGCCTTGAGTTGGATATTCTCATGGCCTCAAATGAAGCTAGTAATTTCCCATTGTCTAAAGTATCCCATTTCATGGTGTCTTATTTAAGCATCTGAGGAAATTAAAACAGATGTTGGTACCAGAATAATGGGGTGCTGCTATTGTAAATACCAAAAATGTGAGAATGGTTTTGGAATGTGTTAATGGGTAGAGGCTGGAAGAATTGTGATGCACTTGATAGAAAAGGCCTAGATTGCTTGAAGAGACTAGTTGTAGAAATATGGATGCTAACAGAACTTCAAATGAGACTTTAGACAGAAATGAATGTGTCATGGCAAACTGAAAGAAAGGTGACCCTTGTTTTCAAGTGGAAAAGAACTTGGCACATTTGAGTTCTGATGTCAGATGGTAGGCAGAATTTGAAATTGATGGGCTTGGATTTTTAGCTGAGTGAGTTTCCAAGCTAAAGGTAGAAAGTTTAGCCTGGTTACTCCTTGAAGAATATACTAAAATGTGAGAGGAAAGGGGTAAGCTTAGAACTGAACTCCGGGGCACAAATAAACTAAAAATTGATGGTTTGGAAAATCCTCAGCTTCCAGAATGTGATTTCTCAAAGAATAGTACTCCATATGAGGATTTAAGTGAACATGAATCCAGTCATCCAATTGAGTACAATTCAGGATTATAAATACAGTTATTCTGAAAAGATTTTTGGAAAGTTTTTTTGTCTGAAGGTTTTGACCCCCTGTGCAGTATACACAAAACTGACAAACTTTTTGTGAGATCTCTATGAGAAGAATTTCTGCTAGCCTGGAATAAAAGAAACAGAGCATGAAGAAATTGAAGGAAAACTCATCTTAAAGGCAGAACCATGGAAACTGTCTGTACAAAAGACATCTTCGCAGGCAAGAGAGAAAGCCTGCTCATGTGTGTGGAAAGGGTGAATATTCCCTAGCACTTGGACAGGGCAGGCCTTCTGACCTGTTGTTCAGGAAGAATGTTAGCACTCCAGATTTCTCAGGTACTTTGTGGAATGAGGAAAGTCTGGGTACCAACCCCACACTTGATGAGGATGGGGTCTAGAGCCTGGCTATCATCCCAGTGCTTGATGAGGGTGGAACCTTCACCACAGGATTCAGGGAGAGCATCACCTTCACCATGCTTTGAAGTGGACATTCTCATGGCCTCAAACTGAAAGCTAATTATTTCCAATTTATAAAAGCCAACCCATTTCATGATTCATTTCATAGGCAATCTAGGAAATTAAAAATTACTATTCAAAGGATATTTTTAAAAATACCTTATGATTTTTCAAGGATTTTATTTTTTGGTTATATAAACTTTCATAATTGTAATTAGATATATTGTTTGCCTCCACACAATAGAATTATAAATATGTTTTCCTTTTGAAATTTATATTAAGATTTTCTCTGTAAAATTATGTCTTGTTATTGTTCCTCAATGTTTTTGAATACTTAAAATAATTTTTAAACTTATTTTAGGGGTAAATTGTTTAACAATATTCTGTGAATTCAAAACTATTTAATTTATTCACATATTTAAAATCTACATTATATTTATGCTTTCTAAATTTATCTTTAATATGATTTTTAAAAATATGTATGTTTATACAACATTTATTTATTGCTATTTATTTGTTTTTATTTGCAATTATTATAAAAACAGTCTTATACATGCAATATTATTCATATTCATATTTCTGAGGTTTCATTATTATGTTATACAGTCCAATGTTACATTTTTAAGTTTTCCTTCTAGCAATATACATGACCTTAACCTTTCCCTTTCAACCATTGTCATATCCATATCATAGTTCTGCAGGTGAAAAGCCCTATGGTGTGTTTTAATCATTTCTATTAATTTCCGAAGATTTATTTTAAAAAAAAAACCTTTATCAATTCTGCACAGATTAACCCTCAGCTTTACAATTGCTACCCTAATTCTATTTTCTGGTGACCTAAATTCTAATTATTAGCTCCATGTGTTTACACAGGATATTTAGTTCATAAAAATTCAACCATACAGTATTTTTCCTTTGGGACTCACCCATGTTGTCATATGCTTCATGACTTCATTTCTATCATTTGTATATGCCACAATTTGTTTATCCATTCATCAGTTGATGGACACCTAGGTTGTTTCTATCTTTTGGCTATTGTGAATAACACCACTATGAACATCAGTGTGAAGATGTCTGTTCGTGTCACTGCTCCCAATTGCTGAGTCATGTGATGAGTTTGTATTCAACTTCTTTAGGAAATGCTAAAGCCCTCCACAGTGGTTGTACCATTCTAATCCAAAAACTGTGACTAAGCATTCCTATCTCTCTACTTCCTCTCCAACACTTTTAGTTTCTGACTTTTTAATAGTGCCCAGTCCAATAGGTATTGAAGTGATATCTCATTGAAGTTTTGATTTACATTTGCCTAATTGCTAGTGATATTGAATGTTTTTTCCCCCTTTTTTTGGCTTTATGTATTTCTTCTTTGGACTATTGACTATTCAAGCATTTTTCCCCTTTTTTAATGGGGAAGTTTTTTATTTTTTATTTTTGAGTTATAGTATCTCTTTATATATCATGTCTATTAAACCCTTATTGGATATGTGATTTCCAAATACTTTCTCCCATTAAATCTGCTGCCTTTTCACCCTTTTAACAAAGTCCTTTTAGGGCAAAAGTGTTTAATTTTGAGGCGGTCCCATTTATGTATATTTTCTTTTGTTGCTCATGCTTTGGGTGTAAGGTTTAAGAAATTACCACTTCCACAAGATCTTGAAGATGTTTTTCTACATCTTTATGGCTGTCACTTTTATATTTAGGTCCTTGATTCATTTTGAGTTATTTGTATGAGGTGTGAGATAGGGGTCTTTTTCTTTCTTTTGGTTACAACTATCCAGTTCTCCCAGCACCATTTGTTGAATAGAATATTCTGGCCCAGCTGGGAAGTCTTGAAATCCTTGTCAAAATCACTTGATCACAGATGTGAAGGTCTATTTCTGAGTTCTCAGTTCGGTTCCAATGGTCAATTTGTCTTTACACCAGTACCATGTTGTTTTGTTACCACTTTTGCTAAATAATATGCTTTAAAGTCATATTTGTTCTTCATTGTTCAGATATTTTTGGCTATTAGGGGTCCCTTGCTCTTCCAAATAAATTTGATAATTGGCTTTTCCACCTCTTCAATAAAAGCTGTTGAGATTTTTATTGCAATTGCATTGAATCTGCAAATCAGTTTAGGTAGAATTGACATCATAACAATACTTAGTCTTCCAGTCCATTAACAGGGGTTGTCCTTGCATTTAGTTAAATCTTCTTTGGTTTCTTTTAGCAATGCCTTGTAGTTTTCTGATTTTAGGTCTTTTATGTCTTTGGCTAAGTTTATTCCTAAATATTTAATTTTTTTAGTTGTTATTATAAGTGGTATTTTTTTCTGATTCCCTCCTCAGTTTACACATCAGTAGTGTATAGAAACATTATTGATTTTTGCATATTAATCTTGTATACTGCCACTTTGCTGAACACACCTATTAGTTCTAGTAATTTTGTTGTGGATTTTTCAGTATTTTCTAGATATAGAATCATATCATCAGTGATTAATGAAAGTTTTACCTCTTCCTTTCCTATTTGGGTGCCTTTTATTTTTTTATCTAGCCTAATCAGAAGCAAATATTGTAATTCTGTGCCTTTTAAATTTATTGCTCATCTTGTAAGTGCATTTGCCTTTTATTTTATTTACAGGCTCTTTCTGTCATTCTGTTCTTTTTAAATTAATTATGCTTTCTTTGACTACTTTTTGTCATAACTTTTATTTTTATATGTGGCTCATGCCCCACAATGTATCAAACTAGTTTTCCATTAGTCATTTTTTGTAGAGCGTTTACAATTTTAAAAAATCTATCATTTGATATATTTCCTTTCAACTTTCCATTTTAGTATTATTATTTCTTTTTTTTTTCCTTATATGATTCTACATGTTCTTTTTTTTTTCATTTTAGTTTCAAAGAAAATATAGGAGACTCCCATATACCCTACCCCTTCCCCCTATCACATTTTTCCCTATTAATAACATCATGCATGAGTATGGTACATTTGTTACAATTGATGAACAAGTATTGGAGCATGCCATTACCCATTTTCAATGGTTTACATTATGGTTTACATTCTGTACCGTACACTTTTATAGATTCTAACAAAATGTTTAATAGCCTGTATCCATCATTGAAAGATCTTGCAGAACAGTTCCAATGCTCTAAAAATGCCCCATTATTTCTTTGAATACATGCAAGTTTACATCTGTTATCTTAATCCTCCTGCTTGGAAAAATTTGAATTTTCTGGTTATAAGTTATTTCTATTCATATGTGTGTGTGTGTTAATTTTCCTAAAATAAAGTCTTCTTTTTTTTAATATTTGAAAGATATTTCAGTGAGACAGTTATTATCATTTAGTACATTAAAAATGAATTCCCATTATGTTCTGGATTGGATAAATTTTTTTTAGTAAAATTTATTTTTACTTCAAAAAATAAAATAACAGACAAAAGGCAGTCCAAATAATTATGGAAGCATTACTCTAAAAAGTTCTGTCCAGGCACATTTATCTCATTAACCCTAAAAAGAAATTCAATTATTTTTCCACTATTCAGAAAGATACATAAATGAGCACAGTTTGATTAAGTGACATGACAAAGGTCTCATTGTTAATGAAGAAACAATAAACCCCATATTCTTTTTTTTAATCTTTAGCAGTGATATAGTACCTTCTTTGCCTATACTATCAAAATATTACAATATTACTATTAACTATAGTTGATAAATTACATTAATTGTATTTTCCCATGCATCACAATATTCCTTTTTCTAACAAATCAATTTTATTGACATATATTAATAAAGAATAAATTCATCCAAAGTGTACAATCACTGGTAGTCAGTATAATCACATAGTTGTGTATTCATTACTTCAAACATTTTTAAAACATTTTCATTATTCCAATAATAATAATAATAATAATAATAAAACCTCCTCATCTCTTTATTTCTCTATGCTTCCCTGCTGTACATAGCTGCTATTCTGTTTCTGTCTTTCCAGTTTATTTGTATTAATATTTTCAAAAAGTTTTATACATGTAATATCATCCATATTTGTATTTTACATAATATATCACTGTGTTATACAGTTTCATGTTACATTTTATAGCTTTCCTTCTAGTAATATACATGATCTTTGAATTACTCTTTCAACCACTGTCATACCCATATAATAGCTCTGCTAGTAACAAACACTATAGCATATTAATATTTTATTTTATTGTTTTAATTTTTTAAAAAGATACTTAGATTATACAAATGTCACATAAAAAAATATAGGGGATTCCTATATGCCCCGCTCCCCACACTTCCAATTTTCCCACATTAACAACATCTTTCATTAGTGAGGTATATTCATTGTAATTGATGAACACATTTTGTAATTTAAGCCACTAAGCATGGATTAAAGTTTACATTGTAGTTTACACTCTCTCCAACCCAATTCTGTAGGTGATGGCAATATTTATAATGGCCTATATCTGGTAATGGGAAAACCCTCTTTTAAGGTCTGAAGTAAATGTGGCTATCAAAAATATTGATATGGAAATTGTCCTAAATGACATATTAATATTTTTGAAGGCCACATTTACTTCTTAACTTAGGAGGGGATTTTTTCATTACCTTCAAAATAGCAAACCTGATAGTACATAAGAATTCAGAATAGAAGATTCTCCAACCCAAACTTTCCTCTTCCAGACATTTGAAGAGATTCTCAAGACAGTAATCATGTTCAGAAAAATGTAATCACCTTAGATCATTAACACTTACAAGCAAATACATTAAAGAAATTCCAAAATGTGAGAAGGTAACAGAGTAGGTTGGTGTGAATATTTTCCTCAGTACACCAATCAGAATACAGGGTACTTCCTGTGGTGGGAAAAATTGTCTCTGGGCTTTGGACAGACTGAGAACAGACCTTGCTTCCCGCTGATAAAAACTAGTGGCCTGGTGCAGGTTCCTCAACTAAGAAACAGGGATGATACCCTTGTGAAGGACTGGTGAGAAGGATTAAACAAAATAGTATATATTCAACTTCCAGCATAACACCTGACATTTAGTCAGCATTTACTCAATAACTACTGGCAATTACTACTCTGGAATTTTAAAGTAATGCAACCATCTGATATCTTAATTTTATGAGACAAAAATTTATTCCCAGAAGAAAAAAATCTACTCCCAAGAACCTTAAAAAGCAAAGTACAACTCTCCAGATTAACTCCATGCAAAAAGTATAAAGGCTACAATGAAACCAACCCAATTGGTCCTTACCCAAGGAGAGAATTTAACCCCTGTCGTCCAAGGCAAAGCTCCATCGCAGCTCCAGAAGGCAAGCCTCCTCTGCAGCACCCCCGGGCTCCAGTGGCTTCCCAGGGGCAGCCCAGGTGGTGGCAGCAGCAGCAGCAGCAGCAGCAACAGCTTGGCGTGAAATATCTCATTGTAGTTTTGATCTGCAGTTTCCTAACAACTAGTGATGTTGAACATCTTTTCATGTGCTTTTTGGTCATTTGTATTACCTCTGGAAATATACTTATTCAAATATTTTGCTCATTTTTTAAACTGGGTTGCTTGTCTTTTTGTCATTGAGTTGTGTGATATCTTTATATAAAGTGGAAATCAAACCCTTGACAGCTATGTGGTTTCTGAAGTTTGGAGTATGTTGCCCTTTTTGAATATTGATATCCATATCTTACTAACGGTTGGAAAATTTTTGGTTATTATTTCCATAATTATTCTTTCTACCCCTTTTTCATTCTCTTCTTCTTTTGGAACACTTATAACATGTATTTTCATGTGTTCCATGCTATCATTCAGTTCCCTGATAACCTGTTTGTTTGTTTTTTTTCCCATTCTTTTCTCTTTCTTTTCTTCTGTCTTTTCAGATTCAGATGCTCTGTTTTCCAATTTACTAATTCTTTCCTTAGCCAATTCAAATCTGTACTTGTATGCCTCTAATGTATATATTTTTTTACATTTATTTTTATTAGAGAATTTGTGAACTTACAAAACAATCATGCATAATGTGCAGGATTCCCATACCTCACCCCTCCACCAATTCCTTACATTGTTGTGGAACATTTGTTACAAAGTATGAAAAAGCATGATCAGACTATTACCACTAACTATGGCCCCTAGCTTACACTTGGTATATTTTTCCATATACTCTCTAATATTAACACTATGTATTATTATTGTACATGTGTTATAGTTCATGAGAGAACACTCTCATATTTGTACTGTAAACCAAAGTCTACATGGTTCACTGTGTTATACAGTCCCATGCCTTGTACATTCTATCCAAAGGGTGTATACTTGGTGGCTTTCATTTTCATCACAGAGTTGTGCAGTCATAGTACCAGGAAACCACTGAAAGTTTTCCTTATTCCAAAAGGAAAAATCCCATAACCCCCAATTATTGACTCTTAGCATTAATATCTTACCTTCTTTAACATTGATACAAAAATATTACAATATGGCTGTTAACAATAACCTCTAGTGTATTTTAATCCCATCCATTGTATCTTTCATTCCCATAAGCACTGGTTATTTTCTTTGCAGGCTTTTACATTGTTCTTTATGCTCCCACACTGTTGTATTAATATCCTTTATCTCTTTAGCCGTATTTCCCTGTTTCTTATCTGGATCCATGGTTTGTCCCTTTGGTGGGCCATATCTCCCTGTTTCTTTGTATGACTTGTTATTTAATTTTATATCTAGGCATCTGATTGTGTTGGTAAGTTTACTCTGTTGATCAATTTCTCTCTCTTGCTTTATGGTTTTATTTCACAGCTCTTCTTTGATTTTTGCATCAGTTTTTTTCTAGAACTTTAAGATTGCCCTGTTTAAGTTATCAAAAGAGGGACAGAGAGTCAATAATGGGGTATAGACCAGATCTACAGTGGTTTGGAAAGAAATGGGAGCAACATGCTGTCTTCCTTCACTTTGCTGACTGACCAGCACATGGCACTCTTCAGAAAAAACTTTCCATGAGATGAATCCTTCAGTTTCCACTGACTAGATCTTAAAAGCCAGCGATTCAAAACTGGGTGTTGCGGGTCAAATTCTCTGAAGAGAAACCATACTCAGCCTTCAGTCACACCCTCCCTCTTCACAGAGAGAAATATGTCCTTTCCCCTCTCTGTTGGCTGCTCAGCCACAGGTTATGATTCTATTCACCTCAGGGGTGGGGGTTGGACAGCATTCTCAGGTACATGGCCAGCAACTCACAGTTTTCCTTTTGGCCTCTTCATTTTTTTGTCCCCAGTCCCTCCTGGATGATGTGTGCAGCACTCTTCTGGTCTGCATGTCCCCAAAGCAGCTCCCTTGGAGTACTATGCTTTCTCCCTGTTTTATAAGAGAACTGTGCCCTGCTGAGTTACTCCAATGCTATCTTTCTGGAACTGTCCTGCATCATTCTTCTTTTTATGATATGTCTGGTAATAATAAATGTATTATTATACATCTATTTATTAATAATAAATATAAATTTACTTTATATTTTCCTTTGATTGCCTTCATAATTTTCTACTTGTTTTTGTTTTTAATTAGTGAGACCAATGACTCTATGTATTTCGATTGTTGGTTTATTTGCTATTTGTAGGCATTTTTATTGGGGTCTTCTACCATCTGTAGACCTGTGGATGGATCCCATTCCTTATTTTTATAAATGTTGATCCATTAACTCCTCTATTTTTATATTCTTATTGTACTACTCTATGTCTATATATTTGATATTTTTCCACAGCACTTGAATATTATTCCGAACACTTTCTTTTCCCTTTCATGTCTTTTCTGTTTGGTGAATTCCTTTTGGCTTATCATAAATTTCCCTAAATCTTTCATCAGATGTATGAAGTCTACTGATAAGTCCTGTTGCTGGAATTCTTTGTTTCTTACATTGTGTGTGTGTGCTTTTTAAAAGTTCTACTTCTAACATTTCTTTGGACACTCCCTAATAGATTTCATCCCTATGATTAAATTTCTCATGTTTCCACACCTGTTTTTGTCTTCTCCATTAGATCATTTAACCTAGTAATTGTCAATGATCTTTAGCCAAAGACCACCAATAACACATGTGGCTGAGCAATTTAATTTCATTTCTCATTGCAGAAAGGAAGTACACATGGTATGAAGAAATATGTGGTTTATAAGTAAGAGAGTTTTAGAAAGAACCTATTATAGGATTTAGGCTTTTGTTGAGTATATAGGGAGATGGTATATGTGAAAATTTATTTGATTGGATGCTGTTAAAAAGCAGGAGGGATTCTATGATTAGGTAGATCAATATATTTTATCTGTTGTTTGGGAAGACTAAAGTAAGAATAAAGCTCTAGTTTGTACAGAAATAGCAGCTTCTCATTTAGTAAAAGAGGAGAAGAAGGATATTTTGTATTTTTTTAGGGTGTGCTGTGACCTACTCTTAGCCTGCCCCACATCTTTTTAATGGACACTTAGACAAAATTTGCCAAGAATATATTCAGAATGAATGAACACTCTTTGATTTTTGGATTTACTGCTTTTCCCACCTAACACTCTAACCTATGCTTGGCTTTAACAATTCTTTAAAATTTATCTCTATTGTTCCAGTGTGCTTTTATGGTGTATATATCTTCTCCCACTCTCTGTTAAAGATGAAACAGCTCACTTGTCCCATCTCCTTTTTGAGAGTCTTGTTTCTCCTTATATTCTGATTTATTGGATGTTTCCAACATCATATTTCATGTGGGCTCATGGAAAGTTTATTTTTTTTTGATAATCTGGTGTTTTATATTTGTTAGTGTTGTAGTGGTTTGGTTGTATGTATCCCAGAAAAATATGTTCTCAACTTGAATCCTTTCCTGTGGGTGTAAATGTAATGTGGTAGGAGTAAAGGGCGTGGGCATCTAGGCTTCTTCCTCATGTAACTTACTTGTGCCTTCAGGGCCTGCTCAAGCCCTATCTCTATTATACCATTTCCATTTTTGGTGCAGTGTTGTTCTGTTTGTGCACATCCAATTTTATGGCTGTTGGGTCAGACAACATCCATTTCATGAAGGGCAACTGAAGTGTCATGGTAACTTGGTAACTCATTGTTAAGCATTTGGTCCCTACTATTGCCCACTATCAGGCTAAAGCTGTTTCTCAACTTGTTGTTCTTGTTACTTTTAGAGAAATTTTGAGCATATTTAAACCACACTCTGCTGTCAAATGTGGTTTATCCATTTGAGACATATGAATTATCCTTGTAGGAATGACTAGAGATAGAGGTCCTGAAAATTTTTATTGTATATTAACTTCACACTTGAAAGAATAAATTTCATTGAAAGAAAACATATTATCATTCTTAATATCACTCCAAGTCAACAACTATTAGAATAAAAATAAACAGAAGCAGAATAAATAAGGCTTAAATAAAAAAACTTTCATTCATTTAGCCAAAGGCTTAATTATACATTAAATAAGAATTACCATACCATCTCAATATATTTTGGGTATATTTTACATCAATGTAACATATTTCTGTGACTGAAAAGTAAGTAGGAAATAATGGAATAAAAATCTATGGTGTTGACTCCAACATTGCAAAAGGCATCTCCAGAGGATGGATACGAAAGTATGAGTGCACATGGTATAAGAAAATAATATTTGGGAGGTCCTTCTCAAGGATTCAGAAGAACAATTCACTTTATAATAAAAGCTGAGGACTTACTGTACCAATGTGATGTTATAGCAAGCCATCAAATCCTGAGGACATAGTCTCTAATTATAGTTAGTGAAAATCAAATTACACAAAAACTAACTATATCAATATAAGTTTATCAATGAATATTTAATAAGGACCAATTTGAACATAGTAGTAGACATATAGCTTATGCAACTTATCTACATTTGTAAAATGTTACTATGGAGAGCTGAATAATGCTTTCTTTGGAAATATTCTAAGTTATGTAAACAGTATCAATTAATACACATTATATTGCCTAATTTTTCACTACTGAGATAAAGACTAACCTCCACAGTCTTTTGAATTTCATTCAATGCTAAAATGCACTTTAATTGTGAACCAATTTCTCTAAAACATTTCTTTCTTTCATTGCGTCCACTGCCAAGAAATTGATCAATATTTTGAGGATGATAACTGAAGAATAGCAGGCATCAAAGATGACAACACACTCAGAAAATAGTACATGGGGTTTTGGAGCTGGAATACTTGATGACCAATACAGCTAGTCCCAAATTTCCTGTAATAGTATAAATACAGATTGCTATGAATTATAAAAATTATAAAAACAGGGAGACTTTCAGCTCTATGTTATATGTGAAGACCTTCAATACAAAAATACTTATTTCAGTCACATTCTTCAATGGACTACTATATGACTCCAAACAAATAGCACTCCATACTTCCCAGTATATATTAACAGGTGATCCAGGCAATATCCCATAAAAATAGAGTCTGAAAAATGATATCATATTGCTTTCTTGGAATGACTTAATGATATTCTAGACAGTGATGAGATAGGAAATGATAATGAAGTTGGACCCAAGTGGACTCACTTCCTGCATAAATTAAATGAATAAATGGTCATGCCCTCTTGGCTGAACAAGTCATGTAAAACTTGCAAAAATTGAAACAAAGCAAAACAAAATCCCTGTAAATTTGCAAGTTTTATTTTCCAGTCAATTTAATGTTAAATTTCTACCATCTGCTTTCATAATATATTGTATTAAAATTCACAAAGTTGAATGAATATCATGATGTTTACATCCAGAAATAAGAGAAAGTAGGACCAGAGAACTAATCTCAAATTTGCTATAATGTCCATGAAATGCTTTTGCTTAATAGTCATAATTATATAGTGGGAATAATCACATTTCAAGCACAAGATTTTACTAAATATAAATGAGAATCAATGTGAAAATTATTTAATTTAAAATGTTTCCAGAGACTTAAATATGGGTTAAGTTATAGTTATAGTTCAACTTGTCAAATAGAGCTTTCTCTTCACCCCAACCTATATTGTGCTCTTTTCTGGCAATGATCCCATTCCAATAGTCCTTTGGGAGTAGTGATAAACAGAACAGTGGAAGATAGGCTCTAGTAGATGTATCTTGTGTGCCACCGTCATAAACAGGGTTGCTGTGAAAGTGCTTGGAAGGTGTAGGGGTGCCGCTCCATCAAGCCCTGAGAGGACATTGATCTATAAATGACTCTTTGACCTTGAAATCGAATGGAGTTTGCCCTTCTGGGTTTCAGAAGGTTTCCTTTCATGGGGACCATGATTCTTGTTTTCCTTCCAATCTTCTTCTACTGGAATGGGAAAGTTTATCCTTGCCTGTGCCTCAATTTTAAATTGGAAACAGATCATTTTTTTCTCTAGGTTTCACAGGTCCACAAACAGAGAGGAGATTATGCCTCAGGACAGGCCATATCCCTAGTATATTTTGATGAGACAGTACTTAGCACTGTTTCTGAAATGACTTAAGTCTTTGGGTATGTTGTCATGGAATGAATGCATTTTGCATGTAGAAAGCACATGTTTTTGGGGGGTCCAAAGAGTGAAGTGTGGTGGTTTGGAGCTCTATGTACCCAAAAATTTAAACACATTTTCTTAAATTTTATCTATTCCTGTAGGTGTGAACCCATTTTAAGTAGGACTTTTTTTTTAACAAGTAAATTTTACTGATACATATTAATAAAGCATAAGCCATCCGAAGTGTACAAGCAATGGTATTGGGTGTAATCACATATTTGTGCATACATCACCTCAATTATTCTTAGAACACTTTTATTATTCCAATTATAATAAACAAAAACCAAACAAACAAAACTTATTACCTCTCATTCTCACTATGTTTCCCCTGCTGTATATAGCTGCTATTCTTTTTACTCCTCTCTAGTATATTTGTATTTATATTTTGTAAAGACAGACATATATGAAATCTCACCTATATTTGTATTTTACACCAGGTTTTTTACTAACTTATACAATCCCATGTTACAGTTTTTAGTTTTCCTTCTAGTAAAATACATGACCTTAGACTTTACCTTTCAACTGCTGCCAAGCCCATACAATAGTACTGCTAATTACAAACACCAGGTTATGCTTCTACCATTTCTATTCATTTTCAAAGATTTACAAACAACCTTTTTTTATCAATTCTACACAGATTAACTCTCAGCTTTCCATATTCTAATTCCTTCTATTTTCTGGCGATCTGTATTTTAATTATTAACTCTGTTAGTTTACACAGTACATTTAGTTGGCAATTATGAATGATGCCACTTTGAACATTGGTGGGCAAATGCATGTTTGTGTCTCTGCTCTCAATTCTTCTGGGTATATACCATCTCAGTTCTTCTGGGTATATACCTGGTCACATGGCAAGTCTATTTTCAAATTCCTTAGGAAATGTCAAACAGTTTTCCACAGTGGCTGTACCATTCTACATTCCCACCAAAAGTGAATAAGCATTCCTATGTCTCCACTTCCTCTCCAACATTAACAGTTTTCTGACGTTTTAGTAATGGTCAGTCAGGTGTGAAATGATATCTCTTTGTAGTTTTGATTTGCATTTTCCTAATCGCTAGTGCTGTTGAAGACTTTTTCATGTGTTTCTTCACATTTGTATTTCTTCTTTGGAAAATTGTCTTTTCAAGTCTTTTGCCCATTTTTTAATCAGGTAGTTTGACTTTTTATTCTTGAGTTGTGTGATCTTTTGTACATCATGGATATTAAACCCTTTTTGGATATGAGATTGCTAAATATTTTCTCCTATTCAATTGGCTGCCTTTTCACCCTTTTGACAAAGTCCTTTGAAGTGGAAAAGTGTTTAATTTTGAGGAGGTCCCATTAAGCTATTTTTTGTTGTTGTTTGTGCTTTGGGTGTAAGGTTTAAGAAACTACTGCCTACCACAAGATCTTGAAGATGTTTTCCTACATTTTCTTCTAGGAGTTTTATTGTTGTTACTTTTATATTTAGGTCCATTTTGCAATAGGGGTTTTGTTTTTTGTTTTCGTTTTTTTTTTTTTTTTTTTTTTTTTTTTTTTTTTTTTTTTTTTTTTTTGGATATGAATAACCAGTTCTCCCAGCATCATTTGTTGAATAGACTGTTGAGGCCCAGCTGGAAAGGCTTGACACCTTGTCAAAAATCACTTAACTATAGATGTGAGAGTTTATTTCTGAGTTCTTGATCCTGTTCCAATGGTCAATATGTCTGTCCTGATGCCAGCACCATGCTGTTTTTACCACTGTAGCTAAGTAATATGCTTTAAAGTCTGCAAGTGAGAGTAGTAGGACTTTTTCATGAGGTTACTTCAGATAGTGCATCTTAATCTTATTACTGGGGTCCTTTAAAAGTGAAAAGACATTCAGGCAGATAAAGAAAAAGCCATAGCCACCGGAAGCAAGAAGATGAAGGTCAAGGGAACCCTGAAGAGAATGGAGAGGTCAGGAGAAGACACCATATACATTGCCACATGACAGAACCTGCCAGGACCAATGATTATCCTTGGCCAGTCCTAAATCATCACAGTCTTAGGGCAGAAAACATCACCTTGATGATGCCTTGATTTGAATTTTTTCCCAGTTTCAAAACCATGAGCTAATGAATTCCCATTGTTCAAGCTGACCTATTTCATGGTATTTGCTTGAGAAGCCAAGGAAATTCAATGCATACATACATACATAAATACATATGTACACACACACACACACACAACCTAAAATTTTCCATTTTAACCACATTCAAATAAACAAATCAGTGGTATTAATTATATTCATAATATTGTGCTTCCATCAGCACTATTCACTACCAAAACTTTTCCATCATCCCAAACAGAAATCTGTACCAATTAAACATTAATTCCCCATCTCTACACCAAACCTGACACCTGGTTATTCTATTCTATTTCTTTTTATTCTTTTGATTTGTATATTCTAATTATTCCATGTCAGTGAGATTATACAATATTTGTCACTTTGAATTTGTTAATTTCACTTAACATGATGGTTTCAAGATTCATCCTTGCTGTAGCATGTAATAAAACTTTATTTTTTTACTGGTGAATAATATTCCATTGCATGTATATATAACTTTGTTTATCCGCTCATTTGATGATGGACACTTGGGCTGCGTTCATATTTTGACAATTGTGTATAAATATCCGTTTCAGTCCTTACTTTCATTTTTTCAGGTTATATAAGTAGCAGTGAGATTGTTGGTTCCCATTCTGTATTTAACTTTCTGTAGAATCACCAAACTAATTTCTACAGAAGCTTTACTAACCCAATTTTACATTCCTACAAACAACGAACAAGTGTTCCCATACTCCACATTATCTCCAACATTTTTTATTTTCAGATTTATATTACTACACATTCTACTAGGTCTGAAATTGTATCTCTTTGTAGTTTTGATTTGCATTCCCATAATGTATGACAAGATTGTGCATATTTTCAGGTGCTTATGGGCTATTTACAAATATTTTATAGAGAAATATGTATTCAAGTCTTTTTTCCCATTTTTAGTTGGATTTTTGATTTTTGATTGAGTCGTAGTATTTCTTTCAATATTTGGATAATAAAACCCATTCTGATATGTGATTTCCATATATTTTATCTTGTTCTGTACTTTTTTTTTTACTTTCATGATAAAGTTCTTTGATACATAGAAATTATAAATTTGATGAAGTCCCATTTTTCTGTATTTTCTTTAATTGCTCATACTTTGGTGTAAAGTCTAAGAAACCATTGCCTAACACAAGTTATTGAATAGATTTTCCTATGTTTCCTTGTAGAAGTTTGTCTTAGTTTCCTGGATGTTAAAAGAAATATCATAACGTGGGTTGGATTAAACAATGGGAATTTATTAGCTGAGAGTTTGAGGCTGTGAGAAATTCATAATTTATTCATCAGGATGGTGATTCTTTCTCCCCCCAGATTGTGACATTCTTGGGTTGGATTAATCCTTGGCTTTTCTGTCACATGGCAGTGCACAGAGTTAGGTCTTCTCCTTTCTCCCTCAGATTTCATTGGCTTCCAGCTTCATCTGTCACTTTCTCTCTGTGAGTTTCATACTGTTTATAAAGGATTCCAGAAATCAAACTAAAACCCAAACTGTCTCAGATGACTAAAATTTAACTAAAAATTTAACTACAATAGGTCCTGTTTCAAATGAGTTCACTGCCACAGAAATGCATTAAGATTAAAAACATTTTTGGCCACATAATTCAATCATCAACAGAGTTGTATAGTATTCATTTTATATGTTGATATTTGAACCTTTTTAAGTTAATTTTTGCATGTGGTGAGAGTTAGGGGTCCACAGTTATTCTTTCGAATGTAGATATCAAGATTCCCCCAAACTATTTGTTAAATACACTATTCTTTCCCCATTGAGTGTATTTGGAAACCTTTTCAAAAATCAAGTTGCAATAAATATGAGGGTTTATCTGAACTTCCAATTCATTCCATTGGTCTATATGTCTGCCATTGGACCACATCATGATAGTCTGATTACTGTAATTTGTAATAAGTTTTAAATTTGGGAATTGTTAGTCCTTCAACATCCTTCTTCACTTTCAAGATACTTTGACTATTTTGGGCCCCTTATAACTTCTATATAAGTTTGATGATGGTTTTTCCCATTTCAATGAAGAAAGCTTTTGGAATTTTGATTGGGATTGCAATGAATCTGTAAATTGCTTTGGGTAGAATTGATATATTAACAATATTTAATCTTCTAATATATGAACACAGAATATCCTTCCATTTATTTGGGTATTTTTAAATTACTATAAGGAATGTTTTGTATTTTTCTGTGTAAAAGACCTTTACACTTTGGGTTATATTTAATGTTAGTTATTTGAGTAATTTTTGTTGCTAATTCTATAAACCAGAAATTATTTTCTTAATTTCCTCTTCAGAATGTTTATTACTAATGAATAGAAACCACTGAATTTGCTTGTTGATATTATACCTTGACACAGTGCTAACTTAGTTCATTTTCTCTGGTAGCTTTGTTGTGGATTTTTCAAAAATATCTACATATAAGATCATGTTATCTGAAAATAGAGATTGTTTTACTTACTCTTTTTCAAATTGTATGCTTTTTTCCTTTTCTTGACTGTTTATTCTGGCTACAGCCTCCACTACAATATTGAATAACAGTGGTAATAGTAGGCATCCTTGTCTTGTCTGAGATTTCAAAGGGAAAACTTCCAGTCTTTCCCCATTGTATGTTATGTTAGCACTTGATTTTTAAAAATGACTTTTCAAATAAGTTTAGGCAACTTATTCTGACCCTAAGCTTGTCTTTTAATCTCTATTTCATTTTAAAGACAGTATTGCTGGATATAAAATCTTGGTTGGCAATTTCTTTCTTTCAGTACATAAAATATTTTGTCCCACTGACTTCTTCCCTCAATGATTTCTGATGAGATATCTGAACTTAATTTTACATAACATGTTGCTTTTTTCTTGCATGTTTCAGAACTCTCTCTTTGTCTTTGGTAGGTGAAAATTTGTCTACAATGTATATGGGCATGGTTTTAAAGTTTATCCTGTGTTGGTTTAGTGGGTTTCTTGAGTGTGTACTTTCATATCTTTATTATATTTGAGATGTTTTCTGCCATTAAGTCTTTGAAGATTCCTTCAGACTGAATCATTCTGATCATTTTACCTTCTAGTTAACTGATTCTTTTTTTTTGCCAGCTTTAATTTTCTTTTGATATCTTCTACAGAATTTCTTGTTTCTTACTGTAGTTTACAACCCAGTATTTTTGTCTATTTTCATTTGAAAATTTCTGTCTCTTTATTGAGATTCTCATATTGTTCATTCATTGTTTTATGATATCTTTTAATTCTTCCTTTATTCCTTTCTCTCCTTGAGCATATTGAGGATTTTTTAAAAATGTTTTTGACCAGAATGTCCAAAGCTGGTTTTCTTCATAAGTGGTTTGTGGGCTTTTATCCAAGTTCCTTTGGATGGGCCATTATTTCAATTTCTTTGATTTTCTTATAAACGTTTATTATATAAAGTGCATTTTAATATTTTGAGGTTTTGACATTGGCTTTTAGTCCCTGAGTTTTCAGTTTCATAAGCCTGTATCCAGATACAGGTATGACAGATATCTCCTTGAGTGACAGTAACTTGCAGAAGTGTACAAACCACTACAAAATACACATTTCACTGTCTTCAAAAATTGGCTGTTTGATTTGATGCTTTCCTTCAGTGTTTAGCCCTTCTCTCAAGAATATCGAACTGAGATAAAACTTTGGGATCCTTTCCTTTTCTATATCTGTGCTTTGTTCTGGACTGGTGCTTAAGGTCTTAGATATTCCTTTGTTGATGAGCAGAAGAGTGCCCCTCCAACTTCCAGAGTCCTTTATTTTGTGTCTTAAAGCCAGGTATCATTTGCATTATACAGCCTTTTTGATTGTTTCTTACATTGCTTCAGCTATTGAAGAACTGCTTTAGCCTGAAGTGCAAATTATTGGAGAACAATTTAGAGAGAAGTGTTTCGGATCAGTCTTTCAGACTGACTCTGGTTGGATGGGAGCCAACATGCATGAACCCCAGATTTACCTAGTGGTTATTCTGCTTCTTCCAGAATGGAGCCTGGGACCCACAATTATTGTACAAGGCTGCTCCTAATGTGCCTTAGAAGACCTTGGGTAGAAGCAAGCTTCTCCTAAGGTTTCAAGTTGAATTTTCTTTATTAAATACTTTCCCAGTTATTGCAATCCTTTAACTGTTTCCTGGAGTTTTGAGGAAGATAAGACTACCAGGCTTTGCTAGTTTTTCAAAGATCCTGTTGGCAAATTGCATGTCAAGATTTTCAACATTTATGAATGACTATTTTCTTTTTTGAATTTTGTTGTAGTCTAATTTTTGCATAATGAACAATATTTACTCTCTTGAAGTGCTACACTTTTAAATCCAAAATTTTCAGTTTAAAAATTTGCTTTTCCATCACTGGCAGAGAGTAATATGGTCTTTTAGCCCTAGATTAATTAAGTATTTACCTAAAAATACCTTTTTTTTTTTTTTTTACCCAGACAAATATTACAGCACTCCAATGAATACCAAAATATCATGGTCAAAATTATGTGTCTTCTAAGAGAGAAGAAACTCTTAACATGGATACATTAGTCCTTGGAAACATGCCAAGCAGTCTGCATTGGAAATTGGTCCCAGAGATCACTGAATGCTGTGATATTAGCAAGCCTGTTGCAAATATAAGAGGTGCTTTGGCATTGTCAGGAAGAAAGGCAAGGGATACTCTGTTCTCCTTGTGTTCACAGAAGCTTCTTGGTATATTTGTGAGAAATAATTTCAGGAGAACTTTACATTTGACAGGGATCTTTAAAAAAAATTGGGCTGATTTATTTTAGCTCAGAATAAAACCAAATGCACATACAAGAATTTAAAAATATATTTTCTCAAAGGAAACAAAGATATCATAGAAAATTTTGATTCTTTATATGGTTTACATATTTTATTTGTTGGAGAAACTTGAATTTGACACATTTTTAGACAGATAATGTTGGAAGAAGTTTTTCATCTTTAGCATATGCTAAGTATTATTCTACAAGTTAGAAGGTTTAAGTTGATCCAATAAAATATTGATATTATTAGAGAAATATCAATATCCATATATATATCATTTAGGTCTTACCTAAGTAGATTCAAGGATATGTGGAAATGGCAATATACAATTTGTGTAATCAGAATGTACCAGAAATATATAAATACTTGAAATGCAATTTTTGGAAGAAATTTGATTTTAAGTAAAAAGTTAAAAAATATCATATCTTCTGAAAATTAATATGAATACATAATTGAACATATTATTCAATTGCATGAGCACTGAGACAAGAAAAGGACATAAAAGGCATCCAGATTGGAAAAGAAGTAGTAAAAATTTCATTATTTGCAGATGACATGATCCTATACATAGAAAGCCCTGAGAAATCGACAACAAGGCTTCTAGAACTTATAAAGGAGTTCAGTAATGTTGCAGGCTATAAGATCAATGCTCAAAAATCAGTAGCATTTCTGTACACCAATAACCAGCAAACTGAGGAGGAAATCAGGAAAAAATACCATTTACAATAGTAAACAAAAGAATCAAATACCTAGGAATAAATTTAGCTAAAGATGTAAAGGACTTATATACAGAAAACTACACAACACTGTTAAAGGAAATCAAAGAAGACTTAAATAAATGGAAAAATATTCCCTGTTCATGGATGGGAAGATTAAACATCATCAAGATGTCTATCCTACCCAAACTAATCTACAGATTTAATGCAATCCCAATAAAAGTCAACACTATATTTTTTAAGGAACTGGAAAAACTAACCACAAAATATATTTGGAGAGGTAAGAAGCCCCGAATTGCCAAAGATATATTAAAAAAGAAAAATGAAGTTGGAGGTATCACAATACCTGACTTTAAAACATATTACAAAGCTACAGTGATCAAACTGCATGGTATTGGCACAAGGATAGACCTACTGACTAATGGAACCGGATTGAGAGTTCTGATATAGATCCTCGCATATACAGTCATCTGATATTTGACAAGGCCACGAAACCCACTCAGCTGGGAGAGAGTGGCCTCTTTAA
>JAKSZT010005175.1:1886117-2100170 GCA_026826555.1 Tolypeutes matacus
TGAGGTGGAGCCAATGGCCACTTGACACTTTTGGGGTAGGGAGGGGACTAGCAGTTGAAATACAGTGGCTTCTTTGGGAGTTGGAGGTTGTCCTGAGTACTGTTGTGGCAACGGATGTAGGCCATTTTAAATCAGCACACACCACTCAGAACTGAGTGGGAGAGAGTGTGGTCTACAGTGTGAACTGTGGTCTATGGATGGTGGCAAGGCTCCAGGATGTGTAAGTCCATTGAGGGTGGTGGGCCACACTTGTGGGAGATGTTTGTGTGGGATGTGGTGGGGGGTGTGGGAGGTGGGTAACATGGGAATCCCAGTGGGTTCCGTGTAATATTTTGGGTAATCTAAGCACCTCTTAAATATATGTATATATGTATATATATATATAAACAACATTTTTGTAAGCAAATACACATATATGCATATATATTTATATATCATTTGGCAAATGTTTGTATGTATTGTGAGAATTTTTATTTTTATCCATAATAAAAAAAAATCATATCTTCTGAAGATTAATATGAATACATAATTGAACATATTAATGCATCATTATGTAGCCTAGGGTTTAGTTTCTGATCTGTCTTTAGTTTTAAACAATATTGGATACAAAAGAACAGTTAGTGATGCATTAAATCTATCATTATTTATCATATATCTAGTACTGTTTTTTTTTTTTCTGAAATTAATTGTACAGAGCAATATATTATGATTTGCATGCTCTCTAGATTTAACCTTTGTATAGATTAAAAGAGGCACACCTTATTGGCTATGACTCTGGATAAGTTACTTAAATTTCTGTGCCCTTTTTCTCAACTAAAAAGTGGATATATAGCAATACCTATGAAATATTTTATATAGATAATTGTGTTAATAAAGAGAGACATTTGTAACAGTCCAGGTTCATTCTAATTATCCAATATATATGAGTCAAAATAAGATTTATTTCAGTCATATCTTGCAAATTTCTATTTTATTATACATTTATAGGAGTATTAAATTAATTTTTTAAAATGCAGGATCTTTCATATAAACAACAAATATTTTGGAAGTCATTCATGCCAAGTACCACCTTTGATTTCTCAACAGTTTATAACACTTAAGCAGTATGGGAAGTAGGAATTACACAAACATGCCTGACTTCATCCAAGTGGGACCGACAGATTCTAAAGAGTTCCAGTGCCTCCTCTTTGTTCAGTTTCTCCTGATATAACTGATTACTGTCCTGGGGAATTCAGGGATGATAGTTGATAGATCATCTGTATCTCCAGCTTCACACCCCAATGTATTTTTTCCACAGCCACCTGTCATGCTTTGACCTCTGTTACTGAAAGGTCATCACTCCTAAAACCTTAGAAAACTTGCTGATTTTTAGCAAGTATATTACATTCACTCGTTGTTTCGCTCAGGTGTATTTTTTTTTTTGTCTTTTTCAGTGCCACTTAGTGATTCCTCCTCCCTTCAATGGCCTATGACTGCTATGTAGCTATTTGCAGTCCTCTTCACCAGCAGGTTGTTATGTCCAAAAGGCTTTGCCAAACCCTCATCTCTGGGTCCTACATGATAGGATTTACAGACTCATTGGTCAATGTGCTTTTCATGAACAGTTTGAAATTCTGCAAATCCAATGTAATTCATCATTTTTTCTGTGACACAACACCAATCTTAGCCCTGTCTTGCATTGACACTAGTAACGTTGAAATCATGATATTCATTTTTCACTGGCTCCACCATCACACTCTCTCTTATCACAATCTCTGTGTCATATGAGTCCATTCTGGCTACTATCCTGAAAATTAATTCCACTTTAGGAAAGTGCAAAGTCTTCTCTACTTCTGCCTCCCACCTCTTGGGAGTTGTCATTTTTTATGGCGCTCCAATTTTTACTTATTTAAAACCAAAGAAGTCCTACTCCTTAGGAAAGGATAAAGTGGCCTCTGTGTTTTATACTATGGTGGTTCCCATGTTGAATCCTCTCATTTATAGTCTTAGGAACAAGGAAGTTAAAAATGCTCTCATTAGAGTCATGCAGAAGAGAAATGTTTCCAGGAAATTGAAATGACAGTGGTGTTGAACATTCAAGGTCACCTTTTCTTTCTTTTCTACTGGTTGTTTAAATGGGTGCTCTCTAAAAATTAATTAATTAAATTAATTAATTTTCATTTCTGTTGAGACATTCTTTATTTCCTCAGCATGATCTGGAATATTTCCAAGGATATGTTTTTAGAAATCTGTATAACAACTGGAATCCATGAAATATATGTCATACCCGTGGTTTAAATATTTGTGTTTTGAGGGCAGTAGATATGAAAAAAGTGGTATCATATTTCAACATCTATCATAGAAATCCCTACTCATGTACCAATTCCAGATAATTTTATTATGGAGACTATGTTCAGAAATAAGAAATGTAGTACAGTGGTGTGTGATTTGGAATAGACATTCCAGAGTTTAGATTCTAGATTTGCCAGCTTTTTAGCAGACTTCCCTTTGTAAGTCACTAAAAGTTTTCTGTTTCCTTAACTGTATAAGAAACAGAATAATTCTAGGTCTGTAGAGCTATTGTAAAAATAAATTTAATGCAATACTGATATATCATAGCCATTATCATCAGAATAATTATATTTTTCAAAATTTTGAATTAAAAATACATTTTGTTTTGAATATATTCACTGGTGTTTTGTAAATCCTTTTGTTAAATCTTACTGATAAACAAGCAGCAAAACAGAAAAAAAACAGCACTCCAAACATTTGGTATTAAATCAAAGTAATAGACTGTGATAAAATTCATTTGTAGAAAAAATATATGTGAACATTGAAGAAAATTTGGAGAATATTTTAAAATATTAAAGAATATAAATGCTCTCATGGTCTTCTAGACTCTTAGATATAAGTATGTTTATATTACATACATCTTCCAAATTTTTCATTTTTGCAGTTTTCATTTAACACATAAGTATAATGCTTGGTAATTACTTTGTCATCTAAAATTGGGAGATAAATGTTTTCTTGGTACATGGGTGAGGTCAACATCCTCTTGCAAAGTTTTACTATGTGAAATTTTATAAATTTATCAAGTTAAAAATCTGCATGCAATACTATCTGCTGTGTGTCTAACTGCTAACCATTTTAAAGCCCTACCATTCTGTGATGTGTGAACCAGTTTCAGTAATTATTATTTCTTTGTTTAAATTCAGTATGATTTAACACTATCAGTGCTTTTCTGCTGATTTCTACAAGTTTGTTATGTTATGTTATTTAACCAAATTAATTCTCAAATTAAAGGTTTGGCTAATTTGTTTTAAAAATTTTAACAGAGAAAATTTGTAAAGCTCAGATGTTCTTAATTAATCCTATTTTTTTGTGACATCTTATAAATTTTCATCAGGTAGGTTGATAAAATTTCCTTTAAAAAATTCCGCTATAAAACCTGGGATTAAAGTTTTAATTTTCTTTACTATTCAAAATTTATATAAGAAAATATTTTCTCTATTTTCCAAGTATTTGATTTTAATAAATTTCTACCTCTGTTTTAAGCATGATAATGTTTAACAATTTTTCATTGGTTCATCATTGTGAATTAAATCATTCACACAATTAAAACTACAGTATTTTCCTTTACATTCTTAATTTATGTGAAAATTTTGATTTAGTATATTGATGCCATGTAAATTATTTCATTATGATTTAATTTTTATTTTAAATCTATATTGTCTAGAATCTATATTTATTTCAATTACTCTTCAAATTGTTTGCAATGAGATATGTCTTTGATAAGCATGTATTTTTTCTTTTTAATTTTGGTTTCTGAATTTTTACTCTAAGTGAATACAATTAAATTTTTTCTATTTTATTGATACATATTTAAAAAGCATAAATTCATCCAAAGAATGCAATCAATGGTATTTGATGCAATCACATATGTGCACTCATCACCCCAATCACTCCCAGAGCACTTTCATTACTCCAAAAATAATGATAAACAAGAAACAAACAAATAAAACTCATTAACTTAAATCTCTCTATGCATTGTCTGCCATACATAGCTGCTATTCTTTTTCCTTCTCTATAGTATATTTGTATTTATATTTTATAAAATTAGTTTTATATATGCCATATTACCTATATTTGTGTTAGATAGTATGGTTTTACTATCTTATACAGTCCCATGTTACAGCTTTTAGCTTTCTTTCTAATAATATGCATGACCTTAGACTTTCCTTTTCAATCACTGTCGTACCCATACAATAACACTGCTAGTTACAAACACCATGATATTCTTTAACCATTTTTATTTGTTTCCAGAGATTTACAAACAACCTTTTTACCAATTCTGTACAGATTAACCCTCAGCTTTCTATTCTCTATCCACTTACTATTTTCTGGTGACCTATATTCTAATTTTTATCTCCATGAGTTTAAACAGTATATTTAGTTCCTAATAGCACAATCATACAATATTTGTCTTTTTGTGTCTTGCTTGCTACACTCAACATGATGTCCTCAGGGTTCATCCATATTGTCTATACTTCACGAGTTCATTTCTTCTTACAGCTGCATAATATTCCATCGTGTGTATATATCACAATTTGTTTACCCATTCATCAGTTGATAGACACCTTGTTTATTTCCATCTTTTGGCAATCGTGTATAACACAGCTATGAACACTGATGCGCAGATGTCTGTTCGTGTCTCTGCTTTCAGATTTTCTGGGTATATATTTATTAATGGTATTGCTGGGTCACATGGCAATTCTATATTTAACTTCCTTAGGCTCTGCCAACCAGTCCTCCACAGTTGCTGTACCATTCCACATTCCCACCAACAGCGATTAAGTGTTCCTATGTCTCCACATCCTCTCAATATTTAAAGTTTTCTGACTTTTTAATAGTGGCCATCTAATAGGTGTGAAATGATATCTCAATGAAGCTTTGATTTGCATTTCCCTAATCACTAGTGATGTTGAACATTGTTTTCATGTGTTTTTCTTCACCATTTGTATTTCTTCTTTGGACAATTGTCTTTTCAAGTCTTTTGCCCATTTTTTAATCAGGTAGTGTGTATTTTTATTGTTCAGTTGTATGATCTCTTTGCATATCATGCATGTTAAGACCTTATCAGATATGTAATTGCCAAATATTTTCTCCCATTCAGTTGGTTGCCTTTTCACCCTTTTGACAAAGTCCTTTGAGGTGCAAAAGTGTTTAATTTTGACAAGGTCCCATTTATCTATTTTTTGTTGTTCTTCATGCTTTGGGGGTAAGGTTTAAGAAACTACTGCCTGGCACAAGATCTTGAAGATGTTTCCCTATATTTTCTTTTAAGAGTTCTATGGTTATCGCTTTTATATTTAAGCTCTTTATCCATTTTGAGTTAATTTTTCTATAAGGTATGAGATAAGAGTCTTCTTTCTCTCTTTTGGATGTGGATATCCAGTTCTCCCAGCATCATTTGTTGAATATACTTTGTGGCCCTGCTGAGAGAGCTTGACCGCCTTGTCAAAAATCTCTTGACTATATATGTGAGGGTCTATTTCTGAGTTCTCCATTCAGTTCCATTGGTTAATGTGTCTCTTTTTATGCCAGTACCATGCTCTTTTTACCACTGTAGCTAGGTAATATGTTTTAAAAGTTTCCCTTATATGTGATGCTTTGCTTTTCTCTTGCTGCTTTCAGAATCCTGTCTTTATCTCTGATGTTTGTCATTCTGAATAGTAGGGTTTCAGGGTAGATCTGTTTGGATTTATTCTGTTTGGGGAGTGTTTTCCTTCTTGGACATTCATATTTATGTCTTTCATAAAGGTTGGGAAGTTTTCAACCATTATTTCCTCAAATATTCTTTCTGTCCCTTTTCCATTCTCTTCTCCTTCTAGGACACTGATAACACATTTTTTGTACATTTCACATTTTCATTCAATTCCCTGTGACCCTGTTCCATTTTTTCTATTCTATTCTCTTTCTGGTCTCCTGCCTTTTCCAGTTCAGATGTTGTGACTTGTAATCACTAATTCTATCTTCAAGCAATTCAAAATCTGCTTTTATGTGGCTCTAATCTAATTTTTAATCTCAACTATTTTGTCTTTCATTCCCATAAGATCTGTTACTTTTATTTGAAGCTTTCAAATTGTTCTTTAGGCTCACCCAGTATCTTCTTTATACCTTTATTTCTTTTGTCATATTTTCTTTAAAATTTTTGAAGTGATTAGGAGAGTTGTATGATTATCAGTGATCAATAGTCTTAAATCCTGCATCTCTTCAGGATATTTGGTTAGTTCATTTGGTTGGGCCATCTCTTCCTGTTTCCTAGTACAGCTTGTAATTATTGCTGATGTCTAGGCATCTTAATATGTTGGTGCATTTACTTTGATGGCCAATTTCTCTCTCTTGCTTATTTTTTTTCCCCACAGCTCTTCTTTGATATTTGTTCAACTTATTCTAAGTCTTTAAAATTGCCCAGCTTCAGTTATCAAAATCAGGCCAAGGACTCACTAGTGAGGTGCAGATTTTCTCCCAGGGGTTGGACAGAGAGAACGCCAAGAACAGATTTTGTCAATGCAATTTCCAGACCCATCAACAGATGGCACTCATCAACACACCTTTCCAAGGAGGTGTTTCAGTCTTGGCTTTCCTGTCTTCAAGTGTTGAATCTCCAGACTGGAGATTCAAAGCAGGCTCTGCTGGTTGAATTCCTGAAGAAAAGCCCCCCAACTTCCCTCCCCTTTTTTTCTTGAAACAGCAGACAGGGGGGGAAGATGTATTTTCCCTTCTCTGTAGGCTTCAGTGAGCCAGGGGTTTTACACCAGCTTAGTATCTTGGGAGTGGGAGAAGGGAGCTCTTCCCTGCCACTACGGGGCTTGGTAATTCACACTTGTTTGTTCAGCTTCTTCAGATTTCTGTCCCTCTCCCTCCCGGGTGTTGTGTAGCACTGTCCTTGTCTGCTGATCCCCAAAGCAGATTCCTCAGACACCATTTGGGGCTTCCTCTCTCTCTCTTTTTTTGGGGTGTGTGTGAAAGCATTTATCTCTGCATTTTAGGCTGTTACCATCTTCCCACAATCCTCTAAATCAGCATTTGTTTTTTAGTAATATATTTTTTAAGCTAATCTCTCATCTTTTACATTCATTGTGTCAATTCTTCTAGTTCTGGTTCTAAATTTTTGGTTCCTTTTATGAACTGTACTGTACTTGCTTTAATTTATGTACATATTGTTGATTTAAGAAATATATCTGTTGACATGTTTTGGCAATGATGTTCAACAGATTGTATAATTTCTCACACAATAATAATTTCAGGAAATACTTAATTTTTAATTAAATTAAGAATACCCTTATGCGAATATTCTCACTGTCCTGATTCTGTGATAATCAGGGTGGGCTAAACATTCGCTATATTAGAAACCATGCATGTGTCCCCAGACCTCGTTTTCCTCCCTAGGTCTGGTTTTTAGAATGCTGGTGATAAACTAAGCCTGATTTATTATATGTCCATCCTGTATGGGAAAAGACTGTAACTCTAGGTATCTCTGGTCAACCTTAAGAGATATAGCAGGGGGCTATATCTGGTTGGCGTCCATCTCCCATATGGAGGGACCTGGGTTCGATCCCCGGGACCTCCTGGTAAAAATTTTAAAAATATATAGAAGGTGCGTGGGCCGCCAGGCCCTGTGCGCGGGTGCACCACCAGTTCCCGCGAGCCACACAGCAAGATGATGACATGATAGGAGAGTGACACAAGGGAGAGGCAAGATGAGACGCACCGAAAAACCAGCAACTAAGGTTGCGCGGGCAGGATGCCTCTCTCCTACATCAGAGATTCCAAGGATTGAATCCCAGTGAAGACAGGAGGAGAAGGATGAGAAGAGAGGGCAGAAAATGGACACAGAGTTGCCCAGCGAATGGACACAGAAACAGCAAAAACGGGGGGGAGGGGGAAGGGGTGTAAAAATGGATAAAAGTAAATAAATAAATAAATCCTTAAAAAAGAAAAAATAAATAAATAAAAAATAAAGAAGTTGCCTAAAAAAAAGAGGGCATTTAAGCAGAAAAAAAAAAAAAAATGAATACCCTTTCCTCTTATAATATATTCTAGTAAACAGTTATGCTGTTAATAAATGTCATAAAACTTTGAACGATATAAAAACACTGGACTATTTGCATATTCCCTCTTATCCCTATGTACATCACTGCATATCGTATTTTATGTAAAATGTGGTCTGAGGTATTTTTTTTTACTCAAAACTCACCAAGTCTTATTACTTATTTATTTATATATTTGTATATTTATTTTTATTAGAGATGTTGAGGATTTAGTGAAAAATCATTCATAAACTGCAGAGCTCCAATGAATGCCTTTATTAATACCCTGTGTTAATGTGGTAATTAGTGGTAATTCATGTGGTAACATTATTTTAATTTTGCAATGACTCGGTCCATGGTTTACATTAGGGTTCAATGTTTTTGTTGTACACTCTTATTTTTTTTTTCTAGTAATGTGTATAAAACCCAACATTTCAAGGTTTTGAAATCCTTTCATTCATGGTGCTATGTCACACTTCTCTGTACTGGGAAAGTATAACTGCATAAGTAAGTAATGATGAAGAAAAACAAGACTGGAATAAATGTGAATAGTATTTTTGCAAAATGATTGATTTTATACAATAATGCTAAAAATAAATTATATTTTCTGAGCACCTGTTGAGTGCAGGACAATACTCAGAGGGTTTACAGTCTATAATTAACCTAGTTTATCTTAACAAAGTAACTCTCACATAGGTACTTGCGATATGTAGAATTAATCTCAATTAGTAGAAATTAATTCTCCTACTTGTTCGGCAAATACTTATTAGTCAACCTTGTGTTTTTTCTATGTCACACACCTTACATCTGGTCCATCAGTGTATTGTATGGACTCTATGTACAGAATATATTTTGAAAGGATGAAAGTTTCTCTACATTCCTCTGCCATCTTCCTAGCTGAAGAATCATCATCCCACTCTTTAAATTTTTGATGAGGCAATCTAGATTGTTTCCCTCTTTTTTGCCTTTTTCCCCTTGAGCCTAATCTTAATGTAGGAACATGAGTAATACTAATAAAACAGTAAGTTTACTCATGTCACTTAAAAAAAAAAAAAAACCTATAAGATTTCCCATCACATGACAAGTAAAATTTTAAATGTTTACAAAAGCCTCCATATCCCAAATGATCTTGCCCCTCCACCTTAATCTTATGAACTTCCTCTTTTTTATTGTGTCTTTCATGTTCACTTTGGAGCAGCCACACTGTCCTCCTCACATTTCCCTATACACATTAGTTCTGATGCTGCCTGAATTTCCTTAAGCCCAGATAACTGCATGGGTTTTTCTCATTCTCTTTCTCATAAGATCATCCCCTACCAGCTTATTTAAAATTTCACCTGCTCCCATCCCTATCAGTGCCACATTTGTTTCCCACAGCATTTATCCCATCTAACATTCTCTATGTTTTGCTTCTGACTGTTTCTTCTCTGTTTTCCTCCACAATGAAAGCTCTATGAGCACAGGTTTTTAATTAATTTGATAAATTTGGGATCCCCAGCACCTAGAAAAGCATCTCAAAAATGTATTTGAGAAGAGAAATTTTACAGATGGTGAAACTGGGACACAGAGGAATTACAGAAATTGTTCATGGTCAGTCAACAGGTGAAAGACTATGCTCACATTGGAACTCACACAGTCTGACTTCAGAGTTCACATTCTTCATGACCATTCTAAAAAATGACTGTTTTTATACAAAAATATATTACTCTTATTAGAGAAAAATAGATTAATTGTTTTATTTAAAAACAAAATAAAAATAACAGAGGTCATTGATAGGTATATATTGCTAGCAGGGGTCACTGATAAGTATATATTCCAAAGCTGCCTAGAGAAGACAGTGCAATGCAATACCACCTAAATTTTTTCAAACATACAAGTGTTTACAGAAAGAAAGAACTTTGTAAAGAAAGGAAAGATTTAACGGGTCATCTAATTGAGCTGTGGAGAGAACTATTTTAGTCAGGTACAGGTTGTCCTTGTGCTGAAAAGGTATTCACAAGCAGTTGTCTGAACAAAGAAAAAAGTATCAAACTTGGATGTAACAGTGCAGACTTTCAATGACTAGGTTTTGTGGGTGGCTCTTTTCTATGAGGTCATCCTGGAATCCAGGTTTTTTCTATGTCGTTGCTCTACTATCTTTCAAGAAGTTTTTCTTTTTGGCATGGTTGAAGAGGTTTCACCTAGCACACTGTCCACATTTTGGTATGAAGGAAAAGTGATATTTGCACATTGTAAAAAAGAATCCTCATTTTTGTCAAGTGAAAGTTTTTAAGGGAAAATTTGGTTTCATGAATAGATATAGGGTTGCTCAGGTAATACATTTTTCTGGTGTGATCATAATAAAGGAATTTCCCATTTCATCGAAATTATTAAATTAGACACAAAAGGATGTTTATAACCTTTTATTACTTTCCTTTTAATATTTGTGGAAAACTACAGAGTTTCCTATTCTTTCATTCCTTATTTGACAATTTTGTGTTTTCTTTACACAGTGATTGCTCTAGGGATCTTTGCTTTTGAATAGTAGAGATCCAATCTACCTTTCCCAGTATTTTCACTATTTTTATTAAAAATTTTATTTTTATATGTGTCTCAATCCCTGCAATGCATCAGTAAAGTTTTAATTTCATCAATTATTTTAAAGCAATTAAGTTTTTAAAAATCCAATATTTGATATATTTACCTTCTGTTTTATATTTTTACATAATTTTTTCTTTGAGTAAACTCAAGTTTCCTTATATTATTCTATTACTTCTCATTGGCAAGTTTGTTCACTATGAATTATTTCTATTTGTGTGTATGCTTATTTTCCTGAAAAAGTCTTTATTTTTTTATATTTGAAAGCTGTTTCATTGGGTATTGAATATTGCAAAAGCAGCTCTTGTTTTTCAGTATTTTAAACATGTCTTTACATATTGTTTTGGTTGGGATCATTTTTGATGACATCTTATGTAATTTTCATGATTTTCTTTTATATGTGATAAGTGCTACCTTCTGACTGCCTTCATAATTTTCTGCTTATCTTTTTGTGCAGTGGTGAGACCAAAGAGTCTTGATGTGTTTTATTGTAAATCTGATTTGTTATTTGAATTTAACCTTCCTGGAGTCCTTTAAAATTCATGGACATAAAGTTTAATGGCTTTTCCTATTTTCTGAAAAGTTTAGGTCATTTTCACCTTAAATATTTTTTCTCTATTCTGGTTGTAGTACTCTAATTTTATGTATAATAAACTATTTAATAATGTACCACAGATCTTGGATACTTTTTTCCACACACTTTTTTTAATGTTTTTTTTTTGTTTTTTTGTTTTTTGGTTAATTCCTTTTGGCTTATCATTGGCATAAGACAATGATTCCTATCATAGATCACCAGAAACCTCTGTGCTTTAACAGTGTGCATTTATTTCTCATTGCAGTGAAGGAAAATACATGTCATGGGAAAATGTGCAGTTTTTAAGTAAGAGAATATTAGAAAGAGCTTATTATAGCATGTAGGCTCTAGTTGGGCAATTAGGGAAAGGGTATAAGGAGGCCACGGTTTGCTCTTCAATTGGAAACTATCAGAAAGCAGATACTATTCCATAACTGAGTATCTCATTATATTTTCTCTCATTAGACAGAGTAAGAATAAAGCTATAATTGATAAAATAGTAGCAGTTCCTCATTTAAGAAGAAAAGAAGAGGAGGAATTTGATATTTTGTCTGTTGTTCAGTGACCTTCTCTGAAGTTCTCCCTTCCTTGTCCCTGTCTTTCTCATGAACACTTGGTAGAGACCTGGAGAGAGGTACTGAGAATGAATGCAAACCCTTGTTTCTAGAGCTCATTATTTTCCCAGTTGGCACTGTAGCCCACACTTGGCTTTAACAATTTGGTAAAACAAATAGTTATATATATATATATGTTAATTATATATTCACCCTATCTGCTTATACAGTGGCCACATCTTTCTTTCTCCTCTGCCAAAAGTGTTATAGTTCATTTGTCCCATCTCCTCTTTTATGGGCTTATCTATCTTTGATATTCTATTTCTTAGCTGTTTCCAGCATCATCTTTATGGTGGGTTTGTGAAAAGGTATGGTAATTAAGATTATTGGCTTTTTAAAGTTGTTAGGCTTGATAAATTTTTCTTTGCAGATTTCTACAACCTAATTAGTAGTGGGAGTTCTATATTTCTTTTTAAATCCCATTTACTGCTGTGGATTCATGTATCTACTATCAGGGTGTCTAATATTGTTCCTTGTAATTGCAATGTAACCTCAGAATCAATGTAGAAATATCTCATCTATTTACTTTTTAAATTTTTATTTTCATCCATTTACTTTTACATTCTTATTTTCCTTTCCCTTCTCCTTCATATTCTACTTCTTCTAATAATAACAATTATTTTTACATAGGTACAGAGACATTTATGAATTCATGGTTTTTGGAAAGGAAATTTTATTATTATTATTCCTCCTTTTTTTAATGTCTTATATATTGACCATTTAGCTCAAAAACTGCAAATTCTACATGTATAAATCTTTTTACTGATTTTTTTTCAAAAGCACTGTATTCTAATATTGTACTTCTTACATAGATTCCTTTTCCTCAGATATTCCTACCATAGACAGAATTATACCCTTTATTACTTCATGCAACATTTTCTGCAGTCCTGTCAATGTTTTCAGCAAAGTATAAAGATCAGTCTGTTGTTTGATTCTATATACTAATATTCTTAAAAACAGGTCAAGTTTAGTTTTGAATCCTGGTATCATTCTTAAGAGATCTGTGAACTTTAGCAGAGTCCGTTTCCTCAAATGTAGTTATAGGTAATAATGCAACAACCTCTTAAAGTTGTTATGAGGCTAAATGACTTAGTATATGAAATGTATTTATATAATGACCAGTAAATACAAAGCTGCATATATGTGCTAACAATTGCTACTAAGTATTTCTCATTCTGTGACTCACCATTGATTCAAAATCTATTTTCAGAATAACTTGTTCCAGGTATGATGTTATGCCTGGGGGATACAATTATGTGCAGTTACAATACAATACACCTCTTTATGATTTTATTCAAATATTCACAATAACAAATACAAAAGGGTGACATTGTCAAATGATCCAAAGGGGATCATTTATGAATTCATGGTTATTGGAAAGTTAATTGAGTTGAGATATGAACAGGTAAAAGTTATTAACTTGAGAGTTAAATAAACCCTTATTTCATGTTTTCTTAAATTGAAAAAAATCATGGGAGACTGCTACTCTCACCAATTAGATCCTACTTTTAGGGAAACAAAGTGTGGAATTATCTTGACATCTAGTTTTTGCTTGTATGTTGTATGAACAATTGGCCATTTTTTTAGGTAATAAGTGAAATCATCCTTGTTCCTAGTGCTCAACTTTTCCTTTCCCATCTAAAGATTGTTTTTTGTTAATTTGAAAGAAAAATTAAACCATCAAAGTGGGGGACCATCTTGACTGAAAATGTACCTAACTATTTGAAACACTTATTTGAATAGTAGAAGCCTTAAAAATTACAGTGAGAAACATTTAATTAGTATAGGAGATGGATATATAGAAAAAAAATTTAAGTAGATTTTTCCCCTTTATTCCAGAAAAATCATCTCACAAGATCATAGTCAATAAAGTAAATTTTATAATGCTGTGGCTTCAAAAAGCTGAATTTCTTTATGATACAACATCTTCTCCACATTATAGTCATCTTTGTGTCTCTGAAAATTTGTTTTTGTTATTTTAAGAGGAAATTTGAGTATAGATTAAACCACATTTTGCTATTAATAGCAAAAAGCATAATGGATTAGAAACTGAGGTCCAAAAATTTTTGGTTGAATCACAAACACACATTTAAGAATTAACTCTTGGATATCTTTCTTCTGATGAGAATGAATTGTTGGAGTCATAGGACAAATATCTTTGTTGGGAAAACAGTTAATTTCATTGAATAAAGAATAAACTTCCACCTCACTCTTAAGGTTTCATCAAACAAATGTATCTTGGAATAAAAATAAACAAAACAGAATAATTAAAGCAGAAGTAGGTTGAAGTCAAGGTGATTTAAGATCATTTTTTAGGGATTTTTTCACATAGTGTAAATTTAGGAATGATGATAAATGGAAGGTTGTTTATCTAAGGTAGACAATACAGGCAACAATAGGATGTATAGAAGGTCGTAACATCATAGGAACTGTTGATAGCAGTCCAGCTTTTAAGATCTTCCAACATCTGTACATAGTGCCCTGTTTTAAGTTTTTTTTATGCTTTACCTTTATTCATTTTTTTCACATCATTAATTATATACTCAATAAATATTATAATATTATCACAATATATTTTTTGTATTTTCAGTATGTATCTATAAATTACTATGATGGGACAACTGGAAGGTAACAATGGAATAAAAATTTATGGTGGTGATCCAAACATTGTAAAAAGCCTCTCCAGAGGATGGATCTGAGTGTGTGAGTGCACAGGAAGCAAGGAAATAGCTTTCTGGAGGCCCTTCAAGGGATTCCAAAAGATGAATTAACTTCATGGTGAAAGCTGAACTTAGTGTAAACAATGTGATGTAATTAGCCATCCAATCTTGAGGACATGCCCTCTAATTATAATTATTGAAAATCAAATTGCACAAGAATAAAAATACCAGTATTTTTATTAATGATTATTTAATATGGATCAGTTCTGGTACAGTCATAGGCAAATGCTGACTCAGTTTATCTACATATATAATATGCTGCATTGTAGTGCTGACCGTCTTCTTTATAAATATTCTAGGATATGCAAATAATATTAACTAAAAACAATCTGTTTTCTTCTCTAGTTTCTAGGTTCAGATAGATATGGACTAAACCCCAGCACTCTTTTCAAGTTTACTCAATGCTAAAAATGCATTTTATTTATGATCAATTTCTCTCAAACAATTTTTTCATTGCCCTTTTAACATCTTTGTTCCTCAAATTGTAGATGATGGGATTCAGCATGGGAATTACAATAGTGTAAAATATAGACACAATCATATCATGGTCCAAAGTGTTGCTGGAACTTGGCCTCACATACATGAAGAGGATTGTCCCACGATAAACTGACATTCCAGTTAGGTGAGAGCCACACGTGGAAAAGGCTTTTCACCTCCTTTCCTCAGAACGCATCCTCAGAATGGCCAATAGAATGAAACCATAGGCGATCAGGACTATCGGTATAGTAATTATCTCAACAGAGCCCACAAAGTAGGAGAGTAGAAGCCTGTTGGTGTGAGTATCAGAACAAGAAATAGCGAGAAGTGGGGGGATGTCACAAAACACAAGTTTAATTTCATTGGATGCACAGAATGATAGGCTAAACGTGGCCACAGTGTGTATAGTAGCATGCAAAATGCCACCAACATAGGAAGCAATGATGAGAGGCACAAAGACTCGGGGTGACATGTTAACTGAATACAGAAGTGGGTTATAGTTTGCTACATAGTGATCATAAGCCATTGCAGCCAAGAGAAAACTCTGTTGTCCCCAAAGTAACAAAGAGAAGAATCTGTGTTGCACAACCAAGAAATGAAATGGTTTTATCAAGTGCCAGGAAATTGACCAACATTTTGGTGGTAACAACTGAAGAATAGCAGGCATCCAAGAATGACAACACACTCAGAAAATAGTATATGAGGTTTTAGAGCTGGGAATCCCTAGTGACCAATAAAACCACTCCCAAATTTCCATGAGAGTAAAAAGATAGATTGCTAAAAATAAGAAAAACAGGGAGACTTTCAGCTCAAAATCATTCGTAAAGCCCATCCATATAAACATGGTGACTTCAGTCCCATTCTTCAACTGAATACTGTTAGACTCCATATCTGATGGCAACCCTGACATTTAAATTTATATTTAGGGATCCACTGGGCAATATCCCTTTTAAAGAGATTCCACCCAAGTATAACTTTGTGTTTGTTTTTGGAAAGGAAAATGGTATCCCGGGCAGTGTTGAGGTAGTCAGTAATAAAGAATTTGGCCTTTGTAACTTTAAAAATTTGTTTTTGTATACACAAAAAGAAGAAAATGTTTTTCCTACATATTTTTGCCTAAAAGAATCACTTCAAAAAAATGTCAATCTGTGTGATTTCTTTTCCAGTTAATTTATGTTAAATTTTCTACTACTCATTTTTGTTGCATCATATTAAAATTCACAAAGACTAATGAATATTATGATTTTAATATCCCATAATGTTGTTATAGAAGAATGTATACACCTGAGTGCGAAACCCAAATATAGTATAATATACGTGAAATATCTTTCTTTAATGATCATAATTATACATGGGAGTACTTACATTCAAATCACAAGAATTTGCTAACTTTAAATGAGAAAAGATGTGAAAATTATTTAATTTAAAATATTTCCAGATTACTTAAAAAGGGATCAGTTCAACTCACATTTGAACTTGTCTGACAGGGCTTTCTTTTCACACTGCCCTATTTTGTGCTCATTCTTGACAATGATCCCTTTCCAGTAGTCCTTCTGGAGCAGTGATGAAAGAGCAGCAGAAGGTATTCTGGAGACAGATGGACCTTGTTGGCCAAGAAAAACGGTACAGTACTGTACTCCAGTTTCTTTTCTTCAAATACATATTGACAAATCACACATTTATGGCCTTTGCAGCTTCTTGTACTATTATTATTATTGTTTAAGTTTTAACTTAATGACAATAGACAATGTTTCTCTATATATATTCTTACTATTCCAGCAAAGCCCTTGGTTGGAATTTCAAAACATATTTCTGTGAATAAGAAATCATGACCATTTCTCTAAAATATTATTGTCACTAAAATGACCATGAATTTAATATCATCTAGTAATCACGAATAAAACTGTTTCTAAAAGCTACTGCTAAAAGGACTAAATAATGATATTAAATCACAAAGTAGTGTTTGATTTCCACTATTTTCCCCTATGCCATCAGATTGCTTCTCATTCAGTGGAGTGTGAAGAACCAATAATGAATGACAATGACAAAACTAAACAAAAAAGCAATACTAAAGTGACATTTCTATATTACCTGAAAGTCTTAGTGATTGAAAACAATTAAATCCAGTAGCCACTATATATGAGAGATTTCAGTGTTGTAACATTTGTTTTTGGTTCACCATGTCATGAACCAAAATGTTTGACCCATATTTAACTAATTGGCCACTGTATTTTCCAAGGTTTATAGGAGTGAAGCAGTTGCCATGCATTAGGTCATGCTGTATTCAGTAACATATGAATCAATTATATTTATGACATGAAATACCATAAGATATTGTCATATTGAGATGTTCACATATCAAGAAGAGACTGAGCAAATCTGCTTAAAATCACTGTAATAAGAAGAAAACGACATTTTCACTAAAAGACACATACTGATTTTTTTAAATATATAGGATAAATAGTTTCGTGAATCTATCAAGTTCAGTTGATCCTCGCAGGAATCTGTCTTGCAAATTCTTGCAGGGATCTGTCCAGCAGAGCTTGTGACCGTGCAATGAAATTACTCTGAATACGGAGGTTGAGAGAGGTCATGGGGAGAACAGCTAAAAAAGCTATCCTCTCCAGCTGATCCCCATCAAGATTTTTATTCTCTTTTTCACATAGCCAAAGATCAGGGAATACATGCAGGAGCTCAGGTAGGCATAGTGCTTGTGAGGGATCATAAATAACTTCACAAGAATTCCAGACTGATAATGGGGTAGCAAGATTACAGAAACATTTAGTAATTCAGTAAGAGATAAGGTGGTGGCAAAGGTCTAAGATAGCTGATTAACAGAGCAAGGCAAGAATGTTAATGGCAAGAACAATAGTGGAGATTCTCTGTGTGGGCAGAGAAACAGGCCTCCAAACTATTTCTTAGATGTAAAAATCAGAGGGTGCCATAGATCCTTAGATAACTCTACAGTGAAAATATAGTATTAAACTAAATTCCCATTTCTGAGTAAATTCAGACTTCACCCATGTTTCTTAAAAACATACACACACATAAACAAAATTTATAACAATTTCTAATGTAGTAAGAATAGCTCAAAAGGTATCAATTAATAATATCATTATGTATTAATATATTTATGTGATATAAAAATATATCTTACCAAAATTCCCTTCTTTCTCTCTTCCCCCACCTATTCTCTCCCATTCCTCTTTCTCTCTCCTTCTTTCTCTTTCTTTTACCTCTCCCTTATCTATCTTTTACAAGTATGCATGGAATATATTTAAAAATATTTGCTGCAGAGGGTCAAGGATAAAATAGTAATTAGGAAGATAGCAAGAAGCAAATCAAAAGAAATAAAAATATACGTTGAACAAAGAATTGACTTAAAACTAGAAACTAAATATTTCCTTTTTAAGTTATATTTATGTTTGTCATATGATACTATATATATACACTAAATGATCAATATACTGTGGTTAAGCCTAGTGAAGCAAAATATTGCATTTATGAGGAACCAAAAAATGCGTCTCTATCACCACATTCTGTTTCTGAACATCTCAACAAAACAACACTGTATTTTGCATAAATTGTCATGATGTTTTTGACAATGTACTATTCTGACATCCCTTGGTGTCTCTGCTCCTCTTTTTAAAGGGAGATATTGGTTTTCAAACGAAAGTGTATCACATACTAGTACTCATTAAATAAATTCTCTACAACATTTTATAGATCTGGGTATATTATAGAAAAATTTGTATATAGTTAGTCATCTGCTTCAAACAGGTAGTACTTTTAACTAATATTTAATTTCTATTTCAATGGTTGTGCTTATGTGCAGCTGAATTCACCTTAAGAAGAGATAGAACCAGAAAGAAAAAAAGAGAACCTGAAATTTTGGGGGGAGGGTGGGGAATTACTGTTCATTGAATCCTGGACCTCGTACATGGGAAGCAGGCGCTCAACCACTGAGCAGCACCGGCAAACAAAATCTCATTTCATAAGTCCCCTGTCTTAAGGCTGGTGCCTGACAACCCACTGATGATTCTCTGTATCCCTTCTCTTAGGAGGTACTGGGAATCAAAACATGAATCCAGTATATGTGAAGCACAGAGGTACACCCACTCCACCTGAATTCTTTTAAAAAATGGTTAATCTGAAAGGCTCAAATAAAATCATTTCCATATCTAATATAGTCAGAAAATAAAGTAACAGATGACCATGAGCAGGGTAATAAAAACACCAAGGTTGTGAAGAAGGAAAGCTATGATAGCAGTTACCACACATTATTGAGAGGCTACTCGGGTTTAGGATTTTTTGTACAATAACTTCTATAATGTATATAGTAACATGCACACTAAATAATTTAGTTCAGATAAGAAAGCTAATGCCCTTTGAAGATTTACTTGACCAAAACCACACTATGAGTCACTAGCAGAGCAACGATTCAAGCCAAGATTTCTCTGACTCCACACTCTAAGCTATTTTCACTCTATCATATTGCAATCCTATTGTGACATGCCAAAATTCTGGAATTTTGTACTCTAATAACAATAAAAAAATATGCTCACACACTACAATACTTTTTTAAAGCAATCAGCTTTAAGTATACCATTGAATTAAAGCCAAAAAAAAAAAAAAAAAAAAAGCTAAAGTGGACTCTAAATCATTTACTTAACTATTAAAATAAGTTTAAAATATATTTACAATCCTTTATTTATATGGTCTCTTTTCTTATTATTACCTTCAATCAAGAATATTAAAGCACATTTCTAACATCAGCTGTATTAAACTAAAGATTTACAGAGCCCTTCTATGTTGCCTGAAAGGCATGCAGTTCAATTTTTAGTGCAACCCTAAATGGAACACACTATCTCCAATTTAAATATTAAAGTATATAATTTAGTTTGAGATTCAGGCTTATAGTTTAAAAAACTATTTTGATAGTGCAAAATATTCCTTTTACCTGTGAAAATGAACTGTTCAACAATTAATGAATGCTATGTATATTATGCAGTTGGATTTTGATACCCTTTTATCAAGATCTTTTTGAGTTCACAGGGGATGCCCCAAGGAGAAAACATACAATCTTCTGGGACAGAATAGCAGGAAAATGATTTTTTTTTCTACAGTAAACAAATAAATGTTTCTGGAACATAGAAGTACATGACAAAGATGATTACATGAATGTACTTTGGCCTTTTATAAAAAGAACTCTCAGTGGAAAAACATATGTCACAGGATTGGAAGAGCAATCCAATCCCACAGACATAGTTCTAGCTTGAAACATATTAGTAATATATCATTGTTAATAACCTGAAACTCTCAAATCCAGTTTCTTCTTCCTGGTAATATTACATGCTTATTTCTCTCAAAGCTTCCAAAAACATGTACATAATGAAATAATATGAAAGCATAACATATGCCAGAATTTATACTTGTTTAATAAAAATTACTTTGCTCTTATATACATTGTCAAATTATATACATTTTAGCGTTATGAAAGATAGTTATGAAAGTTCTTTGAGGATTTCATGGTAGAGATAAAATATGAATATTTTTAATTTATGGATAATGTGTATTAACTAGAGAGATAGTGCAGTAGACAAAATTGTAATATTCTTTGTGATAGAACATGGGAACCTTAGATGTCTGATAGAGTTAACAGTGACATCTTTTCCATTTTTGATGGTCTTTTCTTGTCCTAAGGATCTGACATACTAACCTATAGACTAGTATTTGGCTATGAAAATAAGAAATGCTTAGAAAATTTTTCAAAAATACTTGGATACTGGTCCTGACACCCAAAGATTATAATTTAGCAGATAGGCAATTTTGACCATGGAATCTGAATTAAAATGAAGAAATAAAGAAATATGATACTGATCGCCTCAAATGGAAATATCTATCTATTAATTAAAAGCAATCCCAAATTAATCTACAGGTTCAATGCAACACTAATTTTGATACCAAAAATAGAGAAGCTAAAATTTTTAAAAATTATTATTGTGAATTTTATTGTTCATCTTTTTTGTTGTTTTTATTTTGTTTTGTTTTATTACATATTTTATATTTTTAGGCACTTACATAAATAGATTACATAAACGTTACATAGAAAAACACAGGGGATTCCCATATGCCCAGCTTCCTACCTCTCCCATACTTTCCTACATTAACAACATTCTTCATTAGTGTAGTACATTCATTACAAATGATGAACCCATTTTGGAGCATTGCCAATAGGAGTGGATTATAGTTTACGTGTAGAATACACTCTCTCCTGCACAATTTTGTAAGTTATGACAAGATATATAATGGCCTATATCTGTCACTGCAATGTAATTCAGGACAATTCCCAAGTCCTGAAAATGTCCTCGAATTACACCTATTTTTCTCCCTCCCTCCCCTCAGAACCTCCAGTGGCCACTCCCTTCACATCAATGATAAAAGTTCTTCCATTGCTAAAATCACAGTAAGTGTATAGTAGAATATCAATAAGTCTAATGTAGTCCATTGTTCATTCTACAATCCTGAGGATTCTGGATTGATGATGCCCACTCTGCCTCTAATTGTGAATGGGCATTGAACCCATGGGGGAGATGGATATAACTATCTTGTTAGATATCCTGAGTGAGTTCAATAAACTGGAGATTAGGTGTTACAACTCTGTTTTGAGATTCTGGGCCCAATTGGCACATGGACAACCCAAAGATTTAAGTCTCTTGGACATACACCTCTCCAATCTAGTACTAATTAAAAGTTCAAATAGAAGGGACAGAAGAGCCATGTGTAGGGAAAACCACAATTGAGTCTAACTCTCTTACACTGGGGAACATAAATTCCAATGTAGGACCTATTGGCAGGGTGCCAATCGCCTGAGCTGTCTGCCCTGCCTATAGTGTCTGGATATCTTCAGAGCCTCCTGGAACCCCTCTATTTGAGGCAATATTTATTGTGGCAGTCAATGAGATCCTGCTGAGACATGGATGAGCATAACCTCTGTAATGATCTCCCAGCTCACTTTGAAGTCTCTTAGCCATATAAACTCATTTGTCTTTACCTTTTCCCCCTTTTGGTCAAGATCTTTTTCCAGTCGCATTTCTAGTTGACACTTGGTAATAATCCCTCACAGTCAGGGAGGATCATCCCTGGGAGTCATGTCCCACACTGGGGGGTAGGTAGTGCATTTATATGCTGTGTTTGGCTTAGAGAGAGACCACATTTGAACAACAAGGAGGCTCTCGGGAGGTAACTCTTGGGCAGCCTGTAATACTAGGCTAATTTTAAATTTCAAAAGTAAAGGTTCATAAGCACAGTCATCAATATCAAGGGCCCGTCAATGGTCCATCCTCCTTAACAAGTCACTACCCTATACTCAGGCGATTCTTGCTCTCCCATTAGAGAATGTGGCAGAATTCCCCAAATGGGAATTTGATATTCTTTTGGTGTACCCTGGTTTGGCTCAATTCAATAAAGCAGAAATAATAATAATATAGCTTATGATATGACTGGAATAAACCAAGTTGACTCAGTGCTTTACCTAGTTGTCAATTTCAATTGGCAGGCTGTGGTAGTGTAATGTTGGTGGTGGAGACTGAGCATCCCAAATCTCATTATCAGGACTTTTGGCAGTAGCATCTAGGACTGGAAACACCAACTGTACTGTAGTCAGCATTCAACTCCCCAGATGGTCTTGCTTCTCTCAGGTATTTTGTATTACACCAACACAACTGTACTAAACACATTTCAGGTGTAAACAAATGTGGCATATTTGGGGGAAAAAATATCAATTGTCCTTGGAACAGAGAGGGCATCATCCCAAATACCTCAAGATTGAGGAATGAAATTGAATAAGGGGTGAGTGTAACCACTGACCAAAGTGGATTTATTGTTATTGTAGTTATCTTGTGTTAAATGAATATCTTGTAACAATATACATATATATATATATATATATATCAATTGGCCATAGAAATAAGGTTTAATTTTGAGTTCCTAATTGAATTCCATTGTTCTATATGTGTACGCTTCTGCAAGTATTTAATGGTTTGAATACCTTGGCTATGTAATAAGTTTAAAACTGGAACATGCTAATGCAACAATATCCTGTTTATCAAGATTTTATTATTTGCTAACTGAGCCTTTAATTATCCATACAACTTGGTTGAGTAGCATTTTTATTTCTGAAAAGACAGCTGCTGGAAATTTGTTTGGTAATGTGTTGAATAGAAAAATTACTTTAGACAGATTTGACATCTTAATATGGAATGTCTACCATTTAATTAGGTCTTCTTTGAGCTCTTTCATTATTGTACACTTCTGGTTAAATTTAATCACAGGTATTTGATTTTTTTTCATTTGCTATTGTATGGATTTTTTCTTGATTTCTTCTTAAAATTGTTCACAATTGAATATGATGTTAGCTATGGAATTTTCATTTATGAACTTGAATATATTGAATTAATTTGAAACTACACTTAGTTTACTGATTGTTCTTTATGTCAGTTAGGGTTGCTGTTTTGCTAAATGACTTTTATTCATCAATTGAGATGATTTTGTCATTTTAAAAAATTCAAAATTCTCACAATACATACAAACATTTGCAAAATGATATATAAATATATATGCATATATGTGTATTTGCTTACAAAAATGTAATTTATATATATATATACATATATTTTAAGAGGTGCTTAGATTACCCAAAATATTACACGGAACCCACTGGGATTCTCATGTTGCCCACCTCCCACACCTCCCACCACATCCCACACAAACATCTCCCACAGTGTGGCCCACCACCCTCAATGAACTTACACATCCTGGGGCCTTGCCACCATCCATAGACCACAGTTCACACTGTAGACCACACTCTCTCCCACTCAGTTCTGAGTGGTGTGTGCTGATTTAAAATGGCCTACATCCGTTGCCACAACAGTACTCAGGACAACCTCCAACTCCCAAAGAAGCCCCTGTATTTCAACTGCTCATCCCCTCCCTACCCCAAAAGTGTCAAGTGGCCATTGGCTCCACCTCATTGTTATAATTTCTTGCATTGCTAGAATCACCATATGGGAACAAGAGAATACCATCAAGTCCACTCTAGTCCATAGTTCTTCCCCCAATCCTGAGGGGACTGGGATGGTGATGTCCACTCCAACTCCAAGTGAGAGAGGGTTATATCCCATGGATATGGTGGGTAGGATGATCCTGCCTGCAGATGCAGGCCCTCTCCATTCCCTGGGATGGCCATTGCCCATCGTTGTCTCCTCACCAGGTGACTTGGATGAGTCCATTGAGCTGAAGGGTAGGAGTTGCAGCTCCACCTAGATTTCATGCACACCTGGCACATAGGTAGCTGGAGGCTCCAGTCTCTGGAAGTATACCTAAAAACTCCAGCATCACATATAGGTTTGAATAGAAGGGACTGGTGAACCATGTGCAGGAAGGACTTATTTGAGTCTAATTCTGTCACTCTCAGGAGCACAGATTCCAAAATAGAACCCACTGATAAGGCATCAGTCTCTGGGGCTGTCCCCCCTTATATAGGACCAGGGTGTCTCCGGAGCTCTCAGGAACCCCAACGAGTGGGGTGATAGGCACTTAGATGTTCTGTGAGCTCCTACTGAGGTGTGCGTAAGAGTTACCTCTGGGATGACCTCCCGACTCTCTTTGAAGTCTCTTAGCCACTTGAACTATTACATATTCTGTTTTGGAGAGTGACCAAGGGCACTAGAGAAGAATGAATATTCTGCTCTTATTGGGTGAACTGTCCTACTTATGTCTGTTAGTTCTAGTTTTTTACAGTATCATTCAGCTTTTCTACTTCTTTAAAAAAAAATCTTCTTTCCAGATGTTCTATGAATTATGTATTATGTTGACTTGAAGTCTCTTACTATTACTATTAACAGATTTATCTATGTCTCCTTTCAAATCTGTCAATATTTGCCTCATTATTGTGGGACTCATGATGATATATATTTATAATTGCTATGTCTTTTGTTGAATTGAGTATTTCAAGAATACATATTGTATTCTTTTGTCCCTTTAAAAATTTTTGGATTTGAAGTATTTTACCTGATATTTGTGTAGCTTCCTACTTTTGGTTACAATAATCATGACATATTTTTCCATCATTCAATGTCAACCTACCTGTGTCTTTGCATGTAAAGTGAATCCCTTGTAACAACATAGATTAAGGTCATGTTTTTAACCATTTTCCTCATATCTTAATTTTGACTGAAAAGTTTAGTACATTTACATTTAAAGTAGGTATTGAAACCATTGGACTTTCATTTGCCAATTTTGTCATCTGAGTGCTAATCACCTAGCCAGGACTGAGAGATCCCCTTGCTTTTTTCCCTGCTTGCTTAATTAATTAATGTATTTTATATTTATTATGTTTTTAAAATGAAGATTCCATTGAATTTAGATATACAAACATTATTGTTAAATATTAAATAATAAGAATGGAAGCCCAATTAGAGTAAATAATTTGAGGTATAAAATAGGTCCAGGGAAAAAGAAGATCTGTCCAAGGTGCTTTTTAAGGCAGGAAAGAAAAGTAGGGTATTAGAAGTGAAGATATGAGCAGTTAAGTGAGGGACATTTTTATTTTCAAGTCAAGATATATTTGAGAACGTTTGTATATTGAAGGATAGCTCCAGGCCACTGAAGGTAGATAATATGCTGCCATATCAGTACAAGATACACATGCTTTCATATTAAGTATTCACATGAAAAATGATCTTTTTAATTCGAGGAATATGGCATACTAAAACTTTTACTGGACAATTATTCCTTTTTTGGTGAGGTTAAATATATGCTGGTTGATTAGTCATTCACTTTCTCCTTTGCAAAATGTTTGTTCTGGTTTCTGTTTTTATTATACTTGTGTCTTTATGCTTTTATTCCTATTTATTATTACATTTTTTTCAGAAAAAAAGAACTACAAGTTTTCCACCAATTTTCATCATTTATTTCTTTTATATCTGTGTAGATGTGAGGAAGAATATTTGATTGTTAAATTTTGTGTGGTCCAATATATCAGTGTTACATGTGTTTCTCCCACTGATTTTTAGTTTCAAAAAAGTATGTATCATTTTAGTTAACAAATCACCTTTTAGACACATTGCTATTTTGTTTTCACATATCTCTTTCCCTTATTCTATCTTTTCATATTGTGGTTAGAGTTGTTTCTAAATTTTTATCACCCTCTGCCATTATTTGGAAGGATTTTTTTCTCTATGGTTCTACTACCTGTCACCTTAATCCTGCACAAGCATAATTGAAAACACATAACTTTAGGTAGGATAAAATGATAACTCTAGGTTACAGCTTCCTCTATACATTTTAACAAGTATATTTGTATATTATTTTATTTCTTGGATTTTACCACAATTATTAATCAACCTCAATATTGTTAAATTTTTATTATTTTCCATCTTGTGTTTCCTAATTTAGATTTAGATATTCCTTCATCTTTTCATGCTTTTCTTTTGAAACAACTACATATAATCTGGCTTCACTCTCCTTGTCATTTTTTATTTCATAAATTCACATTTTCTTTCAAATTTGTTGTTTGAAAAAAATTCATAATATTTACACAACTTCCTGAAAACATATACAGTAATAAAGCAGGTATAGTTCCTATCATTAAGTTCATAAATTTTACTGGAGAACTCAGAATACAATTATAATTGTGTATATGATATAAAATCCTCAAGGATAAATCATATGGACAGAGATTTTCATAGTTTGTGGAGGATATTAGAGAGATTGGGCTCTGGAGGCATTTGCATGTTGGACAAGGAGCAGAAGGGGACAGGTGGATGCCCTTTGTATTTGCCAGTAAAGAGGTCAAAACCCAAAGCCCTAGAGTAATAATTGAAAGAATTCCACACTAGAAAAGTGAGTGAGGGACCAGCTTTATCCATTTTAAGACTTAAAAAAAAAACAGTGTGATCAAATAAACATGGAACAGGCACAGGAATCACATGTAAATCAGGGAGTGATGTGGAGACTGAAACAAGGCAGGTGCAGCAAGAACATCTGTTCCACCTGTGGTTCTGGAGGCTGGAATTACTTGAGCACTCAGAGAAGGCTGCTTGTTCTTTCTCTAACTTTGCTCTTCCATTTGTCTTTCCATTCATCAGACCTTTTCACCCATTATCACGGTCTGTATTTTTTATTTATATCTATTTTTATTTATTTTTATAAAATGTTATTGATGTATATTATTCATACATGAGCATCCATAAACAGTAGGTGTACAGTAAAAGTTGTGCATATCATTATACAGGGATCCCATACAGCACCCCACCACCAACATCTTGCAGTGCTGTGAAACATTTCTAACAAACTATGAAAGAGTATCATCAAAATATTGCTACTAACTATAACCCATATCTTACATTTAGTGTCTTTTCCCCCAACCCATCTGATTACTAATTCTCTCTATTGATATAATATATTTGTCATAGTTCATGAGAGAACATTCTCATATGTTCTGTTAACCCTGATGTTCATAGCAGCATTATTCACAATTGCTAATATGGAAACAGCCCAGGTGTCCATCGATCAATGAATGGATAAACAAAATGTATATACAAACAATGGAACACTATTCAGCTGTAATAAAAAAATGATATAAGGATGCATGTAACAACATGGTTGAACTTAGAGGATATTATGTTGAGTGAAATAAACCAGACACAAAAGGACAAATACTGTGTAGTCTCACTAATATGAACTAAATACTATGAGTAAAATCACGGAGTAAAATCCTAGATTGTAGGTTATTATGAAATAAAATGTGTACTTATTTTTATTCTAGTCTTATCTTTATTCCAGTGGTTTCCAAATTTTGACCTTCTCACTGAGTAAAAACACACTTCACATTGGAGTCAGTGAATACAGAACACACACATACACACACGGACAAAGAGATCATGAAACTATTTTCTATGTACCCTTTCTATGTGCAAGACATTCTGATGTTTCATAATCATGTTCCACTTATTCTTTTCTATTTAATATTACAAATTATAGTCTTAACCTATGTATGAGATCTAATCTCAGAATGTGGACAGCATGTTACCAGCAAGCCCTCTTCAACTATTTTTGTATTTTCCTGCTTCTTCTCTTTCTCTGATCTTGGCAATGTCTGTGAAATCACATTCTGTAACCAATGACATAGTATATATTTATTCAGTTACTATTTTAACATGGCAGCAACTAAACTGTGAGGGTTATAACGTATGTAGAACATTGCCACATCCCTCAAGGTCCTCACAATCTAACAAGGAGAAAGATAAGGAATTCAGTAAAAGCAACAAACAATAATTGTCCCTACCACCCAAATTAAGTGCAGGGTAGAAGCTGTCCTCTTCCTCTGGAGGAAACAGTGATGTTCATAAAGGAGCTGAGGCCAGGGTATCCTGAAGGAGGATTTGTGTTTTCCATGGTAAAATGAGTGAAAAAATTCCATGTGGAACAATGGAGAGGCCCCAACCATATGGAAGCAAGTATATATAGTTGCAGAGTACTGGAACTCTAATGTGCTGGTGAAGGTGAAAGTGAAATTCAATATCTTACAGATGAGCATGTGTGCTGGCAGGTGGCAGTGAAAAGGGATGTGGGAAGGTCAACCATGAAGTGCGGAGCTTTTGTTTGAAGGTAAAGAATGACAGCATCATTCCACACTAGGAAGTAAGTGGGGTTTTCAGCCGTGGAATTTGATGATCACCTTTGTAACATAGAAATATCTCTGATTTAATGTGAATTTCAGTCTAGAGGGGTTCCAACCTGTGGTTCTTGAGAGGGATGAGAAGGAACTGAAATAAGGCAGTGGATTTGGGTACTTGAAAGTGAGGATGGTATAGAGACATTTGAAAACTAGAAGAACTTCAGTCCAATTTCCTCACCAAAGGAAATTTAATAGAAGGAAGGAACTATCCTAAGGTTTTCACATATATTGATCAAATCTGTCAGCCATCTTAGCAGGATCGATATCACTATCCCCATTCTAGTGGTGAAATACATCCCACTCTTCAGAGGAATGTAATAAGATATAGAACAGTTCTGTTCCTTTAAAAGTTCAAATAACTCATCTTTGGATGACCCAAGATTCAATACCAGATTAGTTTAATGCCAAAAATTGCACTTAATTGTATTTTGAAAAGTCTTCTTCATATTAAAAATCCCCAATATTATTTTACTTGTTATAATTTCTTTTAAATTGCTTCTTTACTTTCTTTTCTCATTTTACTCTTTGGGTGCTCAATCTCTACAATGATTTGAAACTGTGTAAATATATCACTGCTTTGTCTTTGGATAAATTGATTTTTTTTTCTTTTATTAGTTTTTGTGGATATGAAGGGAATATGGTACCCCAAAAAAACAAAACATAACAACAACAACAAAAAACAGAGCAAAAAAAGAAAAAAAAAAACAAAAAAAACTTTTTTTTCTCATCAGAGCCTCTGAGGGATGACCTGAGCATATACAAACTTTTCTTTTCCTTCAAATTCATTTCCTTCCTCTATTTTTGTTTATTGAATAGCTTTTTAAAATATCATTTTAAATACTTGGTGGAAAATGGCCATAATAAAACAATCCGCAGGTTCACATGTCAATTAGAGGTTTATCCAAATTTACTTGAGAGTTCTGGGAACATTTTTTTAGATCTCATCATGATTTCCAGAAGAACACCATGTCATCTGCATATTATTCTTCTTTTCCAACTTGTATGCCTTTTTTTCCCTTGCCTTATTGTGCCTGCTGCTACCTCTAACATAATGATGAATAGACATTGTAAGAGCAGACATCTTGTTTTGTTTCTGATGCTAGGTCAACAACATTCAGGTTTTCATAGTTGAATATGACGTTAGCAGTGGGTTTTTCATGGATGTGCTTTGCCAGGCTGAGGATGCTGTCTTCTCTCTTTACTTTGCTAAGAGATTTTATCAGGAATGGATTAATACCTGTAGTTTTTTAAATTCATGAGGTTAACTATCTGCATAATACCTCTTTTGTGTTTACCTGCTGATTATTTGATATAAAAACCCTACCATTCTGTGATGTGTCAATAAACTTCAGAAATTAGGGTTTTTTGTTTAATTTCAGTATGATTTAAGAAATTGTTCCCTTTCTCCTGATTTCTACAAGTTTGTTATTTCATGAAAAGGAAATAAATTATTTCTTTGCTCTTTTTAAAAATTTTAATGGAGTAAAGTTAAAAATTGATAATGAATCCAAATTTTGTGAGGTAAATATTGAGGTAGGTTGTTATAATTTTCTTTAACTGATTCATCTATATAATCTAGAAATGCCATTTTAATTTCTTGTGCTGTTCAATAAAATATTTAAGACAGTATAATTCTTTCTTTTTCCAACTATTTGATTATGTATTATTTAACCTCTAGCAGTATTCGCTTAATATATTATTGTTCATTCAAGTGATTTGTATTCTTTAAATTTATATTAAAATTTTCTTTGTAGAATTATATTTATTAAATTTCTTAAATTATTTTTGAAAGATTAAAAGATGTTTCAACCTCTGTTTTAAGAAAAAATGTTAACTTTTCACTAGTTTATACTGATCAATAATTTATTTAAATATTAAAATGTGTTTTATTTGCTTCAAGAGCCTGAATTTATATGAAAAAAGCTGTTTTCCTGTATAATTTCTACATAAATTACTGTGTTATAACATATTTTTGCTATGAAATCAATGTCTAGAATTTATTTTTATTGCAATTCCTCTGTTTTGTTTACAATTAATGATGTCTTTGATAATTATTCATTCTTTATTAATAAAGTTTTAAAAGTAATCTCTCATTTGTATATGTATTGTTTTCTTTGCCTATTAATGCAATATTTGTTTTTATTTTAAAATCTGGGAGCAGATATGGCTCCAGGAGTTGGGCACCTGCTTCCCACATGGGAGTTCCTGGGTTTGGTTCCTGGGACCTCCAAAAGAAGATGAGCAAGACAGTGAGCTGATGCAACAAGTTGATGCAACAACATGATGTGAAATGATGCAATGAGGAGACACAATGAGAAGATACTAAGAGAGACACAACAAGCAGGGAGCAGATATGGCTCAAGTGACTGAGTACCTCTGTCCCACATGGGAGGTCCCAGGTTCCATTCTTGGTGCCTCCAAAAAGAAGACAAGCAGACACAGCATGAGCACACAACAAACAGACACAAAGTGCACAGAGAGAGTGCAAACAACGAGTGGGGGAGAAATAAATAAATAAATCTTTTGAAAAAATCTGTGGCAAAGTGACAAACATTTTACTTTGTTTTCTCTAATGACAATTAAGCATATTTTATATACACATTGAATTTTTGATATTTAAAATTTATTAAGAATTTCAAAGGAAGCAGGGAAACTTCCATGATTAGAATTTTTAAAAGTGTTTATTCTGTTACTATGCATGTGATCTAATATTTCCCCTTTTAATCACTTTCAAATATATATTTCATTTCTGGTAAGTATATTCGCAATGTTTTTCTATCATCATCACCTCCCATTACTACAATATTTCCATCATTCTGAATAGGAACCTTGCACATTTTAAATCTTAATTTCCCATTCCCTTCCTCTACCACATCCCCTGTTAAACTATAATCTAGGTTATGACTCTGTTTGCTTATACTAATTATTTCAAATCACTGATATCATACAATATTTTTCCTTTTGTGTCTGGCTTGTTTCACTCATCATGACGACTTCAAAGTTCATCCATGTTGTCACATTAATCAGGACTCCATTCCCTTTTACGATGTGTAGTATTATATTGTATGCATGTACCACATTTTATTTATCCATTCATTGGTTCTTGTACACTTGGGTTGCTTCTGTCTTTTGGCAATTGTGAATAATGTTGCTATGAATCTTGGTGTGCAAATATCTTTTTGAGTCCTGGCTTTCAATACCTTTGTGTATATATGTAGTAGTTGGGATGGCTGGGTTGTTTAGTAGCTCTATAGTTACCTTTCTGAGAAACCACCAAACTGTCTTCCAATCAGTGGCAGCATTTTACATTATGTCCAGCAATAAATGAGGCTTCTAATAGCTATGCATCCTCTCTAGAATTTGTTGTTTTCCTTTTTATTTTTAATAGCTGGGATTGTAGTGGGTGTGAAATGGTATCTCATTTTGATTTTGATTTTCATTTCCCAGATGACAAATTATGTTGAGCATCTTTTCAAGACATTTCTCTATACTTGTTTATCATCTTTTAAGAGATGACTATTCAAGTCTTTTGCCCAGTTTTCATTTGGGGTGCTTGTCTTTTTTGTTAATTTGAAGGATTTCTTCATATATTCTGGATATTAAACCTTTATTGGATAGGTGGTTTCCAAATAATTCCTCCCATGGTGTCGGATTTTTTACTGTAATGATAAAATCTTTTGAGGCACAAAAAATTTTACCTTTGATGATGTTCCATTTATCTATTTTTTTTTCTTTTGGTCATTATACTTTGCATGTGAAGTCTAAGAAACCATTGCCTCACACAAAGTCCTAAACATGCTTCTTTGTGTTTTCTAGTAGGAGTTTGATATTTCTGGCTCTTATATTTATGTCTTTTATCCATTTTTGAGTTGACTTTTATATAACATGTGAAGTAAAGGTCTTGCTATTTTGCAAATGGAAGTCCAGTTTTCACAGCACCAATTGTTGAAGAGACTATTCTTTCCCAATTGAGTGATCTTTCCCCTTTGTCAAAACTCAGTTGGCCAGTGAACGTGAAGGTTGATTTCTAGGCTTTCAGTTTGATTCCACTGGCCTATATGTCTGTCATTATGCCAGGACCATCCTGTTTTTATTACTGTGGCTTTGTGATAATATTTAAGGTATGGAATTATGAGTCCTCCAACTTCAATTGTCATATTCAGTATGACTTTAGCTGTGTGAGATTGTTTACACTTCCATATGAATTTGATGATTGTTCTTTCCATTTTTAAAAAAAGATTGTTGGAATTTTGATTGGGAGTGTGTTGGATCTATAAATTGCTCTGGGTAAGATGATATCTAAATTACATTTTGTCTTCCAATACATGATCTGGACTGTCCTTCCATTTATTTATGTTTTTTTCTTTTCTTAATGGAATGTTTCCTGCCCCCTGAGATGGCCCCATGTTTTTTTCCCATTGTTTTTGTTCGATGTCTGCTCACTGTTCATCTTCTTTAGGAGGCACCTGGAACTGAACCCGGGACTTCCCATGTGGGAGGTGGGTGCTTAACTGTCTGAGACATATCAGCTCCCTCTGTTGTTTTTTATTTTTTAATTTCTTTAGCAATGTATTGTACTTTCCTGCATATCAGCCCTTTATATACTTGGTTAGATATATTACTGGATAATGTATTCTTTTAGTTTCTACTGTGAATTTATCTTGTTTTCTTTTTCTGATTGTTCATTGCTTTTGTATATAAATACTACTCATTTTTGTGTGTTGATTTTGTACACTGTCACTTTGCTGCATTCATTTCTTAGTTCCAATGGCTTTGTTGTTGATTTTCAGGATTTTCCATATGTAGGATCATGTCATCTGTGAATAAGGAAAGTTTTACTTCTTCCTTTCCAATTTGGATGCCTTTTATTTCTTTTTCTTGTCTCATTATTCTAGCTAGTTTCCACTAATACGTTGAAAAACAGTCATAACACTAGCAACCTTTTCTAGATCCTAATTTAGAGGGGAATCTTTCAGGCTTTCACCATTAGGAGTCATGTTAGCTGTGGGCTTTTCATATATTTTCTTTATTATGTTGAGGACATTCCTTCTAGTCCTATTGTTCTAAGTGTTTTTCCTCGAAAATGTGCTTTATTTTGTCAGAGGCCTTTTCATCCTCAGTTAAGATGATCATGATTTTTATTTCCTTCATTTTGTCAATGTGGTATATTACATTAATTAATTTTCTTATGTTGAACCAACATTACATACCAGGAATAAGCCCCACATGATCATAGTATATAACTGTTTTACTATGTTGTTGGAATAGGTGTGCTAGTATTTTGTTGAGGATTTTTTCATCCATAGTTATGAGATACTGGTACATCTTTTTCTTTTCTTGTGGTATCTTTATCTAGCTTTGGTATGAAAATGATGTTGACTTCACTTACTGTGTTAGAGAGTGTTCCCTCTTCCTCAATTTTTTGGAAAAGTTTGAGGAAAATTGGAATTCATTCTTCTTGAAATATGTGGAGAATTCCCATTGAAGCCATCTAGTCTTGGGCTTTTCTTTATTGGGAGGTTCTTGATTACAGATTTAATGTCTTTACTAGTAATTGGTTCATTGAGAAATTCTATTTCTTCTAATTCCATGTAAGCAGTATGTGTGTTTCACAAATGGTGATTTGTATTGAGATTAAAAGACAAAAAAAAACTAATATTATAGAATATTGATTTTGCTATTTCATTTGTCGGACCCAGTTTGGCTGCCTTGTGAAATGATACTCTGCAGTAAATGGACTTTTCATTTATTTAATCATCCAAACTTCCATTCAGATCTGCATGATTACAGAAAATACAGGGTATATAGTCTAATAACACATAAGAAAATTTCAGTAAGATGGTAATGAAATCCCATATTCATCTTAACATGTTTCCAATGGAAAATATTTTGTTTTGAGTGTTTATTGCTCAGTTAATTACTTTTCACTTGATTAACTATTTTTTTGTTGTATTAATCCATGTATGTTGAAGCTTAACAATAAAAAATTCCTATTAAAATGAAATCCTCCAGATATTTGTATGACTCTGCTTCACATCTTTTCAGTTACACAAATGTGTTCTTATCCTTGAATAATTTTCTACATACATGGACTTGGTTGATTGTTATTCCCACCCCAAAGAGTAGAATGTCACCCTTGCTAGGTGGTCCTCCTCATGGTTCCTCAAATTACATGGCCCACCACCTGCACAGGACTTTTGCACTAGAGATCCCCCTATTTGGAACACTTTCCTCTCATGAACATATATGGCTTACTCTTCCCCCTTCAAATGTTGATCAAATGTCAACTTTTTATTGAAACATTCCTGACCACACAATTTCCTATTGCTTTGTTTTGCCCTAACAACCAAATCTCTCACCCCCTAGACTGTTAATTTTCATTTTTTAATACTGTTTTTCACATTCAAACTTGGCATATGATTTACTTCTTTATATTTCTCTGTATTTCCTAGATAGAATATGGGGCCAAGATGATAAAGAACTTTTATGCTTTTCCATATTGTGTACACCACACCTGGACATTGCAGATATTCAGCTAAGTTATTTATTGAGAATAGTAAATAAATGAAATGGCATAGTGGACCAAAAACATTTATTGTCTAAATACTCCAGCACTACAGCTCTCACATTTATTAATATATTAGATAATTTGACATTTGTATAGCAACATTGGAAACTTTCTTTCCGAACATCTATGATTCATTTATAGAAGTGTATTACAATTAATCCATGAATGTCAAAAACTTTTCATATTTTAACCTATAGGAAAGACTTCATCTGACAAAATACAATATATTTTAATTAATATTCAAAACATAAAAAATGTGGGGCTTTTCAATTTGAAAGTTAAAAATAAATAAAACAAAAAAAAATGCCACTTTAAGTTTTTCTTTGTCAAATAGGAAATAAAATATTTAACTCTAGAATAATTGCATAGTGGATGGCAATATGAATAGTGCATATACTGCATATAAGGTAAATTGACACTCAGATGATTAATGGAAATATTAAACAGAAAAATTAATAATATAATGATCTAAATCTATCATCTTTGACATCAGAAGTCAGTTAAAAACTTTTGTCAGATTTTGAATTCTGCCAAGTCAGTATAAGTGGTACAAGAATTCCCAGCCACCCTAAACAATGCTAAAATCTGAACAAAATGCATTGAAAACTCTTTGCAATGATTAGAAACACATGTAACAGGTCAGTTATCTGTGAGATAATTGAAATATATAAGAAAAGACTCATGTCTACTTGCCTTTTTGTACTGCTTGCTGACCAGGGAGATACAAAGAATCAGTAGAGCATAAAGGTCTTGACTATATGGAAAGGCAGAGATTGGGGTTTCTACCAGTTGAAGAGGCTGCAACATTAAAGATAAGTTATCAAAAAAAAAAAAAAAAAGTTGTCCCAAATATCAGTACTGGGATTCTCTGTAGATCCTTAGGTGAAAGCTGAGCTGTATATAAACAGCTGGAGAATTAACAGGCCAAAAATGACTGCTAGAAGGCTGAGAGCAGTACATAAAATACCAACAGTCATGACTGGCTGGGTGAAGCTGGATTTATGTCCTAGTCAGTATGATAACACACACACAACGACCACACATTCAGAGAAAAAGAAAGTGCCCTGTAGTATATACCATATTCAGACTTGGGGCAAAATGAAATAGAGCTTCCTTTTTAAAAAATGAATAATATAAATCCCAGGAAGTTCAAAAGGCATTGCAAGGAATTTGTTACGGGGTAGAACAAAACTCAATACCCATTATCAAAAGATAACATAATCCAGACTCCCTACAATATGCCATTCACAAAGTACCATACATTATAGTAAACACACCAACATGAAGGAAAAGATGAAGCATATTAATTTTAAAAAGTTAATAGAAAAGATTTCAAGATGAACCCAAAGTTTCAATTAGCAGTCAGGTACTTTAAAACATTTTAAAACATATGTCTACTAGTTTAAGGAATCAGCAATCCTAATGAGGAAATAGATATGAAATCACAGCAGAAAAAAAGCAAACTGATGTAATATGAACTACATAGAAATTCTAGACAGAAAAAGCAAAATATATGATAATGACAAATTTTCCAAATGGACTAATCAGTAGATTGGTGGCTATTGAAACCAGGTAAAAAATGTTTGTCAAACTGAGGAGCTAAGGGAAAAACAACAACAAACAAACAAGCAGAGCTGTTTAAATAAACAAGAACAGAGTATACATGGGACAAAAAAAAATGAATAAAAAGTGGCTGGAATTTTATAAATTTTGGAGAAAACATCAATTACAGATCTAGGAAATTGTGAAAATACCAAGCAAGATAAATCCAATACATAAACATACCCACACCACCCTCCTCCTCCCACACAGAAGCACATCATAATGAAGCTACAGAACATGAAATACAGAAAGGAATACTTCAAAGCAGCCAGAGTGGGACAGGGAGCACATAGAACATGGCAAGATGGGAGAAGGAGGGGAGGATATTTGGGGGAATGAGGAACAAGGAACATAACCATTATTACTGAATTACCATAAAAAAGCAATAAGACCAGAAAAAGAAGAAATTACAATGTGTGAAAAGGCAAAAAGAAAAATAATTCTATATCTAGCGAAATTTTTGTGAACTCAAGTGTGATAATGGAGATATTTAAGCAAAATGAAAGCTCAGAATACATGCTGTAAAAAGTCCTACAGTAGAAGAAAAGCTAAAGGAGTTCCTCAGTATGAAGAAAAACAATATCAAAGGAAAAACTGAATCTAAAAAAGAAATGAAGAGTGCAAGTCATGGAAAATATGTGAAATTTCTGTAAAAGCCAACCATATACAACCAAAATAATAGCACTGTATTTTCAAGTTGTAATATATATAAAATAATAAATACTTGAAAATGGTAGTTAAAATCACTTAGAGCAAATGAAATTAGAAATTTATATAGTTTTGCATTTTATATGAAAATGTAAAATATTATTTTATTTCATTTTTATTAGAGAATTTGTAGTTTTATGGAAAAAAAAAACATGCAAAATGTATAGACAACCCCCAAACCCCTCACAAAATGTTTCCTATTATTAACATTGTGCATGAGTGTGGTGCTTTTGTTAAAATTGTTGAAATAATATTATCATGAATATAATGTTAACCACCATTCATAGTATTTTTTAGCATTTATTGTTTGTGTTGTACAGTTCTCTGTTTTATAATTTTTATTCTGTAAAATATATGCAACCCAAATTTTTCTATTTTAATCACTTGTCAATATGAAATTCAATTGTGTTAATATCCACAATGTTGCATTATCAACATCACCATCCGTTACTCAAATTTTCTATCACCCCAAACAAAAACTCTTTACTACTTAAGAATTAAGTCCCCATTCCCTACCCTGGCTGGGCCCTTGTAACCTATATTCTAGTTTCTGACTCTATAAATTTTCATATTCTAATTATTTCATATCAGATCATGAAATATTTGTCCTTTTGGGCCTGACTTTTTTCATACAACATGATGTCTTCAAGTTATTGCATGCTGTATCATGTACCAGAACTTCATTTCTTTCTGGCCTTGAATAATATTCTATTGTATGTATATATCACATTTTGTTTATCCATACATCTGATGATGGACACTTGGGTTGCTTCCATCTTTTGGCAATTGTGAACAATTCCACTATGAACATTCTTGTCCAAATATTTGTTTGAGTCCCTGATTTCAATTCTTTAGTGTATATACCTAAAAGTGGAAATACCTGGTGATATGGTAATTCTGTTGCTAAATCTGAGGAGCCACCAAACGGTTTTCCACAGCAGAAGCACCAGCACTGTTTTATATTCCCACCAAGAATGAGTAAGTGTTCCCATTGCTCTGCATCATCTCTAACACTTGTGATTTTGTTTTTTTTAATAGCAGACATTCCACTTGGCATAAAATGCTAGCTCATTTTACTTTTAATTTCCATTTCCCTGAAGTCAATGATTTTGTGCATCTTTTCATGAGCTTTTTTCCCATTTGCTTATCTTCTTTGAAGAAAAATCTTTTCATGTTTTGCCTGTTTTTTAATTGGATTGTTTGTCTTTATGTTGTCAGTAATATGTCCTGGATAATAAACCATTGTCTGATACATGATTTCCAAAATTTCAAAATATTTTATCCACTTCTCCATCTTTTCTTTTTCTTTCATAATAAATTACTTTGATACAAAAAGTTGTTATTTTTATGACATTCTATTAATATACATATTTTTGTCTTTGGTCTTTTGCTTTTGTTGTAACTGCCAAGGATCCATTACCCTAATAAAGATCCTAAAGAGGTTTCCTCATGTTTCCTTCTACAAGTTTTGTCTTAGTTTCCTAGCTTCTATATCAAATACATTAAAATAATTTTGCTTAAACAATGTTTTCAGGATGGCAGAAGTCCAAAATTGAGGTATTAGCAAACAAGTCATTTTCCCTGAAGACTGTGGTGTTCTGGGTCTGGATGACAGAGATCATTGAGCCTTTGATTTTCTGTCACTTGGCTGTGTACATGATGATGCCATTCTCCATTCTAATCCAAGTCTCATTGGCTTCCAGCTTCTTCTGTGGCTTTATTTCTGCATCTGAAATTCATTCTTATAAAGGACTCCATTAATTGTATTAAAGCCCAAAATGATTCCATTGGCCACACCTTAACTAAAAATAACATGTTTAAATTGTCCTATTAAAATGGATTCACACCCACAAGAATGGATTAAGTTTAAGAACATGTTTTAGGGTTAAATTATTCAGTCTCCAACAGATATTATACTTTTAGTGGTTCTACTTAGGTACTTGATTCCATTTGAGTTTTCTTTATATTATAAGAAGTAGGGACAATTTCCATTCTTTTAAATATTGTTATCCACTTTTCCCAACACCATTTATTGTAGCGATTATTCTTTCTCATTTGTGTGAATTTGTCACCCTTTTCAAAAAAACAATTGACCAAATACAAGGTATAAAATGCAAAAGAATACATGCAAAAATTATAACTCTTCCAGAGAACTATTAACAGAAGGGACAGAAGGGTACCTTTGCTTCACTTCAGTAAAGCAGAAATACCAATAGCATAGTTATCCAAATGACTGAAATAAATCTAGGTGGCTAAGTGCTTAATCTAATGGCCCATGTAATCCACAAGCTGTGGCAATGATATGTTGGTGGTTGGGTTGAGCAAACCGATTATGAGTACCAGGATGTTTGGCAGTAGCACCCAGATTTGGAAATACAACTATACCGTATTCAATGTTCAGTTCCTCAGAAGGTCTTGCTGCTATCAGATGTTATATACTACACCCTTTCCTAACTCATTAAACACATTTCAGATGTAAATAAACATGGGAATTTGGCAAAAAAAAATCCAATAGTCCATGAAGCAGTCAGAGTGGACATCATCCCAAATCCTCAAATTAGAGGAAAGAAATAAAATTAAGTGGGTGTATAACAAATCAGTAAATGGATTTACTATTATTGTAGTTATTATCTTTTGTTAAATGAGTAACTTGTAACATTCATATAAAAAATAAAATCAATCAGTTGGCCATAGAAACAGGGTTTGTTTTTGAACTCCTAATGCAAATCCATTATCTTATATATCATGATGGTTTGATTACTGTGGCTTTATAATAAGCTTAAAATTCTAAAGTTTTAATGTACCAATAGCCTTCTTTTTCAAGATTTTTTTGCAAATTGGACCTTTACTTTTCCATACAAACTTGTTGATTGGCTTTTCCATTTTTGAAAAGATGGCTGCTGGAAATTTGTTTGGGAATTTTAAATCTGTAAATTGTTTTGTATAGATTTAAAAACATTTAAACCTCCATTCAATGAACATGGAACTTCCTTAGTTTGTTTAGGTCTTCTTTGGGTACTTTCATCAATGTTTTGTAGTCTTCTGTTTATAAGATTTTACATCCCCGGTTAAATTTAATCCTAGACATTTGATTTTTTTCATTTGCTATTGTAAATTGATTTTTTAAATTGATTTCACCTTAAAATTGTTCATTACTCATGCACAGAAACATCACAGATTTTTTTGTTGATCTCATACTCTGCTACTTTGCTGAATTATTTTTGAGCTTTTCATTTTGTTGTGGATTTTTTAGAATTCTCTAAATACAGGTTCATTCTATCTGCAAACGGAAATTTTTCCTTTTTCCTTTCCTATTTGGATGTCTATTAGTTAGTTCACTTGCCTACTTAGTCTGGCTTGAACTTCCTCTACAATATTGAATAACATTGGTGACAGTCAGTGAGCATCCATATCTTGACCCTGATCAGGGGGATAAATTTCAATTTTCACCATTGAATATGATGTTAGCTGTGGGATTTTTGCTTATGAAATTTAACATATTGAGTGAATTTCATACTGTTATTAACAACTTCTTTCATGAGTGTGGTACACTCATTGCAATTGATGATAATATTTTGGAGCATTGCCACTAAGCATGGATTATAGTTTATATTGTAGTTCGCACTATCTCCCACTCAATTTTGTAGGTTATGGCAAGTTATATAATGGACTCTATCTGTCATTGCAATGCTACTCAGGTCAATTCCAAGTCCTGAAAATGCCCCCATATTTCACCTGTATTTCCCTCTCCCTGACTACAGCACCTCCAATGGCCACTGTCTCCACATCAATGATATAATTTCTTCCATTACTAGAATCACAATAAGTTTATAGTAGAATAACAGTAAGTCTACTCTAGTCCATATTTTATTCCCCAATCCTGAGGATTCTGGGATGGTGATGCCCATTCTGCCTCTAATTGAGAGGGGGCTTCGATCTCATATGGCTGATGGATGGGACTCATTGCTTGCAGTTGCAGACTCCCTCGGTTCCTTGGTGTTTTGGTTGTCCATCCTCACCTCCTTGTTAGTTCTCCTGGATGAGTCCAATGAACTGGAGAGTAGGTGTAGCAACTCCACTAAGGCTCAGGGCCCAGCTGCACATGGACAGCCCAGAGATTAAAGACTCTTGGATATACACCTATAGGTTCAAATAGAAGGGATAGAATAGCCATGCGTAGAGAATTCACAACTGAGTCCAACTCTGTCACACTCGGGGGCACAAACTGCAAAGTAGGGCCCACTGGCAAGGCAACAAACTCTGGAGCTATCTGCCATGACTGTAGGACCTGGGTGTCTCCAGAGCCCATAGAAGACCCACTATTTGGGGTAGAATTTACCATGGCCATCCAAGAGATCCTGCTGAGATGTGCATACGTGTTACTTCTCTGAGGACCTCCCGACTCACTTTGAAGTCTCTTAGCCATATAACACTCATTTGTCTTTACCTTTTCCCCCTTTAATTGAAGGTCTTTTTCCAGTTGCATCATCAGTCAGTGCTTGGGAGTAATCCCTTTGTGCCAGGGAGGCTCATCACTGGGAGTCATATATCTCACTTGTGGGAAGGTAATGCATTTATATGCTGAGTTTGGCTAACAGAAAGGCCACATTTGAGCAACAAGGAAGCTCTCAGGAGGCAACTCCTAAGAACTATACAACAGTAAGCTAAGTTGCAAATTCAAGAACAAAAGGCTCATAAGCATAGTCATCAACATCAAGGGCCCATAAATTGACCACCTTTCTTCAGGAGTCATTGCCCCTGTACTTGGGGGATTGCTGCTGTTCCATCAGATAAGGTGACAGAGCTCCCCAGGATGGGAATCAACAATCTTTTCTTGTTGTGTGACTCTCCACCTACTGTGGCAATGCCCCACAAACATTTGAACATATTTATATACTTTATATGTATGTGGTGCAGGTGAACCTCCTCCCATGCATCCCCAGTCACCCACAAACCACTTCATTAATCCTCCCCTGCCATAGTTGTAACCCTTCTGTGATCCAAAACTTCTTCAAAAATGAAGCCAAGAATATTGCCAAATTCGATCAACAAGAAAAGGAAATAATAATGATAGGTTCAAATACAAGAAATAAAGTACATAATAATTTAGAGAAACTAAAACTAAAATAAAGTGAAAAAAAAAGGGAGGGTGTTAAAAATGAAAATTATTTTTAAAAATTTAAAAAATAAAATATAATACATTTTTTGATGTTTTGCCATTCATCACTGCAATATCAGTTGTCGTGTATGTACAGTGGCATCCTCCCATATCTCCTTCCCAGTGTCCCACCTTTTTATTTTTATATTGTCTTCAAAGAAGTTTTACGTCACATTAAAGCTACATACAGAATATAGGGGACTCCCAAATACCCAACATCTTCCCCCTTTCCCCCATTCCCTACTGATAATCTTTTATATGTAGATGGTACACTTGTTACAACTGATGTATAAATATTGAAACATAGCTACGAACCATGGTCAATGGTTTACATTATGGTTTACATTTTTGACCATATATTTTTATAATTTTGTGATGAAATTTAACATGGCCTGTATCCATCCTTGCAAGATCATGAAGAACTCTTCTATTGCCCCCTATATACCCCCTCTTCAATCTATTCTATTCCTCCCTCCCTGTCCTCTCAGGATCCACAGTAGCCACCAGGCTTCACTCCGTGAAGGACAAGATTCATAGATACTTGCAACAATGCTGAGTGTTGGACACATTAGTTTGTTCTCCCCTATTAAGAACTGCCCATGCTCTCAAGAGACACCCTCACCTCTAAGAACATATTGCACCTTCCCAGCATGGAAGTCCAAATCCTTCCCACTCATTATGTTTGTCTCCCTCCACTGATACAGCACATTATGACAAAATGATCACTCGCACATTCTCTAGAGGACTGTCCCATGTGCACCATGATGTAAATACCCCCTCCATTCAACACCCCAAACCAGTAGCCCTTCCTTGTCATATTGCCATAAGAGTTTTCTCAACATTGTAGTTTCACCCACATACCCACCAATCCCCAGTGTTCACCAGCTCCCATTTTCAACCCTCCCCCCAGTTCCATGGACCATCCAAAACATTCTCCTCACCCTACCCATCTGTCAATCTTGTACCACCCAACCCAATAGTATCCCTATACCCTTGTGATATCTCTTCATTGCACAACTACTCACTTCTATTTTATCATAGATTTTCTCTATATGGGCATTGGCTCACAACCTTCTTCCCCCTTCCTATTTCCTGTAAACCTATTTCCAGATTCTAGCTCTCTGAGTTACCTCAATTTGCTTAATTCGTATGAGAGAGGTCAGGTAATATTTGTCCTTCAAAGCCTGGGTTGCTTCACTCAACATGAGGTTCTCAAGATTCACCCATGTTATCCTGTGTGTTAGTATTGTATTCCTTCTTACAGCTGAGTAATATTCCATTGTATGTATAAACCACATTTTGTTTATCCATTCATCTGTTGATAGGCATTTGGGTTGATTTCAGCTTTTGGCAATAGTGAATAATGCGACTATGAGCATTGGTGTGCATATATCTGTTCATGTCCTTGCTTTCAGTTCTTCTGGGTATATACCCAGCAGTGGAATTGCTGGGTCATATGGCAGATCTATAGTTAGTTTTTTGAGGAACTGCGAAACTGTCCTCCACAATTCTACATTCCCACCAACAATGTATAAACGTTCTGATTCCTTCACATCCTTCCCAACATTTGTTGTCCTGTTTTTTAATAGCCACCAATCTAATGGGTGTAAGATGGTATCTCATTGTGGTTTTGATTTGCATTTACCTAATAGCTAGTGATGTTGAGCATCTTTTCATGTGCTTTTTACCCATTTGTATTTCTTCTTTGGAGAAGTGTCTGTTCAAATCACTTGCCAAATTTTTAAATGGGTTGTTTGTCTTTTTATTTTTGAGAAATAGGATTTCTTTATATATGCTGGATATTAGGCTCCTATCAGATATATGGTTACCAAATATTTTCTCCCATTGTGTAGGCTGTCTTTCCACTTTATTGACAAACTCTTTTGAGGTGCAAAAGGCTTTAATTTTGAGGAGGTCCCATTTATCTATTTTTTCTTTTGATGCTGGTGCTTTGGGTGTGAAGTTCATGAAGCCATTTCCTATTACAAAGTCCTGTAGATGCTTCTCTACATTATCTTCCAAAGTCTTTATGGTCTTGGCTCTTATGTTTAGATCTTTGATCCATCTTGAGTTGATTTTTGTATAAGGTATGCGATGGTGTGAGAAGGTGCTCCTCTCTCATTCTTTCTCGGATATCCAGTTCTCCAAGCACCATTTCTTGAAGAGGTAGTTCTCTCCCAGTTTAGTGGGTTAGTGGCCTTATCAAATATAAGATGACTGTATATGTGAAGATCTATATCAGACCTATCAATTTGGTTCCACTGGTCAGTAGGTCTATCCTTGTGGCAATACCATGAAGTTTTGACTACTGTAGCTTTGTAGTATGTTTTAAGGTCTGGTAGTGTGATTCCTCCCATTTCATTTTTCTTTTTCAATATGCCTTTGGCTATTCGGGGCCTCTTGCCCTTGCAAATAAATTTCATAGTTAGTTTTTCCAATACAGTAAAACATGCTGTATTGATTTTTATTGAGATTGCATTAAATCTGCATATTAGTTTGCATAATATAGACATCTTAATGATATTTAATCTTCCTATCCATGAACAGGGAGTAGTCTTCCATTTATTTAAGTCTTTGATTTCCTTTAACAGTGCTATGTAATTTTCTTTGTATAAGTCATTTACATCTTTAGTTAAATTTATTCCTAGGTATCTGATTTTTTAGTTACTATTGTAAACCTTATGTTTTTCTTGATTTCCTCCTCATTTGAGCTCCAGGAGTAGTTTTTTACATATATACACACTTATTTTTTTAGCAATTTGAATAGACCTCTTTTTTAAGAATTTTCCTTTGTTAATTTGATATTACCATCTAGTTGTATGAAAATGTACTCTGGACAAACAGAGAGGCACAAATAGAGCTAGACACAGCAACAGAAACATAAAACTCACTAATTTGACTCATAATTCTCACTCTTTGGGTATGATTGTCTCCAGGTTTTCCATCATTCTACATCTCTGGTTTTTACCACTTGTAAGATCTCCTCTGGCTTCAGTATTTCCTTTAATATGCAAACTAACTCTTGGAAACACACACACGTGTGTGTGTGTGTATACTGGGAAAAACTTATCTGGGCATTATTTGGTTAACAGGTTTCTATCAATAAAGGTACATTTAGGAAGCTATGCTTCGAATATTTGGTTTTAATTAGGTAATAATGCTCTCCTCCCCCTGGGCCATTTCATTCCAGGTTTATGGGCAGTTCCCTCCTAGATATTCTTGGAGTTTATCATGGGGACTTCTAGGACAATACCTTTTCCAGTGTCCTTCTTCTTTGAAATATACACATTGGTTGGTTCTTTTTTTAAAAATTTCTCCCATCCCTAAAGGGGTGGGAGTTGGGCACAGGGATACTAATGTTCTTTGAGGCAGTCTTGTTCTGATTGTTTTCAGTTTATTAGAGCTTCAGGTAGGATCATTCACCTTCTAAAGTGCAGGTGTTATTTCACTTGGTCACTAGTATAATAAAACTCATAGGCAATGCAAACTAAACTAGAGTTAGGTAATTCCAGTCTCCCATCAATTTTCTGTAATTTCCTTCTTATATCTGGAGAATTTGGGGCAATAAATGTTGTATTTAAAAATTCGGTATTTTCTGGATTTTTAGACCTATATTAGTGTATTGCCAATAGGCAATATAAAATCTTCCTAAGAAAGAAGAGGGGCTTTCTTCTGATTCTAAATTACCCCATTCCTCAGCGCCATTAGCATTCCATTTAAGATCCTTTACTGGTGCTGCTGATTTCTCTCAAGCAAGCCCTGGGTTCTTGGGATTTTCTTCTGTTTCTTATCTGTTTCCTGCTATGCTTCTTCATTTATTATTTTATTATAGATAGTACTTTTAGAAGACATTCCAAGTATTCTGTAGAAAAGAAATATTGCACAGTTGTTATGAGTGCCTGATTTGAACGGTACAATCCATGGTTTAGATTTCAGATCTGCACTTAGTAAGTCATTGGAAATTTAAATATATGATCCTAAATTTTACAAGAAAAATAATAATTCTAAATTCCTAGTTATTGTAAAGATTATAACAGATATGAAAAAGGTATTTACTGTCATATTAATAAATTTTGCCCACTAACATCATAATACTTAAATTGTTGAAAAAGTTTGAATGCACAACAGCATATATTATGAATATTTTCACTGGTATTTTACAAATACTCTTGGTTAATCTTACCTATAAATAAAGAGCTAAAAAAACAAAACAGCACTACAATATTTAGCCTTAGAACAAAGTATAATCTTGTGACAGAATTAAGTTAAACAATTTAAGTTATAGAAAAATGAATTTGGAATGTATTTTAAATTATTCAAGAAAACAGAAATATGTCAATCATTTTTAATAGTTTTGTTCATGGTCTCTATACTATTCTTAGGTATGCACACATACATATTAGATAAACATATGCAAATTTTCTCATTTTCTTTTTCTCTTTTCTACCTTTTGACTCCATTCACCACTATAATCTTTGATAATCACTCTGTTATTTGAGATATAAATGCTTTCTTGATGCATGAGTGAAATCAGGATTCTCATAGAGCTAAGGTTTAAGACCTAAAGTTTTATAAAATCATGAGGTCAACTATCTAATGCAGTAAATCTCTTTGGGTCTATCTGCTGACAATTTTATTTGAAAATTCTACGATTCAACAAGCTTCAGTAATTAATGTTTCTTTGTTTAATTTTTGTATTCTTAAAAAATCATTTCCTTGCTCCTGATTTCTACCAGTTTGTTATGTTCATTAAAAAGAAATAAATTTTTTAGTTAAATTCTTTTGCTCTTTTGTTTTAACATTTTAATAAAGATGAGAATTGATAATGAATCCGAATTTTGTCAACTTCCACTAGTATTAGATAAGTTGGTAAAATATTCTTTAAAAATTCATCTGCACAATCTGGAAATGCAGTTTTAATTTCTTGTGCTGTTCAATAAATATTTACAAAAGTATATTTCCAAGTATTTAATTATTTTTATTTAAACATTAGCAATATTTGTTAAATATATCCTTTTGCATTCAAACAATTTGCAATCATTTAATTTATATTTATATTTTCTTTGTAAAATTATCTTTGTTCATTTTCTTAAATGATTTTTTAAAAAATTAAAATAAATTTCAATCTCTGTTTTAGGACAAAAAGTTAACTTTTCACTAGTTCATCACTGTTCAATAATTTATTCAAATATTAAAATGTGCATTATTTGCCTCACGAGGATGAATTTATATGAAAAATTTAACTTTTCATGTATACTGTCAGTATAAATGGCTATATTATGACATATTTTTGTTCTGTAATCAATTTTGCCTAGAATTTATTTTTACTGCAATTCCTGTTTTGTTTGCAATTAGGTCTTTGATAAGTATTTATTATTTATTAATAAATTTTAAAACTAATCACTCATCTTATAATGCAAACTGTAACAAAATGACATTTTCTTTGATCAGAATGATAAAGTTATAAAACTGACTTTTTATAATTTAAAATTTATTAAGAATTTCAAAAGACTTGGGAAAATCTCTATGACTCAATTTTTTAAAAAAAATTTTACTCTGTTACCATATATATAATCTAACATTTCCCCTCTTAATCATATTCAGAAAATATATTTTATTACTGGTAATTCAATTCACAATATTTTGCTACCATCACCATCATCCATTAGTAAACTATTTCCATCATTCAAAATAGCAACCCTGTATATATTTTACTGTGTTAATATCTTCATTTTGACTGGAGTATAGTCCATTTACATTTAAAGTATCTACTGATAACATAGGACATTCTTCTTCCATTTTTGTTATTTGGACTTTGTAAATCCTATACTTTTTCATTCCCCTCAATTCTTTCATTACTGTCCATTTAATATATATTTTTAGTGTACCAAATTGCAGACATTTTCATTTCCTTCTGTATATTTAAATGAAAAAAAATTTAAAGCATTTAATTGTGATATAGTCACTGAAAATGTTTGAACAATTACAATAGTTAGTTTGGGGAGGATCTAAAATGGCAGTGTAAGGGAAGCGGCTGTGGCTCAATCAGTAGGGCTCCCGTTTACCATATGGGAGGCCCCGGGTTCGGTTCCTGGGGCCTCCTGGTGAAGGCAAGCCTGTCCGCATGGCGTGGTTAGCTGACCCAGTGAGCACAAGCAGCAAGGGGGGGAATAAATGAATAAATAAATAAAATCTTAAAAATAAATAAATAAATAAAATAAAATAAAATAATAAAATAAAATAAAATAAATAAAATAAAATAAAATAAAATAAAATAAAATAAAATAAAATAAAATAAAATAAAATAAAATAAAATAAAATAAAATAAAATAAAATAAAATAAAATAAAATGGCAGTGTAAAAATTGCAGCCCATTTTCTTCACCCGAAACTGTGGGAATGTAGGTAGGTGTACCTGGGAGAAGGGAAACTGTAGGACCATGGGAACAATCAGACAAGGCAGCTGGAGACAGGGGACCCAGTTGGCTAAGGGAGAGGAAAGCTATGGGAAACAGGAGAGGCAACCAGCACCCAGCTGACTCTGAGATTGAGGGAAGCTAGGGAAGTGATTTGGCTGGAAAAACCATGCTCAGCTGACTCCCAGACAGAGAAAAGCCACCGGGTGACTGGGGGTTCCTCCCAGTGCCCAGCAGGCTCTCTAGGTGGGGAGGGGGACCCATGTGTGAACCAGCACCCAACCAGCACAGGAGGAGAGAGTAGAGGGAGGGTAGATCATGTGGGCTGACTGGATCTCAGCTGTTTCTGGGGAAAGGAAGGTGCTAGCTGGTGCTGACATGGCTCCTGAGATAGGAGATTGAGTTGCTAATCAGGTGAGCTGTCACATGGACATACCACAGGAGAGAAAGGGGCTGTGTCAGTGAAGGGGTGTGTTGACAGGCACTCAACACCCTGGGTGAGAGGGGATCTGGGAAAGGAAGCAGGTGAGCTGAAAGAAACCCAACTGACCTGAAGGAAATGAGAACAGGGAGGAGCAGATGGCAGGCCAACAGAAGCCCAAAAGCTTGAAGGAAAACAAGGTAGAGAGAAGCAACCTGGGTGCCATTAGATGCATAAATGGCCTGAGGGAAAATGGGGTAGGGAAAGGCAGCTGGTGAGCTGTGAGGTGCCTAACTGTCCTAGAAGAGAAGGGAGTGAGAGAAAGATTTATCAGTTTGTCAGGCACTCAGCCCAATCCCTGAGGGAAGAGGAGCTGTGGGACGATCAGCCTCACCACAGGGAAATTAAATTGAGATTATTTCAGGATTCTTTTATTTTTTATTTTTACTTTAAATATTTTAAAATTCTTTATTCTTTATTTTTTACTCTATATCCTGGTACATTACTTCTGGGGGACAGGACACAGGGTAAGTGATTGGTGAGCAATGGTAGCCTGATAGAGTTGCTTGCAGTCTCATAGGGAGGCCTGTTTTTTTTTTCCTTTTTGCTCTTTTTTCTCCTTATTTTTTTATTTCTTTTTTTCTTTCATATATCCCTCTTCCTTTGCTTTTCTTTCATTCCACCTTCTCATATTTGCTCTTCATTTTCTGTCTTATTTTCTCATCAACTTGGTCCTTTATTTTTAATTTTTTTCCTGGCTTCTTTTTTTTTCCTTTTCTTCCATCTTTTTATTTCTTATTAATTTTTAATTTTTAAAATTTTCACTCTTTTTAAATTTTTTTTGTTTTTTTTCTAATTTTCCCTCTTCTTACCTATTTTTCTGTCTCTTATGTTTCCTATTCCATTTATTTTATTAATATTCATTTCTCCTCTTATTTTTTCTTTTTAATGGTCATAATATGTGTGTGGGGGGATATAGACAACTATATGGATATATAATGAGTGGAACCAAGTGTCAAAGAGGACCCTTAACAAAATTAAACAAAATGAAATAAAACCTCAGAGCAGAAAGAGAAACTAACCAACTGAATAAGCCCATCAAATCAACAGATGACAAGACACCAGCAAAAAATTACAAGCCATATCTAAATAACAGGAAGACATGACAAAGTCTAATGAGCAATCTAAAAAGCAGGAGGAGAGACATAATGTGGAAAAATTAATCAAGCCTGTCAAAACAAATATCATCAATCAACTTAATGAATCAAAGGAAGAGCTAAAGGACATTTAGAAGACACTGGTGGAACATACAGAATAAATCATAACTATACATTAAAAGATAACAGATCTGATGGTGATGAAAGGCACAATGCAAAAAATTAAAATTACTCTGGGTGCACAAAGTAGCAGATTTGAACAGGCAGAGAAAAGAATTAGTGACATTGAAGATAGAACATGTGGAACCACATAGATAGTAAAACAGAGAGATTTAAAAAATACAAGAAGTCAGCAAGGACTCAGGGAATTGAATGACAATATAACAATCACAAACATACTCTATATATGCATCCCAGAGTGAGAAGAGAAGAGAAAGAGGACAGAAGGAGTTTTGGAAGAAATAATGGTGGAAAATATCCCAACTCTTATGAAGGACATGGATGTACATGTCCAGGAAGCACAGCACACTCCAAACAGTATAAATACTAACATGTCTACTTAAAAGCACTTACTTATAAAATTGTCAAATGCTCAAGAAGAGAATTCTCAAAACAACAAGAGAAAAGAGAGTAATCACATTAAGTGTAGCTCAATAAGATAAAGTGCTGATATCTCATCTGAAACCATGGAATGGAGAAGGCAGTGGTATGATACAGTTAAGGTGATAAGAGAAAACATACCGCCAGCCAAGAATTCTGTATCCAGCAATGGTGGTATTCAAAGATGCAGGAGAGTTCAACATAGAAGCAGATAAATAGAAATAGAGAGAGTTTGTCAGCAAGACTTCTGCACTTCAAGAAATAATAAAGGGAGTTCTACAGGTTAAAAGGAAAAAAAAACTGGAGAGAGGAGGTTGAAGGAGAGTATAGAAAGGAATATTATTAGTAAGACTAATAAAAAGATAAAAGGAAAATCAAGGGGACCAAATGTAGCTCAATGGTTTAGTCATTGTTTCCCATGTATGAGGTCCTGGGTTCAAGCTCCAGTACCTTCTAAAATTTAAAAAAGAGAGAGAAATAACAACAAAACATGCCATATATAAATCTAAAAAAAAATTGAGTAATGTAATTGCTACCTTGACAGTAAAAACTTTGAATGTTAATAGAATAAACTCTCCAGTTAAAAGATACAGACTGGTAGAATGGATAAGGAAATAGCACCCATCTATATGCCATCTATAAGAAACACACTTTAGACACATGGAAGCAAGGAGGTTGCAATTGAAATTTTGTAAAACAATTTTACAGTCAAGCGAAACAAAAAATGTGTATATCTCTACTAATTCAGACAAAAAAACATTAAATGAAAATCTATTGTAAAAAACAAAGAAGGACACTATATATCAATAAAATGGATAATCTAGGAAGAAGAAAGAACAATCATAAATATTTATGCACTAATCAGAGTGCCCAAAACACATGAGACAAACAATTGCAAAACTAAGGGGAGAAATAGATGCTTCCACAATTATAGTGGGTGACTTTAACACACTACTATCTCCATTAGAAAGAACATCTTGAGAGAGAGTCAATAAAGGAACAGATTCCTTAAATAATACGTTAGAGAATATAGACCTAATAGACATATACAGAATATTACACCCAAATACAAATACATCAGGACATACATTCTTTTCAAGTGCACATGGATCATTCTCCAGGGTAGACCATATACTAGGTCACAAAAGAAGTCTCAATGAATTTAGTAAGATTGAAATTATACAAAGTAATTTCTCTGACCACATTGGAATGAAGCTGGAAATTAATAAGCAGCAGAGAACCAGAACAGGTACAAATACATGGAAGTTAATCAACACATTTTTAAACAATCAGTGGATCAAGGAGGAAATTACAAAAGAAATCAATAAGTATTTTGAAACAAATGAAAATGAGAACACAACATATCAAATCTTACGTGATGTGGCTAAAGCAGTGCTGAGAGGGAAATATATAGGTACAAATGCCTATTTGTTAAAAAAGGAGAACTAAAATGAAAGACCTAACTGCACACATGGAGGACCTAGAAAAAGAACAACAAACTAATCTCAAGCAAACAGAAAGAAAGAAATAACAAAGATTAGAGTAGAACTAAATGAAATTGAGAATAAAAAACACTAGAAAATATAACAAAACCAAAAAAAAAGAAGTAATTTTCATCTGTATTGTGAAATGTGAAAATAAAGTTGTCAGCACTTATAGTTTTAAAAAAATAATGAAACAAAAATCTGGTTCTTTGAGAATAATAAAATTGATGAATCCTTAACTTGACTTACAAAGAAAAAATAGAGAAGATGCAAATAAATCAAATTAAAAAATAAGAGATGGTATATCACCACGGTTCCCACAGAAATAAAGATTATTTTTAGAGAATACTTTGCAAAAATGTATTAAACCAGATGGATAACTTAGATGAAATGGACAAATTTCTAGAAACACACAAGCAACCTACATTAATGAAAGAAGAAATAGAAGAATTCAATAGACCATACACAAGTAGTGATACTGAATTAGCCTTCAAAACCATCCCAATCAAGAAAAGTCCAGAACCAGATGACTTCATGGGTGAATTCTACCAATCATTCTGGCAAGAACTAACACCAGCCCTGCTTAAATTCTTCCAAACAATAGAAGTGGAGGGAGCATTCCCTAATTCATTCTATGATGTCAGATTATCCTAATACCAAAGCCACATAAAGATGCCACAAGAAAAAAACAACAAATATAGACCAATCTGTCTAATGAAATTAAATGCTCACATCCTCTACAAAAATACTTGCTAATAGAAACAACACATTAAACAAATTATACACCGTGGTGAAGTGGGATTCATCCATGGAATGCAAGTATGGTTCAACATAAGAATTTCAATCAATGTAATACACTACATTGATTGATTAAAAGAAAAAAAAAAAAAAGGGAAGCGGCTGTGGCTCAATCAGTAGGGCTCCCGTTTACCATATGGGAGGCCCCAGGTTTGGTTCTCAGGGCCTCCTGGTGAAGGCAAGTCCGCCCGCACGGCGTGGTTAGCTGACCCAGCGAGCACAAGCAGCAAGGGGGGGATGAATGAATAAATAAATAAATAAAATCTTTAAAAAAAAAGAAAAAAAATCACATGATCACCTATATTGATGTAGAAAAAACATTTTTCAAGATACAGCACCTTTTCTTGACAAAAACTCTTTGAAAGAAAAGAATAGAAGGAAACTTTATCAGTATGAAAAAGTGTGTACGTGAAAACCCCATAGCTAACACCATACACAATGGTGAAATTCTAAAGACTCCCCTCTAAAATCTGGAAGAAGACAAGGATGCCTAATGTCACCACTCTTATTTAACATTTTGTTAGAAGTACTTGCTTGAGTATCTAGGCAAGAAAAAGAAATAAAAGGAATCCAAATTGGTAAGAAAGAAGTAAAAATTTTACTATGTGCAGATAACAAGATTCTATGCATAAAGAGCCCAAAAAATTGACAACAAAGCTTCAAGAACTGATGGGCAAGTTCAGTAAAGAGGCAGGATATAAGATACACTTGCAAAAAATCAGTAGCATTTCTGTACACTAATAATGAGCAATGTAGGGAGGAAACCAAGAAAAAAATGATTATTTTACAATAGCAATGAAAAGAATCATATATCTTAACTAAGAATGTAAAGGACTTACACCCAGAAAACCACAACATTGTTAAAGAAAATTAAATAGGACCTAAAAATGGAAGAATATTTCATGTTCATGGATTGAAAGACTAAATATCATTAAGATGTCTGTCCTACCCAAATTGATTTACATATTTAATGCAACCCAATAAAAATTACAAGAGCATTTTTTTACTGAACTGGAAAAGCAAATTATGAAAGTTATTTGGAAGGGGAAGGGGTCCTGAATTGTCAAAAACATATTGAAAAAGGAACATGAAATTGGAGGATACATGCTACCTGACTTTAAAACATAGTATAAAGCTACAGTGGTCAAAAAAATATGTTTTTGGTGCAAGGATAGACATACTGACCAATGGAACTGAGTTGAGAATTCTGATATAGACCCATGTATATATGGCTAACTGACATTTGACAAGGCCACCAAGCCCACTCAGCAGGAACAGAACAGCTGTGTCAACAAATTGTGTAGGGAGTACTGGATATCCATATCCAAAAAAATGCAAGATCACCATCTCACACCCTATACAAAAAATAACTCAATATGAATCACAGACCTAAATATAAGAGCCAAGACTATAAAGCTCCTAGAAGATAATGTAGGGAACCATCTATGAGATCTTGTAGTAGGAAATCACTTCATAAATGTTACAGCCAAATCACAAGCAATGTGTGGAAAAGTAGATAAATGGTATCTTCTCAAAGCAAAACAAAAATAAATAAATAAATAAAAACTTTTGCTTTTCAATGGAATTTCTCAAGAAATGTAAAAAGGGATCCTATACAATGGAAGAAAATATTTGGGAGCCACTTATGCAATAAGGGTCTAATATCCAGCAAATATAAAGAAAGCCTACATCTTGAAAATAAAAAGACCAACAATCCATTTAAATATGGGCAAGAGATTTGACCAAACACTTTTCCAAAGAGGAAATACAACTGGCTAAAAAGTATACAAAAAGTTGCTCAACCTCACTAACTCTTAGGGAAATGCAAATCAAAACTACAATGAAGTATCATTTTACCCCTATTAGACTGGCTGCTATTTAAAAAACCCAGAAAACTACATGTTGGAGAAGATGTGGAGGAACAGGAACACTCATCCACTGCTTGTGGGAATGTAGAAAGGTGATGCCATTGTGGAGGATATTTTGGTGGTTCATCAGGAAGCTAATTATAGAATTGCCATATGATCCAGCCATCCCATTTCTAGGTATATAACCAGAAGAACTGAAAGCAGGGACATGAATAGATATATGCACACCAATGTTCATAGCGGAATTATGCATTATTGCCAAAAGTTGAAACAACCAAAGTGTCCATCAACAGATGAATGCCTGAGCAAAATATGGTGTATTCTTACAATGGAATATTACTTAGCAGTAAGAAGGAATAAAGTATTGACACATGTGACAATATGGATGAATTTTGAAGACCTTATATTGAGTAAAATAAGTCACTAAAAGACAAATGTGGCATGACTTCACTTATATGACCTAAGCATATTGCACAGCCTCACATTGAGTCTGGAAGATAAGTTACCAAGAGAAAGAAATGAAGTAGAGAGTGGTGAGCCTATGCTCACTCTGGAGAGAACATATGATAAGGTAAAAAGGGGTGGTTTTGCAGTGGATAGTGGTGCCAGGATATAAATGAGGTCAATAGTGCTGGAGTGTGAGGGTAAGCATGTTTGGTGGGGTGGGTTGGACTATCTGTGGAACTTGGGGGAGGGCTGGAGGAAGGAACTTGTGAAATCTGGGGAGTTGGGAGTCTGGTTGAAAATACAATTGTGGGAATGTTCTTATGGCATATATGGCAAGGAGGGTCACTGTTTGCAGAGTGTCAGTGTTGGGGGAATGTATAGAAAAGGGTGCACCTGGGGTATGCTTCTATGGAATAGGAAGGTGTTCATCTTGTCATAGGGTGTTATATCAGTGACTGGAGACCCACACAATAAAGAACATAATATTAATCTCCAATCCTCAGGAGTACTGCTACATTCTCAAATGATGGGCAAGAATCTGTCACATATATAGACAAAGGAGTTCAATTAAAGGCCATGACTACTGACAGAAAGCAGGCCGCCTTGGTATGTATGGGACAGGCATCTCCAGTCTCAAGACACTAAGATAAGATCTGTTAGGAGCCTGGTGGAGAAGCATTCTGTGCTTCAAGGAACGTATCTAGTATATGTCAGATACTGATTAAGAAGGTCTGCTACGTGCAGGAATGTAAGGAGAACTGAACCATTAACCCTAAAGACTTGCTGACTTCAGTAACATGTAACCCATTATGTATCTATTGCCTTTGCACATGTGCACATGTATTTTCTTTGTTCTAAAGCTAAATAAAAGCCATGATGTTTTATGCAGTGGCACTCTCCTCCCCTTGGATGGAGGGCACCCTGACTCCAATTATTTCATGTTTCTTTCTCATCCATGGCACCATTTTCACGGACATAGTTCCAGAATATTAACATCTGACACCCCAGATGAGACTTTTCTTTTGGTCACTGCGCAGCAGACCAAGGAGCACTTGACGAGTGGTTTTCAATAAAAAAAAAAGGTAGGTTACATCCTTGGGATCATCACGGAAATGGGGAAACAGCAGGCAAACTTTGAAGAGGACTCTAGAGTGTTGAAAAACTTTATTAAAAAGCACCAGTGTAAGTATTAAATCCTTGGCTTGTGAGGAACTTTTTTCTCTTGTATAGAAACAGTGTTATTGGTTTCAGCTGCAAGGGCAGAATATTTTAAATCTAAAACAGTGGAAACTAATGATAAAAACCTTATGGCAGGGAAGCGGCTGTGGCTCAATCAGTAGGGCTCCCGTTTACCATATGGGAGGCCCCGGGTTCGGTTCCCGGGGCCTCCTGGTGAGGGCAAGCCCGCCCGCACTGCGTGGTTAGCTGACCCAGCGAGTGCAAGCAGCAGGGGGGGGGGATAAATGAATAAATAAATAAAATCTTTAAAAAAAAAAAAAACAAAAAACTTATGGCAAGCATATCAGAAGGGAGAGTCCATTCTTTTTCATGTTTGGTCTCTGCAATCTTATTACTCTGGCCCTTGAGCCTCTTCAGACAGAATCTAGCAAACCCTCTGAAAATGCGGAGGTGGGGGATTCTGTCCCTGATCAGCTTGAGGCTGATTTACATTTGTATGACAATGAATGTTCTGAAAGTGACCATCCAGAGCCTCCAACAGAGGCCTGTGTTGCTGTGACTACCACAAGGGGTCCCTACAGCACTTTTCAAGCTATTAATAGCCCTTCTACACCATCTGTGGACATTAACCCTTCAGTTCCAGCTGCAGACGTTGATGTGCCTAAAGAGACTTCCCTTAACCCCCCATTTGCCCCACCATTTAACCCTCAGTCAAGTTCCCAAACCCCTTTGTTGAGCCGTCTTTAGATCCTCCTAAAGCATCTGTGAAAATTCCTTTACCACAGACCGCACTCATAAAAAGCATAGCACAAGCAAGTAAAGCAGGTGATCCTGAAGCTTTGCAGCTTCCTTCGGGTCACAGAACCTGTTTTAACTGTGGAAAGGCTAGTCATTATCAAAAAGATTGTAAAAGGCAGCCCTCTCCAACAGTACCACCTGTTCAAAATTCACAACAGATTAATGTCAATTTCACCCCTGCAAATTCTCGGCAAATTTACGTGCAGCCATCTAGAGAAGTGCCTGCCTGGATTTTGCCACTACCAAAAATTTAATAGTTAAGAAACAAAATAAAGTCTGTCTAACCAATTCAGGAGCAAAAGGGACTATTCCAAAAAATTTAGTAAGATTAATGTTAAAAAGATCTAACATTAGTTGCAGGGGCATCACTATTCTGCCAAAGAGTTAACTAAAATAAGGAAAACAGTCCAGCAGCAAATTTATAAGCCTCCTACTGCCCACATAATGATAAGACTGTGGGATGATAGAGGCTAATAAAATTAAACCACTGGAAAAGTAAGAAAACTTAGGAATACAGTTTCCAGAAAGATTTTCAAAAGCATTAAAATCAAAGATGTATGTTTCTATTGATGTGTTGTAACTTGTTTTGTGTTTGTCTGTTTTTTCAGTGTCAGTGTATATTTTGATACCTACCCATGGTAATATTAAATTGATAAATGAAGATTATTATAAGAGCTCTATTCAAATGACCAAAATTAAATAAGCTCTTATATTAATAACTAAATATGGATATTAATTTAAAATAATAAAAATAGTTATAATCAAATTAATTCATTATTCTAACAAATTTGTTTAATTTTGATGGTAATTGTATGTTGTCAGAAGTTTGCTTGGAAACAGTTTCCAAGATCATTGTGGTAACTTACGTATGGAAGGTATATAGAATGTGCTTTTATTATTAAGGAAAAAAAGTAATTTTATCCTAAGATAAAATGACTAGTTATTAAAACAAAGTTAAAGTTTTATTATTTCTCAAAGTTTCTTAAGTCATTAATCTGTTTTAGTAAAAGTTTACACGGAGTTTTTCTCCTGAATAATCAGTATGCAAAAAATAAAGTCTGTTTTATCAAAGTAGTTTCTTATACTTTAACCTTATCATTTCCTTGAAGAAACAAGTTTTATCACTTTTAAAAGAACACAATGTTTAAATCTGCTTTCTCAAAAATATCTTTTTAATTCAAACTGTTACAAATGATTTGGTTTGTTACCTAGAAAAAGATAAAATACTAAAAATAGGTAAGCTCATGTGATATAAGTTGAATGAAGTATTTAAAACTGTTGTACAATTAAAAGAAAATTTCTAACTTTATGACATTTAAAGTTGTATGAATAAAAAGTTCATATAAATACTTTAAAAGTATATAAAATTCCTGAAAATTTAATAATGTTTCAGTATAATAGTAAATAAAAGTGTAATGTTATTAATCACAATTTTAATTATTTTAAAATATAATAATAATATGTGTCACAAAAATTACCTCTCTGCCTAAAAATCAAAAGGCAGATGCTTTAACTTAAATTTATCTGATTTACCCCACCTCTGCTAAAAAAACAATTCTATAACTACAGAAAGAAAGCAGCCATAAGGGGCTGCCAGGGCTAGTGCAGAAAAGTAAATTATAGCAAATTAAAATAACACCACTACAATGTGCAGCAGTCCCAAATATTACCAGTTTGTTACAAAAAATTAATCTTCTTAAACAAGTCAAGCCAGCCCACATTCCCCTTTCTGTAAAATAGCCAACAATAAATCAAATTTGTGTTCAACATTGTGAGATACAGCCCAAATTCTAATTATAGTGTTAACAACAAAACCAAAGCAGGTATTAAAATTGCAAGTTAATGTATTGCCCCACAGCCCAAAAAGAAAATAATAATTTGTTTTTACCTATGCCTCCAACTATACAAAATGAAGATATTAAAGTCATTCTAATCATGCTACTAAAAATCTTAAATGCATAAAAAATAAAAGTTTATTCATTGGATGCCTGCTGGTTAAAAGTCTTATTATTTTTTGTTGTTATATATTCTACTGTAGTTATGAATTATGTATAACATACTTAAATATTAATCAAAACCTTAATGCACTACATTGCATACTTAAGTAATTTAATAACTTGTATGTTACACATAAATATATTTTATTATATGTATATGTAAATCTTAACATTTTTGATATTTCAGGAAAAATAATGGAAACTAAAATAGTAAGCACATTAAAAATGTTTTATAACAAATTAAAAAATATAAAGTACATTTCAAAAGTGTTGTATTCCTCCCTGGATAAGCTGGCCACTCTCCCGAGGACTGATGCATAAACCTTAAATTATACTGCCCAAGGAGTGTTATGTTCCTTCCAGGGGAGGCTGGCCCCTTCCTCAGGAATGAGCAAAATACTCAAAAGTTGGCATCTAGAGAATCAAATTTATTAATCCTAAACACAGTCAAGCAAAACTCTAGTATCAGTTGCTAATTCAACACTTCCCAGCTAAAAGCTAAATATTGGTAAGTATATATATATATAACTGCTCTAGTTATCTGTCATTCTGTAACTTTGTTCATTATTAACTTAATCTTTTAATTGATTATGTTATTCATGATTCTCACTCTAATTGTCAATATAAGCTTAATGTGTTTAAACAAAATATACACATTAACATTTATCTTGTATCTATCCAGGACTCTAGCCAACATTAAGCCAAGTGTATCAGGGTGTCCCCTGGTTTGGTAAGCATGTGAATGTATGTATACATATTATAAAAGATTGGAATATAACAGTTAAAGCCCTGTTTATAAACAATCCTTCACTTATTTTATATTCTTTCAATTATTAACAAAAATACATTAACTAAATATCAATAAAAAGTCCTGCCACAAGAAATATTCAATACACCCACCATGTGTTAAAGTCTTTAAGGCTTTATGCCTTACTCATTCTGCCTTCCCACAAGCATGTATTTACCCTCATTGCAGCCCCCTCAACAATAGTTTTAACACAACTCTATAAAGATCTCCAACATTCTCTTACCCAAGCAAATAACCCCAAGGGTCAAGTTATTGTAGAAAAAAGCAACCACTTACTAAAATTAATGTTGCAAAAATAGAAAGGGGGAGATGGAGAAGAATCTGCTAAAGACAAACTATCTAAGGCATTGCTTACCTTAAATTTTCTTAATAAACAACAAAATTCTAATGCCACAGCAGCACAAAGACAATGGAAGGTTAATAAAAAGAATGAAAATGAAAAATGCACACAACTGATATATTGGAAAAATGAAACAACCAATAAATGGGAAAAAGGAGAGGTAAAAATTTGGGGCCAAGGTTTCGCTTTTATCATTACAGAAACAGGAGAACAGCAGTGGATCCCCTCCAGAAGAATGGAGTCTAGAGTTGAAGATGCTGCCGAAATTTAAACTATAGACATGGTGGTTTCACATTGAATTAATTATAGATAAAGTATTAGGTCAAGGTAAGATACCATATCATAATTATACTTATTGGGCATACATTACCCACCCACCTCTTTTAGACCCACTAACTTGGCCCAATGAATCTTACCCAGTTTATCTTAATCAATCGCACCATTTTCTGGGACCTATACACTTATAGCTACCCTTAAAAGCCAAAAGAAGAAGGGAAATTTATAGAAAATTTAACTTTACCTTTTATAGACCACCCTTTTTGTATTGGACATGGTTCCACATGCATACAACCTCAAAATCGCAATGTAGTTTTCACAGAGAAAAATCAAACTCGAATTTAAATTCTCATTTTCCCTTCTTTACCATAAAAATCAGAAAATATTGTTAATCTTACATGTCCCTCTCAAAACAGATTACTAAATGACAAGTGGCTCTGTATGGTTTTACAGAGGTTGTGTTGTTTAATGATTCCTATGGAATTGTAAAGGATTGGGCCCTTATAAGAATGCCAAAGCCTGTTAAAAATACAACCATAGCTTGGTTCATTAACAATTCAACCATAACCACCAATGGCAGTAATCCTTATTTCTGGAATTTTGGTAATATGGCATTTACTAACAGCTCAATAAATTGGATAAATCAAGGAGGATTTATCCCACAACCATGGGACACTAAACTTAACAAAACTCAAAATTATTTGTGGAAATTTTGGGGGGCGAACTGGCCCAATTTTTGAATGTCAAGGCAATAAAACTAATATTACCAGTTTAAAAAGAATATCAACTCAATTTCTTACAGTATGTGTACAAGAGCTTATAGTTTTTATCACTGGAAAAGTAACTTTTGGTGAATGGAACGTTAGCTGCTCCAATTGCTCTTTATTTACATGTCTTAAGAATTCATATCTGCAGGAAAATCAAACTCCTTTTATAGCAAGAAGAAGAAAAGGACTATGGTTACCGGTTCAGATGACCAGACATTGGCAGTAGTCTCCAGAATCCCAGTTGCTGTGGCACTTCTTTGACCATTATTTAAAAAGAACTAAAAGACTGATTGGACTTTTAACAGCAGGAATTTGGGGACTGATTGTCATCATAACTGCCACAGCCATTGCTGGCACAGCCCTGCATTAAGGAGTCCAGATTCAACAATATGTTAAGGACTGGCATAAAAATGAAAGTGAGATGTGGCATAGCCAGTCTTACATTGTTAGGGGACTGAATAATCGTATGAATGATCTTGAAACAACTATTATACATTTGGGTAGACAAATCTATAATTTAAACTTGTTAAGAGCTCTTAAATGTGATTGGAATGAAAATTATTTTTTAATTACTCCTTTGCCTTATAATAATAGTGAGCATGATTGGGAAGAAGTAAGAAATCATTTGCTTAGATATAAGCATAATATTTCTTTAGATATTTTAGAATTGCAAAAGAAAGCATTGAGCATGTCTCAAAATGAATTGAAAGAAATCCCTGGTGCAGAATTTTGGAATGAATTGTCTGAAAATTTAAATACTGTCAATTCGTTTCACTGGTGGAAATAAAAAACAGTTCAAATATCATTTTGAATTGGATTAGAAATTATTGTTTTATGCATTTTAATTGTATTTTCAAGGGTAGAATAATAACATATATTCATAAAAAATGAAAAATTGAATCAGATAAATGCATTTATGTTAAGAAACATAGCCATGAAAAACTACTTTTATATTGTTTGTGGTAGAACATAGTATACTAATAACCCCTTGATTTTACTACTAATTATCTACATAAATGCATACACATATGGAACCCGAAGAAGTATAATTACCTTCCTTGTAAGAGCTCAAAAGCTTGACTGGTAGCTAATGATGGGTAAGATTCTCAGAGGAGGACAAGATAAGACAGGCACAGTCATAAGAGCCTGTGGAAGAAAACAAGTATCACAAGAGGTCACTTTGTATCATCTTATATAATGGTTCCTATGATCTTCACTTAAAAAATTAATTAATAAAAAAGGGGGAAATGAAGGAGTTCAATTAAAGGCCATGACTACTGACAGAAAGCAGCTGCCTTGGTATGTATGGGACAGGTGTCTCTAGTCTCAAGACACTAAGATAAGATCTGGTAGGAGAAGCATTCTGTGCTTCAAGGAGTGTATCTAGTATATGTCAGATAATGATTAACAATGTCTCTTACGTGCAGGAATGTAAGAACTGAACCATTAACCCTAAAGACTTGCTGACTTTAGTAATGTGTAGCCCATCACGTATCTATTGCCTTTGCACATGCACACATGTATTTTCTTTGTTCTAAAGCTAAATAAAACCCACAATGTTTTATGCGGTGGTGCTCTCCTCCCCTTGGATGGACGGTCCCCTGACCCCGGTTAGTTCTTGTTTCTTTCTCATCCATGGCACCATTTTCATGGACCTATTTCCAGAACATCAACACATAGACACTGCCTAATAAAGGAAAACAGAACAAAATGCCAAATCCTCAATATTAACGTAACTATAAACCTCATTCTTATTAAAAAAAGGAAATTTAGCTGAATAATAACTATTGCCTAAGACTTACTTCCTGAAAACCTTCTTTTTAGTCAAATGTGGATCTATCTCTAAGTCAAATTCAGCAAATAATTGCACTACCTAGTCCCTAACATGGGACATGTCTTCCGTTCATGAGCATCTCTGATATTGAGGGACTAATACCAAGCACCAACAAGCAATGCATTTGGAATAACACCTTGACCAAAAAGGCAGAACATAAAATGCAAAATAGTTTTTACAGCTAAGAGATTTCAAAATGAATCTCTAGGTCATTCCAGAGGTTACATTTATGCATGTCTTTGGTGGATCTCACTAATTGCCAGTGTGAAAAATATCTCAAAAGTGGTGCTCTTGAGGGCTCTAGAGTCAAAAGGACACTCTAAGCAAGGCATACAATCACTTGAAATCAGCACCCTGTCAGTGGGCCTTACCTTTAAATAAATGACAACCTATTTCCCCAGTGTAACAGAGTTAGACTCATTTATAGTATCCCTACAGATGATTCTTCTACCCCTTTTATTTGAGCCTATAATTAGCACTATACCCATTAACTACATGTCTCAGAGTCTTAAATCTTTGGTCTGTTCTTATGCCAGTTCAGCTCTGAGTCTCAGAAGAGTTGCAGCCAATACTACTGTCCAAGTCTTCTGACTCACCCAGAACAACTAACAAAATGATGACAGACAGCCCTCATCCCAGAAAACTAAATATCTACAATTGTATGCAAAACAGTTCCTTCCATCTGCCACATAGGATCTAAGCCCCCTCTCAGTCTGAGTCAAAGTGGGCATCCCCATCCCAAAACCCTCAAGGTTGAGAGATGAACAAACGTAAGGGTGGAATGCAAACATGAACAATGTAAACTTATTAATATTGCCATAATGGAAGAATATGTAACATTGTCATAAAGATAGAGGCTCTGAAGGGAGAGGGAGCGAATAATATGTGGAACTTAGGGCATTTTTAGGGCATTGAAATTTAGTATAAACCACAAGGTAAACTATAGATCATGGTTAGTAGCAATGCTTCAACATTTATTCATCAATTGTAACAAAAGTACCATACAATTGTAAGATGCCATTAATTGGAGAAGATGTGGACGGTGGAGGGATAAGATATATAGGAATCCTTTAAACTTTTGATGTAGGATGTACTTTCCTGTAATATAAAATCTCCTTTAAAATAAAGTTTATTATATTAAAAGAATAGTTTGGGGTTTCTAAATTGTTTTGTTTCATTTATTCATTTCCTATTCATAGATTTCAGCCTAATATCTGCCTTATTTGAGTTCTCATTTGAATATTTCTCTTTTTTTTGGACTTTATTATTTCCAATAATTTTATGAAATCCTGAACTTATCTTTCTCAAAAGAATGTTAGAATGGTGTTTCCTTTTCTTCCATCATTACATCTAAAAAGGATGTTCTTTAATCAGATCCAAATGAGCATAGTATAACTGCAGCTTGACATATTAAAAAATTAAATATTTAACAGAGTATTATTTGAGAAGATTATGTGACCTCAAGACTGATTCAAAATTCCTATTGTATGTGTATATGAAAAATAATAACAGTAATAAGCAAATAGCTTGCTCAATTTTTAATATTATATGAAAAATCATAGCTTTCAAATCTTATTTATTCTTATCCTGTTTCTAATTTGTATATGCTATTTTTTACAATTGCATTCAACAAATACTTTCATATAGAAAATTTCAAGTGCTCTGCTCAGATATTCACTTATATTAAAACATATTATTTAACTGTTCTTTAAAATTTATTATGTTCCTGCTTTTCTGCCCATAGGAACAGAAGCATGTCACACAAATATGTTTCATTTGTAAAAAATAATGCTTCAATGTCCATATCAACTTTTATCACTATGCTCCTCTTTTCAGGGTCTGGTATACCTAATACCTACTATTTCCTCTTATAGCCCCTCTCTTTGCACCTTTCCTGTAGTCCCCTGTAATATCAAACTTTACAGAAAAAGCCTCACATCTCTTTGCCTCTTTTTCAATCTTTCTTTCTGTCTGACCCTCCAAATTATCTTGCTTTCTTTCATACCATATGATCAACTACTACTGTCTGAAATTTGCCAGGTACATATTCATTTGGAACATGCTGATTTAAAATACTCAATTTAAAATTCATTTGATATTTCAGGCTTCCAAATAATGATGGCTGTTTTTGCTCAGAATCTTGAGTTTATGATCTATTTAGCTACATTTACTATATTTTGATATCAGTATAAATAAAACAACATGATTATTTTTCTTAACTAATGTTACATCAAGAAGTATTTCAGGATTCCAAATTATAGGATGAAAATAAAATAAATGGAATGAAATTGATACTTTCATATCATGTAGATTCAAAGTCACTTTTATGTTAATTGACAAGATTAGAGTTCCATTAAAAAATGAAGACAAGAATTTAGAGAGTAATTAGAGAACACTGTTTAGAATAAGTTATGATTTTTGTAGGACAGTTGCCCTTCAAAATATAGTATGGGGTGGGAGGGCAATAAAGCAACTATCTAAAAATAACTGAAGACAACAAATAAGAAAGGTGGCACAAGAAAAAAAAAGTACATTTCAAGAAGGAAGAATGAGAATGGACCAGCCCCACGCCAAAAACAAGGAGTATTTTCAACTATAAGCAAAACAATTCCATTCCTCTGCACTATAATATCTATATCCCTTCTTAGCCTGAAGAAGTCAGAGCAGACATAGTCCAAATCCCTCATGATTGAGGAATGAAATAAATGGGTTGGGGGAGCAAAAGTAACCACTAATGAAAGTAGTTCTATTGTTATTTTAATTTTAATCGGGCAACTTGTAACATTGATACAAATAAAAATATTTAAATAAAAAGGATAATATTAATATAATGAAATTCATGTTAGATATGAATTATTAGAGAAAATTATCTTTTTATATTTATTATGCAGAATACATGTCTCTAAAAAGGATGCAGATTACTAGATTGAGTCAAAACACAATATCCAGCACATCCTTCTTATGTATCATTAAAATAAAATGATACACAGACTTCCAGTTACATGGCATCAGAGTAGGGCAGCAAAGCTCAACTCTCTTACAAAAATAATGGAGGAAGGGCAAAAAGCAGCTCAAGGGGGCTTCTTTGGGTAAATGCAGATCAGGAAAGTTCTACAAATATTCCAGGAGGGAGAGAAACAGAGACAGAGAGGCTGAAGGAAAACTATAAGGTACTAGACCCAAGGCTGGGAATGACACCAATCCCCCACACTCAAGGCAAACAGTCTAAGTAAAACTCATGGCTCACTACAGCCAACTGAAGGATAAATATTTTCCTCCCTGGGAGGAGAAAGGGTGCAGTGGAAAGAAGAGAGTGGCCAGTGGTGACCATTTTGATTCTTGGCTCTGGCCAGACAAGGATCACCAGGGAGTAGAGGTTGAAAGAAACACCTCTGAGGAAAGGTTTGCCAAAGAGCAACATCTGCTGGTAGGCTGGGAAACTACAATAAGTTAAATAGCTGTTTGGAGATTTTCACGTTCAGACACACTTGAATCTGGTCTATGCCCCATTAGTAGGTCTCAGGCCTATTTTGACTATTTAAGCAGGACAATCTTAAAGATGTAGAATAATTTGAACAAAAATGTCAAAGAAGATCAATGAAACAAAACTACTAGGCAAGAGAGAGAAATTGTCTGTTAGAGTAAATTCACCAACTTAATCAGATGCCTAGACACCAGCCAAAAATTACAAGCCATACTCAGAACAAGAAGACATGGTCCGACCAAGGGATAAAATAAAAAATCCTGATAAGACAAAATATTTTAAGTCAACTATTTATTGATAGCCACACAAATCTCCTAAATCAACTCAAGGAGTTGAAGGTAATATAGTTAAAGAGAAAAAGGATATTACAAGGACACTGGTTGAGCATATGAACAATTTGAAAGCCTGCAAAGAAAAGTAACAGAGCTTATTGGGATGAAAGACACAATGGATGATGTTAAAAATATACTAGAGGCATATAGCAGCAGATTTGAATTGAAGGAGGAGAAAATTAGTGAGTTGGAGGACGAAGCATCTAAACTTGAAAAGAACAGAAACAGAAATGAATGGAAAAAATGGAAAAGGGTCTCAGGGAATTTAATGATAACGTGAAATGCACAAACATATGCATTGTGTTTCTCCTAGAATGAGAAGAGAATGGAAAAGCAGCAGAAAAAATATTTGAGGAAATTATGACAAAAACTTCTCAACCCTTATGAAAGATATAAATATCAATATCTAAGAAAGACTGCACGCCCCAAATAGAATAAATCCAAATACACCTACCCCAAGACACCTACTTTTCAGAATGAAAAATATCAGTGATAAAGAAGATTCTTAAAGAAGAGAAATGTAATACATCACATACAAGGAAAACTCAATTAAGACTAGGTGCCGCTCTCTCATCAGAACCCATGGAGGCAAAAACAAAATGGTATGATGTATTTAAAGTATTGAAAAGGAAAAAAATGCCTGCCAAGAATCTTGATCTGACAAAACTGTCCTTCAAAAATGATGGTGTGTTTAAAGTCTTCCCAGACAAACAAAATCTGAGAGAGTATGTTACCAAAAATACCAGATTTACAAGAGATACTAAAGAAGGTGCTGCAGCCTGAAAGGAAAAAACAAGGGCAAGGGACTTGGAGAAGAGTGTAAAAATGAAAATTATTCATAAGAGTAACTTAAAGGATGAAAAGTCAGATAATAGTAAGATATAACAATGGAAGGCCAAAGGATAAAAAAGTCATGCCTTACAGTAATAACATTGAACAATAATGGATTGAAGTTCCCAATCAAAAGACATAGACTGAAAGAATGTATTTTTAAAAATAAGACACCTATATGCTATCTACAAGAGACTCAACACAGATTTAAGGTCACAATCAGGGTGAAAGTGAAAAATTGTAAAAATATATTCCACACAAATAGTAACCAACAATATCTGGAGTAGTGACACTAATACTGGGCAAAATCATTTTTAAATGCAATACTGTAATAAGAGGTGAAGAAGGTCATTTTATAAGAATAAAAGGAGCAATTCACCAAGAATAAATGACTATATTAAATATTTATGCATCTAACCTTGGTGTCTGAATACACATGAGGCACAACTTGGCAAAACTGAAGGAAGAAAGAGTTATCTCTACAATAATTTTTGGAGACTTCCATACAATATCTCTTTGGATAGAACATCTGAGGATGTCAGGGAGGGGAGAGGAAAGGGCATATGGGTATCCCCTATATTTTTCATGTATCATTTATGTAATATAAAACTTTAAAATTTTTTAATTAATTAAAAGTAATTAAATAAATAAATAAGAAAAATACTCAATAATTATTAAATAAACCATATAATAGAAAAAGTAGAAAGAGCTAAAATCAAAGACATACATGTTTATATGGAGGAATTATGAAAAGAACAGCAAACTAATCTCAAAGCAAGCAGAAGTAAAAAAAATAATAAAGATTAGAACAGAAATTAATGAAATTGAGGACAACAAAAAACAAAAACAAAGAATCAACAAAACCAAAAGTTAATTTTTGAGAGGATCAAAAATATCTAAAAAACTTAGCTAGACTGACAAAAGAAAAAAGAGAGAAGATGCAAATACATAAAATAAAAAATTAGAGGGGCAGTAACTGTGACCCCACTAAAATAAAAGAGATCATTAGAAGATACTATGATCAATTGTATGCCAAAAATTAAACAATATAGACAAATTCTTATAAATTCATGAACAATATACACTGAACTTAGAAGAAACAAATCAATAACAAGAAATGAGATTGAAATAGTAATAAAAAATGAAAAGCCAAGGACCAAATGACTTTACAGGTAAATTCTACTGATCATTTAAAGAAGATCTAATACCAATCTTGTGCAAATTCTATCAAAATATTGAATAGGAGAGAATACTGCCAAATTCATTCTTGGAAGCTAATATCACGCATATACCAAAGCCAGAAAAAGATACTACAAAAAAAATTTTTTACAGATCAATTTCTTTAGTGAATATAGATGCAAAAATTTTAAATGAATTACTTGCTAACCAAATCCAAAAGTGCATTGAAAGAATTATTCAACTGTAAACGCACACTCAATCAGGTGTTATCTCAGGTATACAAGGCTGGTTCAACACAAGAAAATCAATTGTATAATACATTACATTGATAAATTGAAGGAGGAAAATCACATGATCATCTCCATTGATGCAGAAAATGCATTTGATGAAATCCAGCATCCATTCTTTATAAAAATGATAGGAAAAGAAGGAACGTTTCTCAATATAGTAAAGTGCATATATAAAAAGCCTAGCTAGCATTGTAACAATGGTGAAAGATGGAAGCTTTCCTGCTGAGATCAGGAACAAAACAAGGATACCCACTGTTACCACTGTTATTCAATATTGTGCTAGAATTTCTAGCTAAAGCAATTAGGCTAGATAAAGAAATAAAAGGCACCCAAATAGGAAAGGAAGAGGTAAGACTTCACTATTCACTGATGATATGATCCTATAACTAGAAAATTCTGAAAAATTCACAACAAAGCTGCTAGAATTAATAGAGGAGTTCAGCAAAGTGGTGAGATACAAGATTAATATGCAAAAAAAAAAATCAATAGCATTTCTATACCCTACTGATGTGCAATCAGAGAAGGAAATCAGTAAAAAATTCCATTTATAATAATAAATGGAAAATTCCATTTATAATAGTGACTAAAATAATCAAATATTTAGGAATAAACTAAACCAGGTATAAAGGACCTGTAATCAGAAAACTACTAAACATTGCTAAAAGAAACAAAAGTAGACTTAATAAATGAATGGACATTCTATGATCATGGATTTGAAGACTAAATATCACTAAGATGTCAATTCTACCCAAACTGATTTACAGATTCAACACAATCCCAATATAAATCCCAATAGTCTTTTTTGCCGAAATGGAAATCCAATTATCATATTTATTTGGAAGGGTAAATGGCCTTGAGTTGCAAAAAAAATGTCTTTAAAAAGAAGAATGAAGTTGCAGAACTTTCATTTCCTGACTTTAAAGCATATTTCTTATCTACAACGATAAAAACTAACAAACCAAACAAACCAAAAATCCCAGCATGCTCCTGGCATAAAGATAGACACAGTGACCAATGGAACAGAAACAATAACTCAGAAATAGACCCTCACATCTTCAGTCAAGTGATTTTTGACAAGGCAGTCAAGCCCTCCCAGCAAGGTCAGAATAGTCTAGTCAACAAATGGTGCCAGGAAAACTGGATAGCCATATCCAAAATAAAGGAAGATGAAACCTGCATCATACCATATATAAAAATTAACTCAAATGCATCAAGAACTTAAATATATAAAGCAACAACCATAAAACTCCTAGAAGAAAATATAGGAAAACATCTTCAAGATCTTTTGGTAGGTGGTAGTTCCTTAAACCTTACACCCAAAGGATGAGCAAGAAGAGAATAGATAAATGGGACCTTTTCAAAATTAAACACTTTTGTACCTCAAAAGACTTTGTCAAAAGGGTGAAAAAAGCAGCTGAATTAATGGGAGAAAATATTTGGCAATCTCATATTTGATAAGAGTTTAATATTTATGATACACAAAGAAATCATACAACTCAACAATAAAAAGACAACCTGATTAAAAAGTGGGCAAAAGACTTGACAAATCAATAGTTCAAAGAAGAAATACAAATGGTGAAGAAAGACAGGAAAAATCTTCAACATTACTAGTGATTAGGGAAATGCAAATCAAAACTACAATGAGATATCATTTCACATCTGACTGGCCACTGTTAAAAAGTCAGAAAAGTGTAAATGTTGGAGAGGATGAGAAGAAATAGGAACACTTATTCATTGATGGCTGGTATGTAGAATGGTGTAGCCACTGTAGAGGACTGTTTGGCAGTTCCTATGGAAATTGAATATAGACTTGCCAGGTGACCTGGCAATACTATTACTAGGTATATACCCAAAATAAATGAGAGTCATTACACGAATAAGCATCTGCATATAGATGTTCATAGTGGTGTTATTCATAATTGCTAAAAGTTGGAAACAACTCAGGTGTCCATCATCTGATGAATGGACACACAAATTGTGGTTTATACAGACAATGGTATATTCTGCAGCTGTAAGAAGAAATGAAGTCGTGAAATATATGACAGCATAGATGAACCTGGAGGATATTTTTTTGAGTGAAGCAAACCAGACACAAAAGAACAAATACTGTATGATTGCACTTTTATGAACTAAATATATTGCGTAAACTCATGGAGTTAATAATTAAAATATAGGTCACCCTAAAATAGAATAAGGGTAGAGAATGGAAAGATGAGGATTAACCTGTGCAGAATTGGTAAAAATTTATTTGTAAATCTTTGGAAATGAATTGAAATCATAAAAGGACATCATAGTGTTTGTAAATAGCAGGGCTATTATATACATATGACAATGGTTGAAAGGGTAAGTCTAAGGCCATGTATATTACTAGAAGGAAAGTAAAAAATGTAACATGGGACTGTATAACATAGTGAAACTGCATGTAAAATATGAGTATGTGTGATATTGCATATATGGTAGTTTTTAGAAAATATAAATAGAACTCAACTAGAGAGATGGAAACAGAATAGCTGCTATATATGGCAGGGGAAGCATAGAGAGATTGAGATGTGATGATTTCTTTTCATTATTATTTTTATCAGAATAATGAAAATGCTCTAAAAAATGATTGAAATGCTCAATGCACAACTATATGATTATACTGAATGCTATTGATTTTACCCCTTGTGAGAATTTATGCTTTATGAATAGGTATCAATAAAACTTATTTGTTAAAAAAACTTAATAGAAATAAATTTCAAGATGAACCTAAAGTTAAATTAGCAGCAAGTATTTTAAAAGAGCTTTTAACACATGTTAATGGCTTAAAGAATCGATGATCCTAATGAGGAAATATATATATGAAATCACAGCAGAAAAAAGCAGGTTAAAATAAAATGAACTAAATAGAAATTCTAGAAAGATAAAGTAAAATACAGGATAACATGAAACTTGCCAGAAGGGCTCAAGAGCAGATTGGCAGCTAAGGAAGAGAGTATCAGCTGTTCTGAGTATAGCAGGGCAGCTGTAAAATGAAAACTTCCCACCAAACTGAGAGGGATAAGTCAGACCAAAGAAAGACATGGACAAGTCCAGCTTGGCAATCAAAAATATGTAAAATAGGGGCCTTACATGGGGAAGCTCATCACACAGTGGTAGATCCGAGCTTTGTCATGGCCTAAATCCTCATCTGTGGTGGCAAGTGGATAGCCTGGTGCTCCTGAGGCTTGAATTTGCTTGCCACAAAGCAAGAGGGGTCTTTTATACTACATGTCTATGTGCAGATGGGGAGGGCAAGTGAGGAGGAGCATGATTAAGAAATGCAGTGCTCAGGACAAATAGTAAGGGAACAGACATTCACAATGTTTTTTTAGCAGGGCAGAAGTTATACTTTTACAGTAAGCATTTAAAACTAGGATTTACAATGATTGCCAGTAGGGTTGAAGTTACTTAGTTACAGTAATTACATAAGGGATCTACAGAAATGAAGGTAGCCAAGCAGCTCACAGAATGATTATTCTTTAGAGTTCCTGGGAAAGAAGTCCAATCATACAAGATTTACTTGTATCAGTCATGAGTTCACAAACAGTTATTTCTCAAGGCTTGCTGTGTAACTTTTTAGAAATGAAATGCTGCTGTAATTAGAAGGTAAAATAACTAGAAGCGTTCTGGGAAAAATGCAAAGCCGTATAAGCTACAAAAATAATCTTGAAACCAGATGAATAATTGTTTGTCAAACTGAGAATGTAATAGAAAAACAACAATAATAGTAACAGTGTTTAAATAAACAAAAACAGCCTGCATCCTTCAAAAACATTGAATAAAAAGTGACATATAAATTTTGGAGAAAAACATCAAATTACAGATCAAGAAATTCCAAACCTCCCAAACAAGTTAAATTCAAATACTTCAAAATACACATACCACTCACCTCCTTCCATGCAGAATCACATCATAATGAAGCAAAAAAAAAAAAAAAAAAAAGTAAAGAACCACTTCAGAGTAGACAATGGGGCAGACAGATAACATGGCAGAAAGGGAGAGAAAAGGGAAAAAGTTTGGGGGAGTGTGGAGCAGGGAACACAACAATTAACACTGGATTCCCATAAAAAAAAGCAATAATAATAAGAAGAAATCTAAAAAGTGTGAGAAAGCAAAAAGAAAAATAATTCTGTATTTTGTGAAAATTTATGTGAAAATCAAGTGTGATATGGAAACATTTAAAATAAATGAAAGCTCAAATTATTTCTTGGCAATAGCCTGCAGTAGAAGAAAAACTAAAGTTCACCAGCATGAAGAAAATAATGAGAGGAAAAACTGAATGTACAGAGAGATATTTTTGAGAGGTGATATTTTAAAAGTTTATTATTGTTGATGTTGGAATGATGAAGATACCCTAGGAATGACTGGAGTGATGAATGCACAACTGTGTGGTTATACTGAATGCCATTGATTGTACGCTTTGGATGGATTTATGCTTTATTAATGTGTATCAATAAAATTGATTTGTTAAAAATGAAGAGTGCAGTTCATAGAAATATATGAAATTTCTGTTAAAGTCAACTGTGTACAACAAAATACTAGCATTGTATTTTCAAATTTGTAATATATAGGAAACAATGGCTGGAATGACTAGGAACACATGAAATTAGTGATGTAGAGGTTTATTATACTTTTATATGAAGAGGTGAGATAATATTTTTTCCTTTTATGTTAGCGAGGTTAAATATTTACAGAAAAAAAATCATGTAGAATGTACAGATGTCCCATGTACTCCTTCATAAACACAGCTTACCTATTATTAACACTTTGTATCAGTGTGGTGTTTTAATTACTATTGTTGAAACTGTATTATTATAAATATAATGTCAAGTGCCATCCATAATTTACTTTAGAGTTCACTTTTTGTATTGTAAAATTCTGTTTTTTGTTTGTTTGTTTGTTTGTTTCAAATTTTCATTGTCCTTCCCCTCTGGGCTTCCAGTTCTCTCTCTCCTGGTGTAGGGCTCATTTCATGCCAGGCTTTCTATATCAGTCTCAGCTATTCTGTTCTGGTCTCATCCCATGATCAGCTGCACACTATCAGGTAAATGGCTCATCTCCTCCTGGGGCCCCAGGATAAAAAACAATCTTCCTGTGTGTCTATTCCTGTCTATCACAGTCAGGCTTTCTCTGCGACACCACTTATATTAGACCAAGCGGGACGGAGACATGACCTGAGTTATCCCTTACTGATGTAGCCCAATCAAAAGCCACAAATTGATTTTATCAAGTAATCTTAATCAAAGACCCTTCAAATGAATTTAATACAATCAAAAGGTATCACATCAAGTAGAATAGCTTAGTTTACAAACATAATCTTTCTCCTTTTGGGATTCATAAATAATTTCAAACTGTCGCAGTGGGTGTCCTACTTTTGTCCCTTATTTTGGGAAACCTTTTTTTTTTTATCACCATTGAAACTGGTGTTAGCTGTGGCATTTTCATTTATGACCTCTGTCATATTGAGATAATTTCATACTATTACTAGTTTTTTGAGTTTTTTTTTTAAATCATTAATGATTTCTGTTTTATCAAATAACTTCTGCATCAATTGAGATGATTATATGATTTTTTTTTTACTTTGTTGTATTAATGTGATGTTTTATATAAGTAAATTTTCTTATGTTTCTTCAACAACCACCATTGCCTACCTAGAATAATTCCCACTTGATCATTATATAATTCTTTAAAAGTGCTGATGGATTACATTCCTAGTATTTTGTTGAGTATTTCTTGCACTTATAATCACTATTTGTCCATAGTTATATCATCATATCATTATCTGAATTTGGTATTAGAGTGACGTTCACCTCATAGAATGAATTGGGAAATGTCCACTCTAATTCAATTTTTTGGAGTAATTTAAGAAGGATTGGTGTTTTATAATATTTGGTGTAATTTAACAGTTAGCCCATTTAGTCCTGCTATTTTCTTTCTTGGGAAGTTTTAAATTACTGGTTTGATCACTTTAGTTGTTATTGTTCTGTTGAGATCTTCTATTTTATATTCATTCAGTGTATATATCTTGTGTATTTCTGATACTTTGGATTTTTAATATAGGTTATCTCATCTTAGAGGGTACAATTATTTATAGTATCCTCTTATAATATATTTTTTTTAATTTTTGTGGGATTGATGTTAATGTCCCTCCTCTCATTTCTGATTTTAGTTATTTGTGAACTTTCTCATGTTTTCTTTGTCAGTGTATCTAATGTTTTGTTGATTTTAATGCTATTTACAAAGAAGCAGTTTTTGGCTTTGTTGAGTCTTTCTATTGTGTTTTTATTCTCTATTTCATTTATCCCCACTAGAATCTTTATTTCCTTCCTACTGTTCTCTTTCAGTTTATTTTGCTGTTCTATTTCTAGTACCTTAAGTTGAGAAGTCAGGTCTATTGGAGATCTTTCTTCTTTTTGTTGTAAAAATTCAGAGCTATAAATTTTCTCTCACAACTGTTTTGCTGCATCCTGTATGTTTTGGTGTTTTAGTTTTCTTCATTTGTCTCAAAACATTTCCTAATTGCCTTTGTAATTTCTTCTCTGATCCACTGGGTGTTAAGAATGTCTTTTTAAATTTTCATATATTAGTGAAATTTCCATTTATTCCTCAGTTAGTGATTTCTTGCATCATTCTAGTATTGCCAGAGAAGATTTCTTATATGATTTCAATATTTTTAACTTTATAAATAATTGTTTTGTGGCCCAGTGTATGTTCTGTTTTATAGAGTGATCAATGTGCACTAGAGAAGAATCTGTATTATGCTCTTGTTGGGTGAAGAGTCCTACATATGTCATTTAGTTCTAGTTTGTTAGAGTATCATTCAGCTGTTCTATTTCCTTATCAATCTTCTATCTAGATGTTCAATCCATTATTCAATATGGTGTATTGAAATCTCTTACAATTAACAAAGAATCATCTATGTTTCCTTTCAAATTTGACAATATTTCTTCATTATTGTGGGACTGGGTTTTGTGCTTATATTTATTTATAATTATCTTCTTGTTGAATTAACTCCTTCATCAATACATATTTTTCTCCTTTGTCCTTTCTCCTTTGTCCCTTTAAAAAGTTTTTGATTTGAAGTATTTTATCTGATTCCTATACCTTCCTACTTTAGATTACAATTTGCATTATATATTTTACCATCATTTCCTGTCAACCTCCTGTGTCTTTGCATATAAAGTGTGTTCCTTTTAAACAACATATACTCAGGTCATATTTTACAGCCATTGTGCTAATCTCTTTGTTTTGATTAAAGAATTTAGTCCATTTATATTTAAAAGAGCTGCTCCACCTGCAGAATTTTCTTCCATTTTTTTTTCTCATTTTGTGCTTTGTAAGATTTACACCTTTTCTTTCCCCATGTTTCGTCCATTAAGGTCTACTTTGTATTCTTTGGTAGTGTACCACTTTGCATCTCTTTTCATTTCCTTCTACTTATTTTTTTAAAAGATATTTTCCTTGTGGTTACCATGGGACTTAACTACAACATCAAAATATGTAAATATATATATATCTTTTTCCTGTAGTTTCCCTTGATTTAGCTGAAAGTATAAACAAAAATATCTTTCAACTGACTTTGTGAAATTAATTCTCTGAATTTAAATAAATTTCCTGAGAATGAAAAAAACAAACAAAAAATATGTAAAAATCTTGTTTGATTCAATGACAACTTAACTTCAAAAACATATGCAGACAATGTTTGTTTTTCCCCATATTCTTTTTAAAAATATTTTTATTTTTAAAGAAGCTTTAGATTACATAAATCTTACATTAAAGGTTCCCGTATGCCCCCCTCCGCACCTCCCACAGTTTCCTATATTAACATACTCTTTAGTGTGGTATATTTGTTATAATTCATGAACCCATATTGAAGCATTGCTACTAACCATGACTACAGTTTACATTATAGTTTACACTGTCATGCTCAGTTTTGTAGGGTATGACAAAATATACAATAGTCTGTACCTGTCACTGCAATGTCATGCAGAACAAATCCAATGTCCTAAATGCCTACATATTAGACCTATTCTGCCCTCTTTCATCCCTCAGAACCACTAGTATCCACTGCCTTTATACCCATGATAAGAGTTCTTCCGTTGCTAGCATAATAATAAGTCTATGGCCGAATAATAATGTCTACTTCAGTCCATTGTTAATTCCCCAATCTTGAGGATTTGGGGATGGTGATGCCTACTATGCTTCTAACTGAGAGGGCACTTAGATCCCATGGAGGCAGATGGATAGAGCTATCTTGCTTGCAGTTGTAGACACTCTCTGTTCCTTAGGATGGGCATTACCCATCATCATCTCCTTGTTAGTTGTCTTGTGTGAGTCCAATGACCTGAAGAGTAGGTGTTGCAACTTGGCTGAAATTCAGGGCTCAATGATCATATGGACAAACCAAATATTTAAGTCTCTGGGACATATATTTATCAAGTATAGTGCTAATTATAGGTTCAAATCAAAGGGGCAGAAGAGCCATGTGTAGAAAACCTATAAAGGAATCCAACTCTTTTGCACTGGGGAACATAAATTCCAAAGTAAGGCGCACAGATAGGGTGCTGCATTCCTGAGTTGTCTGCCTGTTTATAGTTTCTGGATATCTCTAGAGCCTCAGGAGCTCAGCTATTTGAGGCACTGTTTACTGTGGCAGTCAATGCGATCCTGCTAAGACTTGCATAAGCATAACCTCTTATTTTGCTGACTTCATATTTGGAGAGGTTTTGGATCACAGAAGTGTCACAGCATTGGTGGGAAAGATCACTTGTTTAGGGTGTCAGTGATGTGGGGATGCATGGGAAGAGTTTCACCTGGGGCATGCCTCTATGACATATGAATATGTTCAAGTGTTCATGGAACATTGTCTCAGTGGGTGGAGAGCCACAAAATAACTGAATATTGAATTCCCATCCTGGGGAGTTCTGCTACATTTTGTAATAGGATAGCAAGAAACCCCCTAGTACAAAGGGAATGTCTAGCGAAGGAAGATAGACCATTATGCCAAGCCCTTGATATTTATGATTGTACTTACTCTTTTCTTATGAAATTGAAACATATCCCAATTTTACATGTTTCCTAAGAGTTACCTCCTGAAAGGCTCCTTTTTGTTTCTAAGCCAAACTCACCATATAAACACACTACCTTCCCCCTGGTGTGGGACATGACACCTAGGTATGAAACTCCCTGGCACCAATGGATTATTACCAAGTACCAACTAGCAATGCATGTGGAAAAAGACGTTGACCAAAAGGGGAAAATGGTAAATACAAATGAGGTTTTATGGCTAAGAGATTTCAAAGTGAGTCAGTTGGTCATTCCAGAGGTTATATTTATTCAAGAAGACAATGTTTCTTATTTTTTTATTATTTTTATTTTTATTTTTATTTTTTAAAAGCTACTTACATTACATAAATGTTGCACAAAAAATATAGGGATTCCCATATGCCCCACTCTCCATACTTCCCAAACACTCTCACATAAACATGTTTCATTAGTGTGGCACATTCATTGCAATTGATAAACACACCCTGGGGCTATGCCATTAAACGTGGACCATAGTTCATATTACTTCTCCATCCCCCTATCATTTTGTTTTATTGTTTCAATTTATATCGTTACTCATTATATATCTTTAACCATCAATTTGTCATTTTTACACATTTGCTTTTTCGAATCTCTACAAATAAAAAGTGGTGTTATAAAAAATACAATAAAATAATACTGGGTTTTATAATTACCATATGTTTACTTTATCCAGAAATCAGTATGACTTCATACTGCCTCAATCCCTGTCCACTGTCTTCTCCTTTTTGTCTGAAGAACTTCTTTTCACTTTGTTTAACATATCTACAGGTGAAAATTTCCCTCAACATGTACTAATCTGGGAAATTCTTAATCTCTCCCTCATTTTTAAAGCAATCTTGCTGGATATAAAATTCTTTATTGAAATTGTTTTCTCTCAGCACTAAAATATTTCAACTCACTACCTTTTTGCCTGTATGTTTCTGATGGGAAATTGGCACCTCATTTTATAGGGACAGTATTTTATATAATGTGCTGCTTTTCTCTTGCAAGTTAAAGAACTCTTCCTTTACCTTGTATTCTACAGTTTGACTATGTTGTGTCTGTACATAGTTCTCTTCAAGTTTATATGTTTGATGTTCATTAGTCTTCATTAATATTTGTATTCACCTCTTTTGTTAAATTTGAGTTCTCTGCAATTATGTCTTTGAATATTCCTCTTATCTCTTTCTTTCTTTCTTCTTCTAGTATACCTGTTCTGAATATATTGGTATTTTTTAATGTATCCCCAAATCTCTTTGACTTTCTTCATTTTTTTCAATTTTTTTCCCCTGGTCTTCAGAAGGAATCATTCTAATTGCCTTATCTTCAAGTTCAATGATTCTTTCTTTTGTATATCCAAAACCTGGGATTCTTCTTTTATGATTTCTGAAGTTTTATCTTGTTATATAGATGTTTCAAAATTTGTTGTGTCTTTTTATTGAAAACATTTGTTGTACAACATATATTTTATATTTTAACATTTTAACTATGAGACTTAGTCCTTGAGCTGTATGTTTCTCAACTATGTATCAGCTACTGAGAGAAGTCCATTTATTTGAGTCTCAGTAGCTAACAAATACATACAAAACTTGCACAAAAATAAGCTGTCACTGTCTTTGAAAATCAGCTCTGTGTTGGATGGACCTCTTCTTCATGCTTTAGTTCTCCTATCAAGAAATTCAGCCTCAGGCAAAATTTGGGGTCTCTCCTTCTTTTGGAGGCTCTGTCTTATACTGGGCTTGTATCCTGGCCATAGAAATCCCCCTGTTTATGGGAATTGGAATACCTCCTTTAGCCTTATGAAATAGACTTTCAGGGCACTGTATTAGATGTCATAAAGCCAGGAATCCTTTGCCTCAGGATGCTTTGTTGATTGTTTATATCACTATTCTTACTGTCTACAAGCAGTTTCTGCCCCCATAGCAAGTTCTAGGAGAGAGAGACAAAGATGTGTATCCTGGATCTGGCTTTCAGGCTGCCACTAGATAGATTGAAACCAGATGCACCCCACTGTGCACGTAGAGACTACTCTATTCACTCTAAATCAGGATGAAGGAGCCATTATTGAGAGCACAGGGGAGAGCTGGGGAATAGGCCAGCAATTGGTACCAGTTTTAAGTTGCATTTTCTTGATTCATTGCTAATCCAGTTACGGGAATCATTTTACTGCTTTCTGGAGTTTTGATAAGGAGAGCTCAACCACTTTTTGCTAGTCATAAAAGATTCTGTGGACATCCAGAAACTGGAAGTGCCGTACCCTGCCATTTGATTGTCTAGAAGCAATCATATTAATATTAAATGCACTAAAATATTTTAAGTAGATCAATTTTATTCCCTAGAAATGTTTAGATATATAGAAAATATAATGGAATATAATATAATGAGGTATGTTTAAAAAATCCACCACAAAGAATAAAATTTCATATTTAATATTTTATTAATCAAAAAGAAGCCAGGAGAGAAGAATCAGAATTTCAAACCTATATGAAATAAATTGAAAACAACCCATAATTACTTAAATGTAAGTCTAATAAACACTCTCATTTTTTAAGGCACAGTAATTGACTCTCTTAAAACATGACACAACTATTTGATGTCTAAAAGAAACAAGTGAATAGTTAAAGGAGGTCCAGATAACCTGTTGATATAAGCATATAAATGTAACTGTGCAAAATAGTACTATTAGAAAAAAAATAGACTTCTTTATTCCAGAGATATGAAGAACAGTATAAAATCAAAATAGATCTAATCTTTTCAGAAAATTATAAAAATCCTTGACAGCTTTAAAACACATAAAACAAAATTTGACCAAATCAAATTGAGGAATAATTAAAAAAAAAAACAAAAAAACAGTGGCATTGAATATTTATCAGTGAGTAAATTCTAATTTTGTTGAAATTTAGTACAAAGGAGTCATGTTTCCTTTCTGTTTCATGCTCCTAATCTTCTTCCAAAATTGTTTTACTATTAGAGATGACATATTGGAATCCCACCGATATTCACATTAAAGTGATGTCTTAAAATTAGTTTTGAGAATTATCTTTTCTTTTAGATTTTACTTATATTATTTGAAAGAACAATTAACAACTATAAAAATTAATTTAAATGCTGTGGTGAGAAATTCATTTTTGGTGATTTTGCAAGGAGTAGGCATAGCTTATTGGGTTAGAATTGACAAAGAAAATATCCACCAGTCTCTACTTTGGCTTAAACCACATGGTTAACTGTTGAGAAATAAATTGATGTTGGCATTTTGATCTCCAAGTAAGCTTTCCTTAATATCATTGCATTTTTGATGAAGAAAATAATTGTATTTCCAAAATTCATAAAATATGTAATACAATATTTGTAACACCTTGATCCATAACATATTTTCTCCTAACATTGTGAAGTGTAAAGTTTTCTGTATAAGTTGCTTATAAAGCTACTTAAAAATTATTTTTATTTTCATTAATTAATGTAAGATTCATAATACATTTCAATTGGTTATAAAGTAGAGAAGTGAGACTTTGGCCATTAAATAAATTATAAAACGTTCCTTCAACACAGAATAGTTTTTCACTTTCTTCTCTCGTATCTTTAAATGCAATAAATGGCAAAACACAAAAATAATAAAACAAGTTTCACAAACATTGTTGTGCCTGAATACAACAATAAACGTGCTATGTAAATGAGTAAGGCAATACTGCCAAAACTAAATGGTGAAATTCCAACATGTTTTCCTTTAGGTGCCTCTCAAATGCCCATTCATCAGCTGCTACACAATCCTAGAAAGATGGTAGTTATGGTGCACCACCTAATCCAAAACAGATGGAATTGTACACTTTACAAAAGTCTGGTATAACAAAGATGAAAGTGTATAATAAATATTTAATAACAAAACCATATATTACTGAAAATACAGTGTGATAAAAGTATGTAAATTCATAAGTATACCTAAAAATCAGCATTACATGCTCAAAAGAAAATAAGTAGATGGAAATACATTTAAATATTAATAACATTTAGGAATGAATTTCATTTTCCTCTTCGAATTTTGTTCTATTCTAATTTTTGTGCAATAAACAATGTCTACCAACATGATAGTGTCACACATTTAAATATAATGTGCTGTTCCATCCCTGGTCATTTGTGAGCTGGCCTTTAAGACACAGATTAATAAATTATATCTCTAGAAATACCTTCTTTTTTATTCAGTCATAAATTTGAGAATCAGATAAAATCCTAAGATATGATGCTTAACATTATATGGTTTCTATGGGGAAAACAGCTCTCTGTTATAAATCTCACACGGATGCATTAATTGTTCAACTTTTATTCTTCTAATCATGCCAAGCAATTTATCTTTGAAATTGGTCCCAGAGATTATCAAACCTTGCGTTAACATGAACATGCAATATTCATTATAAGAGCTGCTGCGGCATTATCAGGTAAAAGACAAGGGATAATCTGCTATGCTTATGTTCACAGTAGTTCTCTGGTATACTTGTGAGACATAATTTCCAGGTAAATTTTCTATTTAACCATGATCTGAACAAAATTTTTAGGTAGATATATTTTATCTCAGAGCAAAACAGAAATGCATGCAAAAAAATTAATCGTATGTTATCTCAAAAGAGTACAAATTTTTTTTTAAGATTTTATTTATTTATTTATTCATTTATCCCCCCCTTGCTGCTTGTGCTCGCTGGGTCAGCTAACCACACCGTGCGAGCGGGCTTGCCTTCACCAGGAGGCCCCGGGAACCAAACCCGGGGCCTCCCATATGGTAAACGGGAGCCCTACTGATTGAGCCACAGCCGCTTCCTTACAAATATTATATCACAGAAATTTCAGACTCCTTAAATAATTTTCATATTTTATTTGTGAGAAAACTTGAGGTTGACATTAATAGATAAAGCTGGAAATGTTTTTTTCAATAATTACAGCTCCTGGAAACTAATATTCTCAGTTGAAGTGTTTTAGTTTATTAAAAAGAATATTGGTACATTATGAAAAAAATTTGTGTATACATACTCATAGCATGTAGTTTTTACCTAAGTAATGCCAGGATTTGTAGAAATGGAAAAGTACAATTGACAGAAATCAGTCATCAAGCAACATATGTATATACACTGGAAATATAATTTTTGGAAAAAATTCGATTTTAAATAATCACATAAAAACTTATCTTCTGAAAATTAATGCTAATGTGTGTTCTGTAATATTAATTCTACCAGTAAAATAGCCTAGGAATTTAATTTCTGATCTGTCATTTGTAATAAATAACATGATTTAAATGCAGAGTGAAAAATGTATAAATCTCTCTATTGTTGTTTGTTATACATCTAGTACGTTTTCCTGTTTTTCTGAAGTTAATTTTAAGTAGGAATATGTTATTAGTGTGATATCATGACTCATTGAATCTTGGTAGAATCAACAACACTTAGTGGTTGTGACTGGATAGGATAAATTTCTGTGCCCTTTTTATTATCTAGTACAGGCTTCTTAACTTTTGTTGTTCCATGGACCCCTTTGCCAGTCAGGTGAAAACCACAAACCCCTTCTCAGAATGTAGCTGCAGATAGCTTTGACACTCAACATTGGCATGTCTTTAAAGTAAACTTTAAGATTATTCAAAATTATGTTTTACAACTTTCCCATAAATTTCAATACCTGATAACCTGACACATTGCAACACCTGTTCAAATGGTCATTTTTGACAAACATTTAGAAATTCAAGCTTTCCCACAGCATCATAAATCCATCTCCGCCATCCTTACTAACCTTTTTGCAGGCAATTATCCACTGCACTAAGAACACGCTACATCAAAATAAAAATCGTACTAAGTCCACACTGTACTGTAGATTATTTAATAAATACATTACACCCACACCAACATGTCCCCACAAGAACAATGTTTTTATGAATTTTCAAGTCAAGCTAATGGACCTCCTGAAATTGGACTCCATGGACCTCTGGTTAAAAACCCTTGATCCAGTATATTGGTTTAAGATTAATACCTATAGTACAATATTTCATCTGGATAACTACCTAGAACAAGGGAAGTATTTATAATAGTGTTTAGTTCCTTTTAATTATGCAATATATAAGGGCTTCTACCATATAACATCAATTGATGATTTATTCCTTATTTATATTTGGCAGTCATTCTCTAACAGTTTTAAGTCATAGTTTGTAAACTACTCATTATTATGACATTCTAGAATCATTAAACTAATTTTTTTAAAAAGCCAGATCATTCATTAAAACAAATATCATTTTGAATTCATTTTTACTAAGTATCACCTGTAATTCCTCAACAGTTGAACACTATAGGAAGAAGGAATAACACAAGTGTGCCTGACTTCATCCTTATGAGTTTGACAGACTCTGAAGAGGTCCAGCAGGTCCTCTTTAACCTGTTTCGCCTGATATACATCATTACTGTGCTGGGGAATGCAGGGATGATACTGATAATTTGCCTGGAACCCCAGCTTCACACCCCTATGTATTTTTTTCCTGAGGCACCTGTCATTCCTTGACCTCAATTACTCAACAGTCATCACACCTAAAACCTTAGAGAACTTGCTGAATTCCAACAAGTATATTTCATTCAAAGGCTGGTTCACACAGATATATTATTTTGCATCCTTCTGTGTCACCGAATTTTTCCTTCTCTCTTCAATGGCCTATGACACTATGCAGCTATCTGTAAAACTCTTCACTATCCAGTTATTATATGCACAAGGCTCTGAGGCACTCTCATGGCTGGGTTGTATATATTTGGCTTTATGGGATCCTTAGTCAATGTTCTTTACATGAATAGTTTGCATTTCTGCAAATCCAATGTAATCTATGACTTTTTCTGTAACTTAACCCCAATTTTAGCCCTGTCCTGCACTGACACTCGTGACACTGAAATCATGACATTCATTCTCACTAGTTTTAATTTAATGGTGTCACTTATCACAATCTCTGTGTCCTATGTATCCTTTCTGTTTACTATCCCAGAAATTAACTCCACTTCAGGAAAGCGCAAAGCCTTCTCTGCTTGCGCCTCCCACCTCCTGGAAGTCACCATGTTTTTACAGCACTATGATTTTTACTCATTTAAAAAGAAAGAATTCCTACTCCTTGGGAAGGGAACAAGTGGCTTCTGTATTTTATACTATGGTGATCCCCATGCTGAATTCAGTCATTTATAGTTTCAGGAACAAAGAAGTGAAACATGTTCTCATTAGAGTCATCCAGAAGAAAAAGGGCTCAAGGCAATTGAAATCACGGTGATGTTGAACATTTAAATTGATCTTTTCTTTTTTGATATTTGGATATTTACTTGGTAACTCTAAATGAACTAGCATCCTTCAATTAATTGCATTTATGTTGAGCAATATCTACTTGACCACACATGATCTGGAACACTTCCAGGAAAATGTTCTTAGAAATGTACATAGTAATTGCAGGTCAAAAAAATATGTGTTACACTTGTGATTTATTATATGTAGTTTGTAGGGCAACTAATAGGCAAAAAAGAAAACAATCTTTTAAATTGTATAATAGATATCCTAATGCAGGTTTCAAAGTCAAAGAATTTTATTATGGTTCACTTTCAGAAGTGATTCCATTTCTTCTATAGAATAGTCATACAGCAAAGTTATAAAGACTGCTTCTTTGGCATGGACAATTCAGGGTTTATATTCTAGATCTGCCATTATTAATTCACTAGAGCTTTAAATGTATTTTCCACAACTGTATAAGGAAAATAGTATTTCTAAATCCATAATTATTGAAAAGATTAAATCAGATGATGGACAGAAGGTATTAACAGCCCTACTTTACATGTTGGTCACAATCATCAGAAAACTTACATTTATAATATTTTGCTATCATCACTATGATCTGTTACCTCTATTACCAAATTATTTCCCTTCTACATAGGATCCCGTACATTTTAAGCCTTGACTTCCCTTTCACTACTCTCAACACAACCCCTGGTAATCTATACTCTAGAATCTTGCTGTATGAGTTTGCTTATATTACTTTCTTAAAGTAACTGTGATCATACAATATTTGTCCTTTTGTTCTAGATTATTTCATGCAACATGATATCTTCAAAGAATACCTATGTTGTCACTTGTATCAGGATTTCATTCATTTTTATGGCTAAATAATATTCCATTGTATGCATATATCACGTTTTATTTATCCATTCATCGGTTGTTGGACACTTAAGGTGCTTCCATCTTTTGGTAATTGTGCAAATCCTGCTATGAACATCATTCTTTGTACTTAGCATTGTTTCTGAAATGAATTAAGGCTTTTGGGGTGTTGTTATGGAATTAATGTATTTTTCATGTAGAAAGTGCATGTCTTTCTGAGGTCAAATGAAAAATAACATTGGTTATAGTGGGCATGATTGTCTTATTACTGATCATAGAGGGAATGATTTAAATCTTTCACTAGTAAGTATAATGTTGACTCTGGGTATTTCAAAATGTCCTTTATCAATTTGATTTAATTTTCTTTTATTCCTACTTTCCTGAGTGTTTTTATCAAGAATTGTTTAATTTTGTCAAATGAATTTTCTGCAAATATTGAAATCATAGGTTTTTTTCTTCACTCTATTAATGTGGTGTATAACATGATTTTCTTATCTTGAACCACACTTGCTTACCTACAATAAATCCATCTTGATCATGATGAGTAATACTTTTAAAATGCTGTTGGGTTTGCTTTATATTATTGTGTTGAAGATTTTTGACTCTATACTAAAGGGATATTGGTCTGTAATACTCTTGTGATGTTTTTATCTGACTTTCATATTAAAGTGATCCTAACCTCATAAAATGAGATAATAAGTGTTCTCTGTGCTTCATTTTTTTGTAGGAATTTGAGCAGGAATGGTATTTTTGTAATGTTTGATGAAATTCACCAGTGAGCCAATGGCCTGGGCTTTTCTTTGCTGGGAGATTTTTGATTACTGATTCAAAATCTTTTATTGTTATTGGTCTGTTGAGAACTTCTCTTTCTTCATAAGTCAGTGTAAGCAGTTTGTGTGTTTCTAAGAATTTTTCCATTTCTTCTCATTTACCTAATTTGTTGGAGTACTGTTATTCACAGTATCTTCTTTTACTCCTTTTTATTTCTATAGGGCCTATGATAATATCTCTCCTTTCATTTCTTATTTAATTATTTGCAACCTCTCTCTTTTTTCCTTGTCAGACTACCTTAAGTTTCACCGATTACATTGATCTTTTCAAAGAACCAACTCTTGTTTTCTTTGATGCTCTATATTGTTTCTTTATTCCCAATTCCTTTTTCTCCACTATAATCATTGTAATTCCCAACCTCTGTTCCTATTGGGTTTAGTTTGCTCTTCTATTTCTAGTTCCTCAGATTGTAAAATCTTTTTTTTAGTTGTTGTTGTAAATATTTAGACCTATGGATTTCCCTCTTACCACTGTGTTTGCTGCATCTTATAAGATTTCTCATGTTTCATTTTTCTTCATTCAATTCAGTATATTTCATAATTTCCTTTGTGATTTATTCTTAGGCCTATTGTGTAAAAGAGTGTGTTGCTTGTTTTCCTCATATTTTTATGCTCCAGTTATCACTCAGGTATTGATTTCTAACTTCATTCTGGTGTGGTTAAAGAAGATACATTGTATTATTTAAAACTTGTTAAATTTATTAGGACTTCCTTTGTGGCTTCTCATATAGTCTCTCCTGGGAAATGCTCAATGTGCACTAGAGGGTAATACGTATTTTGTCTTGTTAGATAAAGAGACTTTTAGTTGTGTGTTCATCAATTCCAATATTTTTCGGTTCCTTTTTAAAATTTCTATCTCTTTAATGAAAGTCTCATATTGTACATTATTGTTTTATGAAATCCTTTAATTCTGTCTTTGTTTTTACCTTCCTCATTTTAAGTATATTGAGGATCATTTATTCATGTCTTTGAACAGAATATCTAAAGTCTGGTTTTATTCATTGATTGTTTCTGGATTTTTATTATGTTCCTTTCCTCGGGAAATTATTTCTGTTTCATTGTTTTTTGGTAAACAACTTTCTTGCACACTGTACATTTTAATATTTTAATGTTTTAACTCTGCTTTAGTTCCTAAGCTGTGTTTCATAAGTTTATATCCAGCAAGTGGTGTGACATGTATCATATTGAGTAACAGGAGATAACAAAAAGCATACAAAGAACAGAAAAATATACCTAACACTGTCTTGAAAAATTGTTTTTTTTTTTTTGTTTTTTTTTTTTTGTATAGTCCTCATATTCAGAGTTTAGCCCTTCTGTCAAGAATATCAGACTGATGTGAAAGTGTGGGACACTATTCTTCTTTTCTAAACCTGTGTTTTGTCCTGGTATGGTGCTTGTGGTTTTAGAAATCCCCCTCTTTATGAGCAGAAAAAAGCCCCTCCAAACTGCTAGGTATTCTATTATGTGTCATAAAGCCCAGGGATCCTTTGCTCCAAGCCACCTTGATGATTGTTCCTTACAGTGCTTCAGCTGTACAAGAGTTGTAGTGCAAATTCTGAAAGAGCAAATGAGCAATAGTCTTTCATACTACCACTGTATGCATGGAAAACAACATACATGCATTCCAGATACACCTAGAGGTTACTCTGCTGCCTCCAGAAGAAAGCCAAGGACCCACAATAAGAGTGAAGATCTGCTTTCTATTTATGTTTTGGTTGTTTTTCAAAGATTCTTTGGGCAGATGAGTTATTGTAGTGTCTATGCTGCATCTTGAATGAATATGAGTTACCATAATAATTTAAAGAGCACTAAAATAATTTGAAGATGCAAATTTTATCTCAAAGAGAAATCCCTAGCAATATAATGAAAAGAGGTATGATTAACAAATGCAATAGATAAAATAAAATTTAATATTAAAAAAATATTAAACCAAAGTAAGCTAGAAGAGAAAGATCAGGAGTCCAAAATTTGATGACATATTGAAGATAGCACTTCAATAATTCTTTTATTTTACATTTTAAACAAAAAACTTTATTTCAAATTCTCAAAAATAAAAGAACAGAAAAATACAGCTGAACAAGTTATCAAAACCTTACTCCTAAAATATTCTTTTCAGCCACTTTTATCTCATCTAATTCCACCTGCTAATTCAGTTATTCCTCTAGTGCTCAGAAAGATACACAGACAAACACAGATTAGTTAGATGGCATATTCAAAGCCTCTTTATTATTGAAAAAAATGAAGAAGAGAAATAAATGCTTAATCATATTCATATCCCACATAATCGAACCCCATATTCTTTTTTTTCCTTTAGAATTAATATAGTACCAACTTTCCTTTTGCTTCAAAACATCACAATGTTAACTATATTCTCTAAATTTTATTAGTTAAATTTTCCTATGTCTAACCACATTCTTAACACCTTGTAGTAGAAGAATATTCCTGTATTTAATCATTAACAACAGTCCTCATTTACTTCTAAAAGAATTGTTAGACATTCATAATATTCTCCAGCTGTCTTCCAACTAACATTAATCTTCCTAGAGTACTCATTTCAGTCCCAATCACATTCATAAACCGACAATGTTTGTTATACTCATTATAATGTGATACCATCAAGCCCAGCCATTACCACATTTTTACATTTGACCTTATTAAATTATCCAGAATCTTCTCTCCTTTCTCATCCCACATTCCATCTCCCACTAACCTACACTTCATAGTCTAACTTCATAAGTGTACTCACTGTATTTAGTTCATATCAGTGAAACCATACAGTATTTTTCTTTTTATGCCTGGCTTATTTCACTCAACATAATATTTTCAATCATCCTCCATGTTTTCATGTACTTCCTCAATTAATTTTTTCTACAACTGAATAATATTCCATCATATAAATATAACACATCTTATTTATTCATTAATTGTTTGACAGACACTTAGGTTGTTTCCATCATTTAGTAATTGATTGATAAATGTATATATTTATTCATCTGTGTTTACTTTTTAGTTTTTAATTGTTTATGTTTTCAATTATTAAATGCACAAAATAAAGTTTAAAAAAAAAACAATTGTGGATAATATTGTTATGAACATTGGTGTGCAAATATCTGTCCATGTACATCCTTTCAGTTCTTCTGAATATATTCCTAGTATCAAGATTGCTGGACCATATGAAAGTTCTATATTTAGGCTCCTGAGAAACCACCAAATTGGTGTCCCAAACTATATGAGACACACACTAGCCAAATGGAAAGAAGAAATAAACATCTCTATAGTAGTAGTTGGAAACTTCAACACTTGACTCTCAGCATTAGAGAGAACATTGGGACAGAGGATAAATAAGGAAACATTATCTTCAATAAGATAATAAATGAACTAGATATAGTCAACATTTATAGAGTACTACACCCCAAAATTGAAGATATGCATTCTTCCAAATGCTCATAAATCTTTCTCCAGGGTAAATCATATGTTGGGACATAATTCAGATCTCAGTACATATAAAAGATTAAAATTATACAAAACAATTTCTCTCATCATAATGGAATTAAGTTGAAAATTAATAACAGGTAGAAAAATGGAAATATCATAAATATTTGTAGATTAAAGAATATACTCTTAAATAATCAGTGGGTTAAAAAAGAAATAAGAGAAATCATTGAATACTTAAATACAAATTGAAAATGAGATCACAGCACAGCAAAGGCAGTGCTGAGAGGAAAATTTATAGCTCTCATTGCTTATATTTAAAAAAGAAGAAAAATCTAAAACCTAGACATAACTGCACACCTGGAATAAATAGAATAAGAACAATAAACCAATCCCAAAGCAAGCAGAAAGAAAAAAATAATAATAAACATTAGTGCAGAAACAAATGAAATAGAAAATAAAAAACAATAGAGAGAATCAACAGAAATAAAAGTTGATTCTTTGAGAAGATGAACAAAATTGGTAAACCCTTAGCTATATTAATAAAGAAAAAAGAGAGAAGATATAAATAAATAAAATTAGGAATGTGAAAGGTGTCATTACCACTGACCCAGAAGGAATAAAATATATTGTAAGAAGAAAGTATGAACAACTGTATACCAACAAACTAGAAAACATTAATGAAATGGACAAATTCATGTAAAAATATAAACAAACCATACTTACACTAAAAGAAATGTACAACTTCAAGAAACCAATCATGAGTAAAGAAATTGAAACAGTCATCAAAAACCTCCCCAAAATGAAAAGTCCAGGACCAGATTGCTTCACTGTTGAATTTCTCAAATCATTTAAAGAAAATCTAATGCCAATTTTCCTTAAATTCTCACAAAAAAAAATTGAACAGGAAAGAACACTACCAAATTTATTCTATGGGCTAACATCATCCTAATACCAGAGTCAAGTAAAGATATTAGGAAAAAAAGAAAATTACAGACCATTTTAATTAATGAATATGGATGCAAAATCCTCAACAAAGTACTTGCTACCAAATCCCAAAACACATAAAAAAATTTACATTACAATCAGGTGGGCTATATACCAGGTATGCAAGCATGGTTCAACGTAAGAAAATCGATCAGTGTAATATAATACATTAATAAACAGAAGATGAAAAATCACATGATCATTTCATTGATATAGAAAAGGCATTTGACAAAATGCAACATCCTTTCCTGATAAAAAGCACTCCAGAAAGACAGGAACAGAAGGAAACTTTTTCAATGTGATGAAGTGCATATTTGAGAACACCATAGCTAACATTATACTTAAAGCTTTCCCAATAATATCAGGAACAAGAAAAAGATGTCCACACACCCCACTGTTATTCAATATTGTGCTAGAAGTTCTAGCTAGAGCAATTAGACAAGAAAAAGAAACAAAAGGTATCCAAAAATGTAAAAAAGAAATAAATATTTCATTACTCACTGATGACATGATAGTATATTTAGAAAAGCCCAAAAATCCAGAACAAAACTATTAAAACTCATAGATGATTTCAGGAAATTGGTGGGATACAAAATTAATATGTAAAGATCTATAACACTTCTATATACTACTAATGAGCAATCTGAGGAGGAAGTCAGAAAAAAATTCTATTTACAGGAGTGAGTAAAAGAATCAAGTATTTAGAAACAAATTTAACCTAGAACATAAAAGTATAAAACATTGCTAAAAGAAATTGTTGATGATATAAGAAAATGGAAGGATATACCATGTTCATGTGATGGAAGACTATATATCATTAAGATGTCAATCCTACCCAAACAGATTTGGCACAATCCTGATAAATGTTCCATTATCATATTTTGTACAATTAAGAAAACAAAGTATCAATATTATCTGATAGGATAAGGGCCTCCAAATAGCCAAAAATATCTTAGAAAAGAAGAATGATGTTGGAGAACTTTCCCTTTCAGACTTTAAACCATGTTATCTAGCTACAGTGGTAAAAACAGCATAGTAATGGCATAAAGATAGATTGACCAATGGTATCGAAGCGAGAGTTCAGGAATAAACCCTCATATCTATAGTCAAGTGATTTATTTTTTATGTCTTTCAGTAAGATACATATACCTAATAAAAATTTGTTGTTGTTGTTGTTATTTTAATTTATTGGGTGCCGGGGATTAAACTCAGGACCTCATAAAGTGGTACGGCGGTGCTCAACCACCGAGGCACATCAGCCTCCATAAGTTGGTTTTCATTTGTTTTGTTTGCTGTTGGTTTTTGTTTTTTCAGGAGGCACCAGGAACTAAACCTGGGAACGCCCATGGGGGAGGCAGGCACTCAACTGCGTGAGCCACATTCATTCCCTGGTCAAGTGATTTTTGACAAGTCTGTCAAATGCACTCTGCAGGGTCAGAACAGTCTATTCAACAAATGGTCCTGGGAAAAGTGTATATACAGACCTAAAAGAAAGAAAAAGGACTCTTATCTCACACTTTATACAAAAATGAATTCAAAAGGGATCAAGGACATAAATACAAAAAACAAGAATCAAAAACACTTAGAAGCAAATGTAGGGAAACTTCTTCAAGATTTTGTGGTTGGTGGTTTTCTCTTGGACCTTACACTCAAAGCATGAGAAACAAAAGAAAAAAAAATAGATAAATGGGAATGCCTCAAAATTAAATACTTTTTTTCTTAAAAAGACTTTCTTAAGAAAGTAAAAATGCAGCCTAACCAATAGGAAAAAAATCCTAGGAAACCATATATATGATAAGGGATTGATCTCCATGTTATATAAAGAGACCACACAATGTCAAAATGACAAGCAACTACATTAAAAATGGGCAAAAGAATTGAAAAGACATTTTTCCAAAGTGGAAACGCAAATGACCAAAAGACATATTAAAATATGTTCAAAATCACTAGCTCTTAGGGAAATGCAAATGAATCTCAGCGGAGTTGCAACACCTACTCTCCAGCTTATTGGACTAACCCAAGATAACTAACAAGGAGATTATAATGGACAATGATCATCCCAAGGAACTGATAGAGTCTACACCTGCAAGCAAGAGAGTCTCATTATCCATCTGCCCTATGAGATCAAAGCCCCATCTCAATTGGAAGTGGAGTGGGCATCACCATCCCAGAATCCTCAGGACTAAGGAATGCACTATGGACTGAAATAGACATACTGTTATTCTACTATAGACATTGTGATTCTAGCAATGTAAGAACTTTATCATTAATGTGAAAGCAGTAGCCACTGGAAGTTCTGAGAGCAGGGGGAGAGAAAAACAGGTGTAATATGGCAGCATTTTCAGGACTTCGGAATTGTCTTGAATGACACTGCAATGACAGATACAGGCTATTATATATCTTGCCATAACCTACAAAATTGTGTGCAAGAAAGTGTAAACTACAATGTAAACTATAATCCATGCTTAGTAGCAATGCTCCAAAATGTGTTGATCAATTGATACAAATGTACTACATTGATGAAGCATGTTGTTAATGTGGGAAAATGTGGGAAGAGTAAGAAGTGGGGCATATGGGAATCCCCTACATTTTTAATGTAACATTTATGTAATCTAAATATCTTTTTAAAAAATATATATGTATTTAAAAAAAAACTCATCTTGCACCACAAAGAATGGCCATTATTTAAAGAACATAAATTGTCAAGTGCTGGAGAAGATGTGGAGAAATAGGAGCATCCCTTCACTATTCGTGAGAGTGTAAAATCATGCAACTTCTATCAATAATTATTTTAAATATATGTAAGCAAGATCTACCAACTAAAAAGCAGAACAAATGACTCACTTAAAACATAAGATCCATCTATATGATGTCTAGAAGAAGCTCACAAGCAAAAGGATGTACAAATATTTTTTATTGTGAATGCAAACATATAAAATGATAAACTCTTGTGAAAATATAGTTCTATTAGAAAAAGTAGACCTCTTTTTAAAGAGATTTAAAGGGCAGTATAAAATAACAGTAGGGCCAATTATTCAGAAAGATATAAAAATCCTTAGCAGAGCTTCAAAACAAATTTTAAAAATTACAGAATTAAATGCAGCAATAGATTTTTAAAATAAATAATGGCATTGAATTTTCAGGGATAAAGTGCTAATTGTGTTGAAATCAAAGTCTAAGAAGCCATGATTCTTTTCTGTTTCTCAGTCTTGATCCTTTGTGAAAACAATGTTACAATTAGATTTGATCTTTGGAATTGCAACAGTAAAGATACAGCAAAATATTAGTTTTGTAAATTATTCTTTCTTCAATTTTATTTCATCATTCAAAATTCCAGTCAATGACTATAAAATTGATTTCAATGCTGTGTAATAAAAATTTCCTTATGGTGATTTTGCAAATTGTAAGCCATCCTTACTGACATGGCATTGATGAGAAAATCTCCATTAGTCTTTCATTAAACTCAATCTCATGGTGACTTATTTTGAAATAAATTGATGCTGGCTTTTTAATTTTCTGTTAAGTGCAGCCCAGCATCACTAAATATTTGGTGAATCTTGAATTGTACCTCAAATAGTTAATCAAATATAAAATACATTATTTGTAACTCTTTTATTTGTATCAACAAATTCTCTACTGACATTTGGGAGTGTAAAAAGTTTTTCCTATAAAAGTCACTTCCAAATCTACAATATCATTACTTATTGCAAGATTCAGAAGAAAGCATTTCATCTGATTATATAGAGAGGAATTAAGCTCTTGGCCACTAATTATAAATTGTTTTTTATTTCATCATTTATATTTATTTTCTCATTTTCTTTCTTATTTTAATAAAATATAAGCAAAAATTTTTAAATTAAAAAATTAAACAAGTTACAAAATATTTTTGTGGATGAATATAGCAATACATCTACTACATAAATGACTTAGTTGAAACTACAAAACCTGAAAGGAGAAACTACACCATGATTTCTTTGTGATACCTCAGAAAGTCTCCTTCATCAGGCGGTGCATACTGCAAAAGTTAAGATAGCTAAGCTCCACCAGCCAATGCAAAATACATGAAATTATGGATTTTACAAAAGTGTAATATAAGTTAGGACAAGATGTATTATAAATTTTAATGATAAAATCTGGATGTTACTGAAATTATAGCTTGATAAATTTATGTAAACACATAAATATATACATATATATGTAGCTATGCCCAAAGGAAAATAATTGGAAGAAATTATATATCAAGGTTAACAAGTTATGAATGATTTTCATTTTCTTCTTTGGATTTTGCTCTTTTCTAATTTGTTCATTATGAACAATGTTTACTGACTTGATAGGGTTACACTTTTAAGCAATAAAATATGCCTTAGTTAAAAATATGCTTTTGCAACCTAGTGGTTATTGATCTGACCTTTTAGCCACAGAGTAATTAAGTATTTCTCTAAAAAATATCTTATCTATTACCCAGTCAAATATTAGAGCACCACAAAAAGTACTTAAAAACTGTAGTCAAAATTAAGTGACTTCTAAGAAAGAAAGTACTCTTTGGTTCAAACTTAACATGAATACATTAATCCTTGGCAACATGCCAAGAAATCTGCCTTGGGAATTGGTCCCAGAGAAAACTTGCATTATCAGCCTGCAATCGTCAACATAAGAGGTGTTGTGGCATTATCAGGAGGAAAGGCAAGAGATACTTTTCTCTGTTTTGTTTGCGGAAGCTCCTTGGTATACTTATGAGACATAATATCAGGGCAACTTTCCATTTGACCAGGATCTCAAGAAAATTTGGGGGTTATTTTATTTTACATCAGAATAAAATGAAAATGCATGCACAAAAATTTCAAAATAACTTACCTCAAAGAACACTAACATATCATAGTAATTTTTGGATCTTTAAATGGTTTACATATTCTATTTCTGAGAAAAATTTATGTTTTAGACAGTTAATGCTGGAAGAAAAATTTTCACCTTTGGCTCATGGTAAGAGCTACTGTCAAAGTTAAATTGTTTTAGTTTTGATTAAAAAAATAGATTATTATTAGAATATTCAAATATATATATACATGTCACTTAGGTTGAACCTAAAAAATGACAGGATTTGTGTCATCTATACAGGCAATATAGAGTTTGTGGAATCAGAAAGTACCAGCAATGTGCATATATTTTAATTTCAATTTTTGGAAGAAATTTAATTTAAAATAAACAAGTTAAAATTCGTATCTTCTAAAAATTAATATGAATGTGTGGTCTATAATATTAATACATTTACTAAAGTAGACTAGTCTTTAAATTCTGATCTGTCATTGTTATTAAATAATACCTGACACAAAAGAACAGTAAATGATGCATTAAAACTATAATTATTTATTACATATCTGGTACATTTTTTCAGGCATTAATTTTAAATGGGAATACAATATGATAAGCATTCTCTCTAGTTTCAACTAATTTTGTAGAAAGCTAGAACCAACACTTTATAGGTCTCTTACTGGGTAAGTTACTTAACATTCTGTGCCCTTTTTCTCAACTAAAATTGTGTATAACATTAGTACCCATGAAATAATTTTCTCATCTTGATATATGTCATAATAATGGGAAGCATTTATAACAGTCCAATTTCACTCAAATTATTCAATATATGTGAGTTATAACTATATAACATCCCAATGATGATTCATATCTAATTTTATTTGGCATTCATAGTAAGAAAATTTCAGTCAAATTTTGCAAACTAAAATTTATAATGTATTTATAGGAATATGAAACTAATATTTAAAATTGCAAGATCGTTCATATAAAGTAAAAATCTTTTTGAAGTCATTCATACCAAGTATCATCTTTGATTTATCAACAGTTTTCAAAAGTTTGGCATGATGGGAAGTAGGAATAACACAAATGTGCCTGATTTCATCCTTATGGGTTCGACAGACTCTGAAGAGATCCAGCAGGTCCTCTTTATGTTATTTCTCCTGATATACATGATTACTGTGCTGGGGAATGCAGGGATGATACTGATAATTCACCTGGATCTGCAGCTTCACACCCCCATGTACTTTTTCATCAGTCACCTGTCATTCCTTGACCTCAATTACTCAACAGTCATCACACCTAAAACCTTAGAGAACTTACTGACTTCTACCAAGTTCATTTCATTCATGGGATGCTTCAACCAGTTGTATTTTTTTGTGTTCTTGGGTGGCACTGAGTGTTTCCTTCGCTCTTAAATGGCCTATAACTGCTATGTAGCTATCTGCAATCCCCTCCACTACAATGTTGCTATATCAAAGAGACTGTGTCATGCCCTCATCACTGGTTCCTACATGATTGGCTTTACTAACTCCTTGGTCAATGTTCTTTGCATGAACAGTTTGCATTTCTGCAAATCCAATGTAATCCATCATTTTTTTCTGTGACACAACCCCAATTTTAGCCCTATCTTGCACTGACACTAGTGATATTGAAATCATGATATTTACTCTCGCTGGTGCCACTGTAGTGGTGTCTCTTTTCACAATCTCTGTGTCCTATGTATGTATTCTGTCTACTATCCTGAAAATTAATTCCACTTCAGGAAAGCACAAAGCCTTCTCTACTTGTGCCTCCCACCTCATGGGAGTCAGCATCTTTTATGGTACTATAATTTTTACTTATTTAAAACCAAGTAAGTCTTACTTCTTGGGAAAGGATCAAGTGGCCTCTGTCTTTTATACTATAGTGATTCCCATGATGAATCCACTTATTTATAGTCTAAGGAACAAAGAAGTGAAAAATGCTCTAATTAGAGTCATGCAGAAAAGAGAGGGCTCCAGGTAATTGAAATGAGAATGATGGTGATCATTCAAAGGCCTCTTTTCTTTCTTTCCTATAGTCTCTCTCTAAAAATAATAGCATCCTTTAATTAATTTGCATTTTCATTGAACCATCCTCTACTTAATTGCATATTATATGGAAAGTTTCCAAGACTATTCTTTTATAATTCTATAAGGTAATTGGAAGTAATGAAATATATGTTATACTTGTGGTCTAAATATAAATGTTCTTAAGGACAAATAATATGAAAAAAAATGTGGCTTCATCTTTCAAACTTTTTCATAGAAATCCCCTTCTATGTACCAATTTCAGATAATTTTCTTATGGATAGTACTTTCAGAGGTCATTCCAACAATTCTGTAGAGAAAAAATATGGCACAGTGATAAAACATGTTTGCTTTGGACTGGATATTACAAGGTTTTGATTCTAGATCCTCCACTCTTTTTACATTCCACTGGTAAATCCCTGAACATTTAAGTCTCTGTTTCTTTAACTGTACAAGAAAAAACATAATTCCAAGTCCATAGAGTTATTGTAAAGATTAAATCAGATGATGAATGTGAATAATTTAATCCAGTGCTAATATCATGGCCATTATCACCATAATAATTTCAGTCTTTCTAAATTTTGAATATACAATGTCTTTTGTTATTAAAACATTCACTGATATATCATGTCTAATTTTGGTTAATCTTAATGATAAACAAACAGCTCTAAAATGCAAACAGTGCTTCAAACATTTGGTCCTGGAGCAAAGTAAAATAGAATTCAGTTATAGACAAAATGTATGTAAACATTGAAAAAATTTGGAGATATTTTAAAATATTATAGAAACTAGAAATATCTTAACCATTTTTTATAGTTTTTCATTGTCTTGTAGACTAAAATTTATATATGTATATATTTATATTATATATATATACCAAATATTTATTTTTCTATTACTCTATGCCATTTTCATTTTATACTTATCTTTACAATGTTTGGTAATGAATTTGTCAGTTAAAGTTGGGAGATTAATATTACTTTGGTACATGGGTGAGATCAAGATTCTCATCTTGCAATGTTTTAATACCTGAACCCTTGTAAATTCATCAGCTTATAAATGTGTATGCAGTAATATCTCTTATGGGTCTACCTGTTAGACATTTGAAAGCCCTAACATTCTGTGTTATTTGAACAAGCTTCATCAATTATTACATCTTTATTTAAATTCATTATGAACTTTTAAAAAATCATTTATTTTCTCCTGATTTCTACAGGTTTGTTTTGTTATTTACAATATAAATTCTCAAAAAATTGCCTATTTTATTAAAATTTTAATAGAGCATATAGGTAAAACTAAGAATTCATAATTAATGCTAATTTTGTAACATCTCATAAATCTTCATCAGGAAACTTGCTAAAATGTCCTTTAGAAATTCCTCCACAAAATCTGTGATTGCAGATTTAATTTTCTCTGCATTTCAAAGTTTATGTAAGAATATATTATTCCCATTTTCAAGTATTTGATGATAATAAAGTTCAACCTCTGATTTAGGCATGATAATGTTTAACAACTCTTCGTTGGTTCATAACTGTCAATTAATTTATTCAAATACTTAAAATCTGTGTTATTTTCCTTTCCATTCTTAATTTATGTGAAAATATTAGCTTAGCATATATAATACCATTTTAAGGAATTCATAATGACTGATTTTTCATTTGAAATCTATGTTGTCAAGAAACTATATTTTGTCAATTCTCTTTGAAGTGTTTACAATGAGAGATGTCACTGATAAGCATTTATATTTTAATAATATATTTTTAACTAATCTCTCATCTTGTACATGCATTCTGTCTATTCTGATATTTTAGGCTCTATATTTTTGGTCTTTTTATTAATTGTGCTAGTCTTGTTTTCATTTATGTACATTTTTGTGATTTAGAAAATATATCCTGTTGATATCTGTTGGTAAAGATGGTCAATTGATTCTATAATTTTTTAGAAAATATTATGTTCAGGAAATGCTTAATTTTTAATTAAATTAAGGATACCCTAACTTCTTATAATATTTTCCTGTGAGCAATTAGATGTTATTAAATATGTGTACTATAAATTTTAAGCAATATAAAACACAAGACTTTGAATTTCCAATCTTCCCCCTTTCATATCAATGTATACCTAATTTTATATAAAATGTGATCTGAAGTATTTTTTTTTTTGCTGAGAATTCCCCAAAGCTAACATGCTTGCTTATATTATATATATTTATATTTATTTATTCATTTTTATAAGAGAAGTTAAAAGTTTAGAGAAAAATTATGCATAAAGGGCAGAGTTCCAATAAACTCCCTGTTAATAATGCCTTGCATTAGTGTGGTAATTAGTGTAGGAATATTATTTTAATTGTGCTATTAAATATAGTCCATTAGGGTTCAGTGTTAGTGTTGAACCTTCCCAATTTTTTAATTCTTATAATATAAATACCACCTAAAATTTCCCCCTTTAACTACATTTGAAATATGTTTGTTCATAGTGCTATGTCACAATTCTATTCATGTAAAAGTCCAACTATTTAAATAATGAAGAAGAAAATAAAACTGGAATAGAGTATGACAAAGCATGAACAATAATTTTTGTTTAAAAAATGATTGGTTTTATATAATAATAGTAAAATATAAATTATATTTACTGATCACCTATTTAGTATCAGACAATATTCAAAGGATTTAAGATCTATTATTAACCTGGTTTATCATCACAAGATAACTCTTATATAGGTAATTGCAATATCTAAAATTTAGTCTCCAAACAATGAATGCCATTCTCCTACTTGTCAAAGACTTAGGAATCATACTGGAATTTTCTCAATGTTACATTCCTCACATCCAGTCCATCAGCATCTCATATTGATTCAATCTACAAAATATATTAGGAGTTTGGCTATTTCTCAATACCTCCTCTATCACCATCCTGGCCATCACCATATTAGTCTATAAATGATTGACAATTGTTGTTAGATTTGTTCTCTGTTTTCTGCTTTATTCCTCTTTTTTTTTTTTTTTTATTATGGGTAAAAATCAAAATTCTCACAATACATACAAACATTTGCAAAATGATATATAAATATATATGCATATATGTGTATTTGCTTAAAAAATGTTATTTATATATATATACATTCCTCTTGAACTTAATCTTAATGGACAAACCATCAATACCAGAGTGATATTAATAATAAAAAAAGAAGTCAGTTGAATCATGCCACTTTGCTTCAGAAAACCTTCAAGATTTCCCAAAACACTACAAGTAAAATTCAGATTTTTTACAAGAGCCTCCATTTCCATAATGATCTTTCCCCTCCTCTTTACTCCAATCAAGTCATCCTTTATCACTGGTTCTTTCAGCTCACTTTGGAGAGGCCATCCTGGCCTCCTCACACTTCCCTATACCCATTATTCCTGATACTACCTGAACTTTATTCATTTTTTTCTTTCTCCAGAAATCCCCTAAACCATTAACTGCACGTATCTTTTCTCATTATCTTTCTGAAAAGATCATGCCTTACAACCCTATTTAAATTTCACCTGCCACCATCCTTCTTCCTTGCTGCATTTGTTTTCCATTGTAATTACCTCATCTAACTTTCTAAATACTTTGCTTATGCCTTTTCTTTCTTCTAGATTTTCCTCCACAATAAAAGCTCTATGAGCACAGGTTTTTTACCTATTTTGTTCAATGCTACATCACCAGGACTAGGAAAAGTGTCTCATGAATATATTGAAAAGGATGAATTTTATGGATGATAAGGCTGGGTCACAGAAAGACTACAGAACTTGTTTATGGTCAGTCAATGACTTCAAGAACAAGCTCTCACTTTATCCCAGACATTCTGAAATTAGAGCTCACAATCTTAATCACAACTCTATGATATGACTGTTTTTCTACAAAATTATACTATCCTTATTAGAGAAAAAATATAACAATTGCTTTATTATATTTTTAAAAAATAAAGAAAACAACAGGGGTTATGGAGAGGGATTTATTGCTAGCATGCATTTTCTGAAGCTGCAGAAGAAGACTGTGACTTTGGCAATACTAGCTAGATTTTGTCAAACATAAATGTATAATCCTTTTTAAAGAAAGAAAAAACTCTACAAAAGAAGGAAATTTTTTTTTCATTTTTAAGTCTGTATATTTTATTTTCAGCATAGTAGTACTTGGTGTCAGAAATGGGATCTGAAGGTGGACACCAGCTGATTCCTCTGATGGCCTGGAGATAAGTACTGTACCTGCAGGGATCCCTTCCATCCTATCTTCTTTGGGGTCCTCACCTGGTTCACTCAGTTACCTCCTCTCAGATCTTTGAACTCCTGTTGAGGTCAAAATCTGTTTATTGAGCTAAAGTTTGGTTGGGGTCCCTGCCATGGCCTCTGTTTTTGTTGTTTTGTTTTTTTTTAATTTATTTTTATTGTGGGTAAAAATCAAACTTCTCACAATACATACAAACATTTGCAAAATGATATATATGCATATATGTGTATTTGCTTACAAAAATGATGAATCTTGAAGACCTTATATTGAGTGAAGCAAGCCAGGCACTGAAGGATGAACAGTATATGACCTCACTGATCTGAACTGAGGAAAGTGAGCAGTCTCTGAGAACCATTGTCTGAAAGATAGGTTAACAAAGAAGGAAATATTTTAAAGGTGATGTATTGGGATGTGGAGAGAACCTTATGAGTCAGGTCCAGTCTGTCCTTGTGTAAGAAAGTGATTCAGAAAGAGTGAGACTCAACAAAGGAGAAAGTATCATCCTTAGAAGTAACAGTGCAAGCTTCACTAGGATTTGTGGGTGACTCTTTTCCATGAGTTAACCTTGGGACCCAGGTTTCTTCTATTTTGTTGCTCAACTATCTCCCAAGAGGTTGTCCTTCTCTGCATGGTTGAAGAAATTTCACATAAGACTCTGTCCACATTTCATATGAGGGAAAAGTAACATTCATATTGTGAAATAATTCCCACACTTTTGTCATGTGAAAGGTTTTTAAGGAAAAAAACATTTTCATGGATTGATATAGAGTTGCTCAGGTTATTAATATTTCTGGTGTGAAATATTTAAGGACTAGTACATGTAATTTAAATTATGAAAGCTAACAGCAAAAATATTCATAATATTTAATTATGATCTTTTTAATGTCTATGGGTGGTTTTAGTGTCAAACTTTCTTTTTTTCTTATTTGGAAATTTTGGCTTTTGGTTTTCAGAATCATGCTCTGGGGATTATTTGCCTTTGAGTAATGTAAATCCAATTTATCTTTCCCAATGTTTGTGTTATTTTTGTCTTAAATGTATTTTTATATGCAACTCAAGCCCTGAAATGCATCAACATAGATTTCCTTTAGGCAATTATTTTAAAGCATTTGGATAAAAAAACTGCTATTTTTATTATATTTACATTCAGTTCTATATTTTTGCTATTATTTCTTTGAGTAGACCCAAGTTTCCTATGTTATCCTACTCCTTCTGCCAAGAAAAATTTTGAAGCATAATTCTGCTTGCTATAAATCATTTCTATATGTGTCTCTGTGTTAATTTTCCTGGCAGAGTCCTTATTTAGTTTTTATACTTTAAAACTATTTCAATGAGTTATGAACATGCAAAGGCCATTATTATCTTTCAGTATTTTAACATGTATCAATATTTTTTCAGCTTGGGATCATTTTTTTATACTGTCTGGTGGAATTCTCATGACTTTTCTTCCATATGTTATATGTATTATCCTCTGATTGCTTTCATAATTTTCTACTTGTCTTTGTGTTCAGCTGTGAGACCAAAGAGCATGGATGTGTTTTATTTGTTAAGTTTATTTTCTGTTTGCAATTAAGATTACTGGGGTCCTTTAATGTTCATTGACATTAGGTTGATGTCTTTCCTTATTTTCAGAAAAGTTTTGGTCATTATCACCTTAAATATTTCTTTTTATTGAATCCTTTTAAATTCTTGTTGTAATACTTTAGTTATATTTATAATATGCTGTTTGATATTGTACCACAGCTCCTGGATACTTTTTCTCAGGGGTTTATTTTCTCTAACTTTTTTCTCTTTGGCTAATTCCTATTGGCTTATCATCAAGTTCATTCATTTTTCTTATCTGCAATGACACTGCCAATGATACTGTTGATGGAAGTTTTTTGTGTCTTGTATTATGTCTTGTATGTGTGCTTTGTATCCATTCTATTCCTTGCATTTCATTGGACACTACTTGATATATTCTATCCTTGTGATATAATTCTTCATTTATCCATGAATGTTGTTTATTCTCCCCATTAGATAGTTTTTAACCTAGTAATTATTAATGCTCATTAGTCATATGCCAACGGGTAACATATATGGTTTAATGTTATGTTTTACTCAATGCAGTAAGGAAAAACATATGCCATGGGGAAAAGGGCAGTTCCTAAGTAAGATGTTTTAAGAAAGAGCCAATTACAGGATATAAACTCTGGTTGAGTAATTAGGGAAAGAGTATAAAGAAGCCAAGGTTTGCTATTCAACTAAATCTTGTCAGAAAATACATGCAATCCCATGAATGGATATCTCAATAAATGTTATCTATAGTTAGGCAGACTAAAGTAAGAAGAAAGCTCTAATTGATAAAGTAATAGAAGTTCATCGTTAAGAAAGGAGGAGGAGGATATTTGGCATTTTGTGCATTGCAAAGTAACCTTGTCTGAAGTTCTCCCAGCCTGCCTTAGTCTTCCTCATAAGCACTTGGTAGAGACCTGCAGAGAGGTAATGAGAGTGAACACAAACTTCTTGATTCTAGAGCTCACTGCTTTTCCCAGTTGGTACTGTAACACAAACTTGGCTTTAACAATTCCGTAACATTTTCTGTATTCTTCCCATCTGCTTCTTTCTCCCACCATCTATCAAAAGTAAAACAGTTCATTTTTCCCATCTCTGCTTTAAAGGACTTGTCTCTCCTTAATATTCATAATCTTAGGTGTTTCCAATATCATCTCGGTGGGCTCATGAAAAGTTAAGGTTTTAAGATTATTAACTTTTTAAAATGGTCAGGTTTGATGAAATATTCTTTGCAAATTTTTATGCCTTTGGTAGTATTTTGAGTTCCATATTTCTTTTTAAATCTTACTCACTGTTATGGCTTCAAATATCTCCCTTCTTGTTAACTCTATACTTGCCAGGAAAATAGCTATTCTAAATTTTAATATTGTACTTTGAAATGTAATGCAACTCAGAATCATTGTAGAATCATACCAACCATTTACAATCCTCTTTCTTCTCCTTCATCCTCTATCTTCTTCTAATAATAACTATAATTATTTTAATTATTCTTATTATAATTATTATTCTACTTCTTCTTTTGATGTCTTCAAAATTGATCAATCAGGGTCAAAAACTGCAAATTCCACATGTATCAACATTTGAATGGTTTTTGATAAGCAGTGGAAACTAATTTTCTAAACAATGTATTTCTTACATAGATTCCTTTTCTTCACTTCTTTCCACAATAGACAATATAATGTCCTTTACTACTTCATGTGACATTATGTGGAGTCTGATAATGTGATTAGCAAAGCTTTTTCAAAACAAGGACACTATAGCCAGAAAGTTTAGGTTTGAATCCTGGTATCACTATTAAGAGCTATGTGGACTTGAGCAAAGTCTTCAGAACTGATGTGCCTTTTTTCAATCAACAATAATTATAGGTGATAATGGAACAACCTCTTAAAGTAGCTATGAGGATAAACGTCATAGTATATGTAATGCATTTATATAATGTCTAGTAAAAACAAAGCTGCATAGAAATAATAACAATTGCTACTAAACACTACTCATCATTCATTCATAAAATATTTTGAGAATAAATTATGTTCCAGGTGTGACATTATGGCCTGAGGATCCACTTATGTGTACATATATGACAATTCTTTTCTTTATGCAAACAACAGGGTCAGTGCAGGGGTAGAACTAAATATTAGTCAAATATTCACAACAAACCATATTAAATGATGACTTTGCCAAATGATACAACAGTTATCTTCCATGGAGGCAGGGAATTCAATGAATTCATGGTGGAGGGAAAGAAAATTGAGTTGAAATATGAACAGTGAAAAGTCTTTAACTTCAGAGTTAACTAAGCAACTATACCATATTGATTTCTAATAGAGAAAATCATGAGACTGCTGGCCTTACCATGTACGTTAATACGTTTAAGAAAAATAAGAAAAAGAGAGATTAACTTGATATCTTTTCGTATTATATATTGAATGAATAATTAGCCATATTTTTTGGCATAATTGAGTGCATCCTTGTTCTTACTTCTCACAGAAATATTCACAGAAATTTTTTTTGTTAATTTGAATGAAAAATTATCATGAGGAACCAGGGTACCAACTTGATTGCAATTTTACCTAACAATTTGAAATACATATTCTAGTGGTAGAAGCCTTAAAAATGATCCTGGAATGCTGCAAATCTGTTAGATATTATAAGATGTATATATAGAAATACTTTTGAAATAGTATTTTTTCCTTTATTCCAGAAAATATATCTAGAAAGCTCAAAATCAGGACAGTAATTTTAAAATGCTATGGATACAAGTAGCTTGCTTTTTTTGAGATAAGATTGCCCACATTATCAGTAGCACTGTGTCTCTGAAAATTTGTTTGTTTGTTGCTGCTGTTAGAGAACATTTGAGTATTTATTTAAACAACACTCTGTTATCAATTATGTGTTTGTTCCAATAGAGCTGTGTTAGATTTCTTTGCATAATTTATTAGAAAATGAGATCCCCAAGTTATTGGACTGTTTCACAAACTCACATTTAATAATTAACAATTTGAATACTTTGTTCTGATGCGAATGATCTGGTGAAGTCATAGGACAAATATCCTTCTAGGAAAAAGTGGATTTCATTGAGAGAAGAGTAAACTTCTACTCCACTCATAATGTCTATTCAAATACACAAATTTTCAAATAAAAATAAGCAAAGCAATATGCAGATCTGATCTGAGGTGATGTAGAATAATTTCTCTGGTATTTTTTCACTTACGGTAAATTTAGAATGATAATAGAAGGTCATTTCACATAGAGGATCTAGTCAGCAATAGGAAATGAAAATTGATCTAACATCATAGGAACCCATATTAGGCTAGCACACCATTTTAAGTATTATTTAGGCTATACTTTTGTGGATTTTTTCCACAGCCTTAGTTATATATTCAATAAATATTACCATATCATCACAATGATACATTTGGGAGTTTCAGAATGGATCAAATCCATTCCTGTGATTGGACAGTAAGAAGGTAATAAAGGAATAAAAATTTATGTTGTTGGTACAGACTTTGCAAATGCATCTCCAGAGGATAGATCAGAGTGTGTGAGTGCACAGGGAGCAAGCAAATAGCTTTCTCAAGTTACTTCAATGGGATCCCAGAAGAAGATATAACATCATAATGAAAGCTGACCTCATGGGAAATTATTTATAGCCATGGAATCCTGGTGACATGACCTATAATTATAGTTAGTGAAAATCAAATTACACAAAGAATAACAATATTAATATTTATTTATAATATTTCATATGGATCAGTTTGAACATAGTCATAGGCATAGAATTGACACAATTTATCTACATTTGTAATATACTACATTGGAGTGCTGATTCTTTTCTTTGGAAATATTTTAGTAAACCTTATTAACTAAGAACAAAACATATTCTTCCTTAATTTCTGAATATAGTGATATGGACTGGCATCCAACATGCTTTTCAATGTATATATGTTTTCTGTTTATGACCAATTTCTCTCAGAAATAATTTTTCATTGTCCTTTAAACTGTAGATGATGAGATTCAGCATGGGAATCACTATAATATAAATTATAAACACTATCATTTCATGATCCAAAGAGTATTTGTAACTTGGCCTCACATACATGAAGAGGATTGTCCCATGAATTTACAGTTGTCCCAGCACATTTGTTGAATAGACTTTTCTGGGCCCAGCTGGATGGGATTGACAGCCTTGTCAATAATCAATTTGCCATACATTTGAGGATCTATTGGAACACTCAATTCTATTCCATTGGTAAAGATATCTATCTTTATGACAATGCCATGCTGTTTTTACCACTCTAGCCTAGTAATATGCTTTAAAGTCATGATATGAACATCGTCCAATTTCATTCTTCTTTTTAAAGATATTTTTTTGGCTATTCAAGACCTCTAATTCTTTTAAATAAATTTGATAATTTGCCTTTCCAATTCTGTAGAAAAATGCTGCTGGAAGTTTTATTATTTAGAAACCACATATCTGATAAAGTTTTGATATCCATGTTATAAAAAGATATTATACACCCCAATGATAAAACAACAAGCAACCCAATTTAAAAAAATGGGCTAAAGACTTGAATAAACATTTCTCTAAAGAATAAATAAAAATGGCTAAAAAGCACATAAAAATGTTCAAAATAACTATGTATTAGGGAAATGAAAATCAAAACTACACTGAGATATCATTTCAAACCTTATAGAATAACCATTATTACAAAAACAGAAAAATTTAATGCCAGAAATGATGTGAAGAAATAGGAACAGTCCTTCCTGTTGGGAATTTCAAGTGGTGCAGCCTTTGTGAAAGATAGTTTGCCATTTCTTCAAGGAACTAAATATAGAACTGCTGTATGGTCAAGGAATCCCATTATGAGGAATATATTCAGAAGTACTGAAAGCCAGGAAGTGAATTGATATTTGCACACTAATGTTCATAGCAGCATTATTCACAATTGCTAACTTATGGAAACAACCCAAGTGTCCATCAACCAATGGCTATATAAGCAAAATGTGGTATATACATAAAATGGAAGACTATTCAGCTGTAAGAAGAAATGAAATTGGGATGCATATCAATGTGGATGAACCTTGATGATATTATGTTGAATCAAATAAGTTAGACACAAAAGGACAAATATTGCATGGTCTCACTAATATGACCTAAAACAATTAGTAAACTCATCAAGGTAAATTCTAGAGTATAGGTTACTAGGAAATTGAATGTGGGTTCAGAATGGAAGCTGGTACTTAACGTATGAAGAATTTTTAATAAGGTTTATTGTAAATGTGTGGAAATGAATAGAGTGGATGGTAATATTTTATAGAGAGTATAAGTAACACTGCTGATTTATAAACATGATTGTCCAATGGTAATATTTTGACAATGCTCTTTCATAGTTTGTAAGAATTGTTTCACAACAACCCAAGTGTTGGTGGTGGGGTAATGTATGGGAGCCCTGTATGATGATAGGCATGTTTGTTTTGTAAGTTCACAACTTATACTATACATTTATTTTTATGGATGTTTATGTCTGAATAATAAACTTCAATAAAAAATTTAGACGGAAAGAGTTCCAAATTTCCTATCAAATTAATGAGATTGCTAGAAATCAGAAAAACAGGAAAATTTTCACCTAATATTATCCGTGAAACCCATCAATATAAACATGGTGACTTAAGTCACATTCTTCAACTGAATACAGTGTGAAAACACATCTGATGGCAAACCTGACACTTAAATTATATTTATAGGTACACAAGGAATATCCCAATGTAAAGCGATTACACTCAATTATATCCTGTTTGTTATTTAAATGGAAAATGATATTCTAGACAGTGGTGAGGTAGTTAATAACAAAGAAATTGGGCACAAGTACATCTACTTTTCCATAGAAAAGAAATGAAGAAATTTTTAGGTACTTTTTGGCTCAAGAATCTTTAAAAACACTGATAATTTATGAGGTTACTTTTTAAGATAATAGTATGTTAAATTTTCTACCACCTGTTTTCATATTATATCATATTTAAATTCAGAAAGATAAATTAATTTTGTGTTTTTAACATCCAATAATGTTACAGACATATGTACACACCCCAGTGTGCTAAATTTAAACATGCTATATTTGTATAAAATACCTTTCTTTAACAGGTCATAATCAAATGGGAGTAGCCACTTCCTTTTTTAAAAATATATATACATATGTTTTTAAAATAGTACTTAGATTACATAAATGTTACATAAAAATATAGGGGATCCCCATATGCACCACTTCCTACACCTCCCACATTTTCCCATATTAACATCATTCATTAGTGTGGTACATTTTTTTACAATTGATTAAAACATTTTACAGCATTGCTACTAAGCACGGATTATAGTTTACATTGTAGTTTACACTCTCTCTTGCACAATTTTGTAGGTTTTGGCAAGATATGTCATGGCCTGTATCTGTCATTGTAATGCCACTCAGTAAAATTCCCAAATCCCCCAAATGCCCCCATATTTCACCTGTTTTTCCCTCACCTTGCCATCAGAACCTCTAGTGGCCATTGCATCCACATGAATGATATCATTTCCTCCATTGTTAGAATCAAAATGTCTATATTATAATACCAGTAAGTCTACTTTAGTCCAAAGTTCATTCCCCAATCCTGACGATTCTGGGATGTTGATGCCCATTCCACATCTAATAGAGAGGATGCTTTGATCCCATGGGGCAGATGGATGTGACTCTATCGCCTGCAGTTGTAGATTTTCTCAGTTCCTTGGGCTGGTCATTGTCCATTATCATCTCCTTGTTATTTGTCCTGGGTCAGTCCAATGAACTGGAGAGTAGGTATTGCAACTCCGTTGAGATTTAGGGCTCAGCTGGGACATGGAGAGCCCAGAGATTAAAGTTTCTTGGACATATACCTACCAACTCCAGCACCTACTATAGGCTCAAATAGAAGGGACAGAAGAGGCATGTGTAGAGAAGTCACATCTGAGTTCAACTCTGTCACACTTGGGAGCACAAACTCCAAAGCATGGCCCACTGGCAAGGCACTAAACTCTGGAGCTATCTGCCATAACTGTAGGACCTGGGTCTCTCCAGAGCCTTCAGGAGCCCCACTATTTGGGGTAGCATCTACCTTGACCATCTATGAGGTCCCACTGAGACATGCATAAGCATTACCTCTCTAATGACCTCCTGACTCACTTTGAAGTCTCTTAGCCATATATACTCATTTGTCTTTATCTTTTCCCCCTTTTATTCAAGGTCTTTTTCCAGTTGTATCACCAGCAGGTGCTTGATAGTAATCCCTCAGTGCCAGGGAGGCTCATCCCCAGGGAGTCCTGTCTTTTGCTGGGGGGAAGGTAATACATTTATATGCTGAGTTTGTTTTAGAGAGAGGCCACATTTGAGCAACAAGGAGGCTCTCAGGAGCTAACTCTTAGGCAAGAAGTAGTCACTTTCACATCACAAGATTTTACCCAATTTAAAAGAGAAACAATGTGAAAAATATTTAATTACAATGTTTCCAGATGACTTAAAAATGAGGTCAGATCAACTTACATTTAGCTTGTCTCACTGGGCTTTCTTTTCATACTAAACCAGTTGTGTTCTCGGCTGGCAATGATTACTTTCCATTTGTCCTTCAGGAGCAGTGGTAAAAAGCAGCAGAAGTTAATCTTAGGTAGATGCAACTTGTGTGAGATAAAAAAGAGTACCTGTTTTCCTGCATCATTTCTGAAATACATATCAACAAATTGCCATATGGCCCTTTGCATCTTCTTACACTCTTATTATTAATATTCACATTTAACTTAATGACAATATAAGGTGTTTCTCTATCCCAGAAAAGTTCTTTTGTGGATTTTCAAAATATATTTCTGTCATTAAGAGATCATGAACATTTCATTAAAATTAATATATAATAGTTGCTTATTTTGTCTCTAAAATAATTGTGACTTTAAAATAATCTACTGATCACTAATAAAACTGTTTTTAAAGGCTAAAAGGATTAAATCACCATATTAAATCACAAAGTAGTGCTTAAGTTGTCTTTAAGTTGTACATTTGCTTGTCATATGATACTAGTATATTCTAAAATATCATGTTTATATTTATAGTGATAAATATTTATGTAAATTATTTGTAATCATAACCTATGCAAGAATTTAAAATTGTTTAATAAAATTTACTATGTTCTTATATTAATTGTCAACTGATAAGCATCTGTTATGGAATGTAGTTTAAGCTCATTAAGAAGTTCATGGAGGAGATAAAATATGAATATTTTAAACTTATGGATAACAAGTATTTATAGCAGAGATGGTACATTAGATAGATAATAATATTCTATGTGATATAAGATGGGACAGTAGATAGATAATATTCTATGTGATATAACATTAGAACTTTAGATGTCTGAGATCAAGGTTACACATCTTGTGTTTTGTACTATCTTCACTTGTCCTGGGGATCCCATATAGTAATCTATAAATAAATACTTGGCTATGTTAATAAGAAACTCTGAGAAGTTTTTGAAAAATACTTTGAGGTTTGGCATCAAACCCAGAAATTATAACTTAGCAAATAAGTTATTATTTTGGCCATGGAATCTGAATTAAAATGAAAAAAATAAATAAATGTGATCCTAATAAGCAGCCCAAATGGAAGCAACTATCAGTTAATTAAAGAATTTCCAAATTGATCTATAGGTTCAATGTAACACTAAACTATTAATTTTTCATTGATAACAAAGTTGAGTCTTCAATTTACATGAAATATTTGGATAAACTATTCAAAACAAATTTGAAAAGAAGAAAAAAGTTGGTGGATTCACAAACTGGTATCAGTATGTACCAATATACTAATTTATGAACAGAATATGACATTTTTGAGAAGATAAATACCTAGATAAATGAAACCAATTGGGTAGCTCAGAAATAGATTCACACATAATTGATCAATTTATGTTTTACAAATGTGCTAAAGAATATGCAAAAGGCAAACATTTGCTTCTTTTTTTTAATGGTGCTGACAAATTTGAATACTCTTTTGCCAAAATAATGAGACATTAGATCATTGTTTGGAGGATATATAAAACATCTCTCAAAGCAGAATTTAGACAAATGAATATGAAGCATAATGCTATAAAATTTCTAAAGTCAAGATAGGCTGCTTCTGTGTGACCATGGGCTAGTCATGCAAAATTCATGAACCATAAGAGATAACTCAATACATGGTACTACATCATAATAAAATCTGCTCTATGAAAGACACTGTTGAGGGAACGAGCAAACTATTCACAATAGGGATAAAATGTTTGATAAACAGCTATTTAAAAAAAGTATGTATCCATAATACAGTAACTCTCAAACTCAATAATATGGAAATAAAAGGAAAGGAAAACAATTAAAAATGTGCAAAAACTTGAACACACTTCACCAAAGAAGATACACAGATGACATCTAAGCCAATGTAAAGATACTCTATATCATTTGTCATAGGGAAATAAAATTTAAAACCCAGTAGGATCTCATACAACTGCTAAATGGCTAAAATAAACATGTATAATAATAAGTGAATATACAAAGCACTTAAAAGAATGCAGAGCAATTTAAACTCTCAACAGTTATCGGTCGAATATGAACTGATGCAATCACTTTAGGAAACAATCTGACAATTTCTTAAGAAGTGAAAACAATTACTCAATGATCCAGCAATCTCCTCTTTTTGTTCAAAAGAAGCAAATGTCCACATATAGAGCTGTAAGACAATATTTATAATCCAAAATTGGACACAATCCACCTGCCCATCAACTAGTGAATAGGCAAGCTGAGGTACCTGTGTACAAAGGAATTAAATTCAGTAATAAAAAGGAAAAAATTCCTGATATATTCAAGTACACAGATGAATCTCAAATACATTATGCTGAGTGGAATAAGTCAAACTCATACAACGTGATTCCACTTAGATCACATTCTGGATAGAGCAAAATTAAAACAATGGAGAAAACATCTGTTGTGGCCATAAGAGTGGGTAAAGTGAGGTATTTGGTTGCAGAGTGGATGAGGGGGCAGTTAAAGTGTTGGATATGTTCCATAAATTGATTGTTGTTGCCCAAGTATATTAATTTCTAAAAATTCAAATAAGTGGCACATGTAAATGGTGTATTTATGCATTTATTTAAAATAACCCTAATTTTAAAGATACATGTTACATAAATTAATCTTTGCTACAGTATAAGAGTTAGCTTTATAGGGAGGAGAGTGACTAGAAGAGAACTAGTGTTGGCAATGTTTGTTTCCTAGTCTTGGTCCTGTTTACAGGATTTTTTTTGCAGAATATGAAATTTCATTAAGCTTTACATATCTGATATTTCGACTTGTTTGTATGTGCATTATCTTTACAAATATTAAAAAGGGAAACAAATTTATTTTGTTTTACATTTTGTAATAAAGTCTATAAATCCTTACTCCTTATATGCTCTTTGAGTCAGACTTATCATTTTTCTGATTCTCTTAAAAATGAAATAGTATATCCTTTTTTGTCATGTATTCATTTTAAATTTCTATGAGTTAAGACTTTACATGTTGAAAATTATAGTTTAGGTTTTTAAGATCCGATAGCTTCCCTTAAATTTTAATTATCTTTCTTATTTTAAACTTATTTTTCTTAATGTCTGTCCTTTCCACTTTTTCTTTCATTAACTGTACTTTTATGTTTACTACCCCCCTTCTATTTTAAAATTAGTCTTCATTTCTGTTTTTCTTAATTTAATTTTTAATTACATTCTGAGGTCTTTTCACCATGTTTTCATATCCTTCTATGTCTATCAATATCATTTCAGATTATCATCAATTTTTTGAAGCTTTAATAATTTCAATTTTTTATTGTATTTTATAATTTTATTTACCTTATTTATTATTTATTAGTTATAGTATTTGTATTAGTCTGCCAAAGGGATACTGATGCAAAGTACCAGAAGTCTGTTGGCTTTTATAAAGGGTATTTATTTAGGTTAAAAGCTTACAGTTACCAGGCCCTAAAGATTCCAAGTCAAGGTTGTTTTCTCACCAAAGTCAGTTGCCAAGTGTTGAAGCAAGATAGTTGCTCATCTCTCGCTGGTATCTCAGCTGTAGGTGATCAGACAAATGGCTCTTCTCAGACAAATGGCTCTTCTCTCCCCAGGCTTTAGCTGTTTGAGCCTTCTCCTTTTTGTGACTTGACAACGTTCTCTCCTTTGACATCTATAGAACTCTCTCACTTTCAGTGTTGTCTTGAATGAATGTCTATTTATATAGACCCACCAAGGGGGTGGGGACTCAACCTTAGTCTTGCCCTACTGAAGTGGTCGAATCAAAGGCCCTAAATAGATTTTATCAAGTAAAACTAAGACCCTGAAATTTAACACAATCAAAGGTTTCATGCCCTGAGGAATAGATTAGTTTACAAACATAATCTTTCTCTTTTTGGGATTCATGAATATTCTCAAAATGACCCAGTATTCATTATCCTGCCATTTTTACTTACTGAGACCTATATATTCCAGAACTTTCTTCCTTATTTGCAACTTTCCTTTCAATATTTCTGTTCTACTCAGTTTTCTTCTGCCTGTCTTGTCTCAGTTTCATTCAATTTTGTTTTTAGTATTTGTTTATTTATTCTCTCTCTTTCAAATAGAGCATTTACTCAAGTACCTGAAAGTTTTCATTCTCTGCTCATTTGCTTCTCTTTCTAAGTGGGTCAGAAATTCTTAGTTCCGTGTAGCATCAATTCTTTCAGTGTCACCTTATCATGGACACCCACCTTACACCATCTCTAAAATATGTCAGACAGCCACCCCAATACTATACTTTATCCTGAGAGTGTTTACAGTCCATGGCATGTTTATTTGTTTTATATCATGCCAACATATAGGCCCTGTATTAGTTAGCCAAAGGGGTGCTAATGCAAAGTATCAGAAATCTCTTGGCTTTTATAAAGAGTACTTATTTGGGGTAAAAGCTTACAGTTTCAAAATTCTAAAGAGTCCAACTCAAGGTTCCTTTCTTATCCAAGTCAGTTGTCACATGTTGAAGCAAGGTGGTTGCCAATCTCTGTGAGGATTCAAATTCTTCTCTCTTAGCTGCAGTCTGGCATATGTTATGTGTCTCTGTGGGGGGCTTGTGATGTTTGAGCTTTCTCCTTTCTGTCACATGGCAGGACTAAAATACACAAAGTCTTCCCTCTTCCATGTCTTCTTCCGTGTCTTCTTGAGTGAGTGCCCATTTATATAACCCACCAAGGGGGCGGGCAAGACTTAAACTGAGTTAAACCCTACTGAAGTGGTCGAATCAAAGCTCTAATCTTAAAATAATTTAATCAAAGACATCTCAGCTCAATCTAATACAATCAAAGGGGAGCATACCAGAGGTACAGACCTGTTTACAAACAATTTCTCTTTTTGGAATTTATGAATAATCTCAAACTGCCAAAGGCCCTCAGAAGTATTTCTCATAAATATCAGGAGCATCTAGAGAAAAAAATTGTGTTGCTTATTCCTTGTCCACAATGTTAAATTTCTCTATTTGGCTCCTAGTTTTGTTGATGTGTGTGTGTGTGTATGTGTGTTTGATACTAATTCTTCTGAATAAGTATAAGTTAGCATTCTGAATTTAATAAAATGGCAACACTCATGAAGAACTTTAGAGCCTTATACTTTGGATATTTCCAATTCCACATCCCTATGCCCTTTTTTGTAATTTTGTTATCACTTTGTTTAATATTTCTTTGAATAAACTCAGAATTTATAACTTGTTCCTTGCAAGCACAGTTATTCATCATTAAACAGACTAGAGATATAATAAATTTGGATCAGTATAATCCTATGTACTAGATTCTGCAAGAAATGTATTGTGTTGTAACATAATCTTTTATCATATTACAAATATTTGCAATATAATATGGGTTATTTGAAAAATAAAGAAACTGGTCTCAAAGAAATGCAGTGCTAACCAATGTCTGAGCTTTATAGTATACATCTAGGCCTCGTATCTTAAAATGTCTTATATAGCACTAAAACATATTTGGTTATTTCTAAGTTTCCATTTTAAATGAGGTCAAAGATCTCTATTTTTTTTTAAATGTCAATATTTAGTGCATTATTCCAGAACCATTTATTTTTATTATTGAGTAAATCAACATTGTTGTTTAGAAGCAGAAGATAATTGGATCATACTCCCTTTGGGGCATCTCTTTTGGTTTACAGTAGCTATGTAAATGGATGTAAACAATCTAAATATATCATAATCATAGTGTAAATTAAATGTTCATTTGCTGTTCCACAGGTAAGATGAAATTTCAGATATTTTGCTGAATATTTTAAGAGAAAGCATGTACATTATCAAGTCAAACATGCTATGAAAGTCTTGGTAATAACATTTTAATTCTTGCCTATTGCCTGGGTGCCTAGGAACTATCCATACTAACCAGATTCATGTAGAGTTCTATATACGTATTGGAACCCCATCATTATTGCAAAGCAACAAAGAATAAAGAAAATGTAAAGTGAATGTTTGTAGTGGTAAATAAGAGTGCTCCAATTTGGGTGGATGCTTTCATTGACCATGGAAGAATGCATTCCAGTTCAAATTAAGAGCAAGAAAGCTAGAGTATAAATGTAAACAGTTGTGAAAATTTAACAATAGATGGCAAGAAACTTCAGCTCTCTGGTCTCTTTATTTTGTTATAATAAGGCAAATAACAATAATTATTTTAAGCTTATTTTTCTAGCTATGAAATCTACAGTCCTTTTCAGATTACTAGTGTTTCATTGACTCTTAATAGCAGTCTTTTTATGCATAATTTCCTTCTCTTTTCTTAGTGGCTTTAAAAAATATCTGTATGCCTCAAGAACCATGTTTTGTTTTCTTTCAATAAGGGGGCAAGTAATGGTTGCAAAATAAAGCCATGGTAAAATAAGAAATAATATATAACTGTTGCGAATACATGCACATGGAAGGAGACCTCGAATTCAGTCTTAGGTCTGGCATGTATTAGCTGAGAGAGTAGCAATAAAGATGAAATAAAGCAATGTGTACAAAATTCCATTCATGCTGTAAATGTTCAATAAATGATAAATTTTATTTATTTCTCTTCTCCTTTGCAAACTTTGTTAAGCTCTAATGTTGAATCCAAGATATCTGGAGTTTTCTGCTTTCTATTAAAATAATATTTATGGAAGATACTTTAATTACTAAAGGTTGACTCCATATTATTAAAATCTTTAAGAATCACAGTCACTTTCACTATAACTTCTGAGTCTTTTCAATATGTTCTAATATTGATTTTGTATTACATATTTTAACTTATTTTTATAATTTTAAATATATACTCTTTTGGTGGTTATTTGAAAGGTAGGTAGATAAAGAAATCCACATCAGTAGCTGTTTTAATCATAATATAAATCACTGGATATGAACTAGATAAAATGCTTGAATGCACATTACTAATCATATCCTTTGCTTATAGCTAAGGTTGTAATACCTGACTGAAGGCTTCTGGTCAAATGTATATTTTAATGACTTGTTTATAATATTAATTTTGTGAGCCATTAGTTGCATTTAAAAAGGGATACATTTGATGATAAAATTTCAATTATGTGTCTCCATTTATACGCAAATTTGAAATATATGAAGAAAATTATTTATATAGTTTCTGCTTTATGTGTTTAATTAGTCTGTCTGGCCTGCTTCATCATTCAAAAGTATATCTGTTTTAAAGAGTAGTAAACTTTGGGCAGTAAGCCTAGTCTCATACAACTTTTACTCAAGGAGCTGAGCCATTAACACATACATTCAATTTCCAAATTCTTTTTTATTTAACATCAAATATTGTGGACTCAGTGACATTAATGATCTGGTGTTAAGAATTGTTTCAGGGCTGATATTTTTCTTGTAAGTCCTAATCACATATGAAGAATAATAGATTTATTTTACCATATTCATCACATTTTGTATTTTTTTTTCAATTCTACTTTTACTTCCCCTACGTAAGCACTTTTGTCTCAACCTCTCTTCAGCTAACGTTTATGTCAACTCCTCTACACACTGCACTTTTGAAAAAAAGGTAAGGAGTCACTTTGGGGTGTATAATCAGTTCATTAACACAGTTTTAAAATTAAATGAAAATTTTAATAACATTATATGTGTTAAAGTTACCAAAATAATTTACTAATTACAATATTTGGTTTGGGGGTTCTTATCTATTTAGTTTCTTTTATTTATTTCCTGTTCATAGAATTCAGTTTAAAATCTCCTCTCTCTGACAAATTTTTTTAACATTTTCTCTTTTTCTGACTTTATTATATCCACCAATTCTTTGAAAATTTTTCATGTGATATTGGCAATATTTCTAAGTAATCCTGAACTTATCTTTATCAGGAGAATATTTGAATGGGGCTTCCTATTCCTTCCCTCATTATTTTTAATCCAGATGAATTTTCTTAAACTAGTTAGATCCATGTGAATTAGTAAAACTGCACCTTGACTTTTATCAGAAATTTAAATATTTTACAGATTATTTGTAGAAGATTATATGACCTCAAGACTGATTCAAAATTCCTTTTGGATGAATATATAAAAAATAAAAATAACTGTAATAAATATCTCCATAAATCTTTCCTTCAATCAGTGCTAAATATGGTCTAATAAATTAAATGTCAGATTCTGTTACGGGTAATTCTTTATTTCTGTGTTGTTTAAAGATAGGACTATCCAAGAAAAATTTTATTTCACTCTTTCTAACTTTCATTTCTTTCTACCTTTTCACTCTTAAATAATAAGATTCATGTCTAATTGCAATGACTTTGCTTCATTTTTACCATAATATTTAATTACTCCTCTATGGCTACTTTAATTATGACTTAGATAATACTTATTTAGTTGTTATTTCACTTAATCCACAAGCAGCAACATAAAAAAAATTAAAACATTAAAAGAAAAATAATTTCTTATTGTGTTTTCCAGAATAACTTTTACCAATCCTACCAGAGTTCTCAAGGGAATAGAAAACATTGCATTTACAAGAAATTAGAGTTCCAAAATAAGCAACTGTTAAGCCATTAAGGCAACAAAATGCTAATTATTTAATAAAGCATTTGAATGAAACTTGAACAGTCATACAAATTTTAATTCAATCATAGTATATACCCTAATAAATACGTGAATTTTTTTCAGCAAAACCCAAGAAAACCTAAGACAACTGTGTATTTTTAGAGATTAGGTCATAAAATGTTGCAGTACATAATTTGTGGCAATGAAAACCAACCTAATCCAGACATCTTATATTTAAAATCGTTTTAAAGAGTAAATCTTACTAAATAGTTTGTTCAATATTAATTCAAATCTTCTTAGTTAACTATCAATATCTTCATAGTAAAAGTGAGTAGATAAAAGCAAATCATTTTCCACAATTGCCGAAAGATTCCGATTTCTGCTGTTCTATTTCAATATTCTGTCCACTGATGTACTACCCCATGTTTGTGTGAGAAGGAAATTTCTTTAGTTTTTCACTTTGTGTTTTAGTGTGATTTACTAGGAAAAAGCTGAAAGAATTTGAAAATGACATGAGTTGAACAAATGTATGATATATCTTTGGAACAACACAATCCCTGATTCAGGCACAGATGGCTTCTGTATTCCATGCCACTGTCATTTCAATGATAAATCAATTGATCAAAGTTTGAAAATAAAGATATGAAAATTGTTCCCCTGAAAATCATCATAGAGAAATATTTCCAGGAGTAATCTATGCATATTACAATTAAAACAAACCTGGGTGGCTTCAGGAATTCAATTACTCCAGGAACTATGAAAATATTACAATAATTGCCAAGGCGTAACACCAATAATTGACCACTTACAGGCTTTCATTATGAAAGAATTAGTATAATTTCATTTTTTGAATTTAACACTGAATAAGAATTTTATTTAGTCACAAGTATTGATTACTGTTGCTTTGTAACAAGTTAAAATTAGGAAGTGTTAATGCCCCAACCTCCTTCTTTCAGTGCCAAAATATTTCTGGTCACTGCCATATTGCCTCCATGGTTTCTGATGAGAAATTGGCACTGAATTTTAGAGGGACAGAATCTTACTTAATGTGTCACTTTTATGCTTTCAGAACTCTCCCTTGTCCTTGCATTCTACAGTTTGACTATGCTGTGTTTGTGCGTATTCCTTTTCAGGCTTATTTTGATTTGTATTAGATGGACTCATGAAAGTGTATTTATGTCTTTCATCGATTTTGAGGTTTTCTGCACTTATTTATTTGAATGTCCCTCCTGTCTCTTTCCCCTTAATTTCTTCTAGGACTCTCATTATACCTATATTGGTATGTTTTAAGGTATCTCATAGGTGTCCTAGGCTTAGTTCAGGTTTTTCATCTTTTTTCTTCTAGTTCTTCAGCCTGAATACTTTCCACTGTCCCAGATGAAGAAATTTATTTCTACAGTTCACAGTCCCTTAGGAAACTTTTCAAATACCTTTCTATCTTATGCCCAAAACACTCCAAAATGCATCATTATATTACAACAACACTGTACACAATATCACAATCTCATTCACTGTTTTAGTTTACATGTGAGTTAAATAAACTGAGTAGTCAGGTTGAATTAGATAGTGCTCCATAGAAATTTAAAGAATTGACTTGACAAAATAAATTTCTTCTATCTGTTCCCCATAGTACTTTAAGTTTTGAAATATTTAAGTATTATTATGTACTTAAATATTTTAAGTAATAGTATGATAATATTACCTATTTCATTGTATCCTGGTTCTCCTTACATAGTCTTTAGACCCATTTATCTTTTAATGGTCTATTGATTCTTTCTGATTCTTTAATTGGAATGGTCTTTTAGAATTAATGCTGCTTTTTCAGCACTTTAGACCAGGTTAATGTTAGCTCTGAGTTCCAGGTATCATACAGGTCCTTAAAAATTCGAGGGCGCTGTTAGTTTATACACAAAAATTAAAGCATCTTAGGACTTAGAAATAACAAGGAGAAAGCAGAACTCAAGTATAAATATGATGGCTGCAAGAGATTACAATCTAGGCCCTAATTTCTTTATGAGAATATTTTGATATTCATTTTTTATTATTCTAAAGAAGTTTTAGATTACATAAATGTTACATCAAAAATATAGAAGATTCCCATTTACCTCACCTGCTTCCCCTCCCACACTTTTCCCCATTAATTTGTTACAATTGATGAACACATCTTGAAGAATTGATACTAACCTGGTCTATAGTTTACATTATAATTTACACTTTGCACCACACAATTGTATAGGTTTTAATACAATATATAATGGCCTGTATCCATCATTGCAATGTCATGCTGGACAATTTCAATGTCCTAAAAAGTGCCACATGTTCCAACTCTTTTTCCCTCTCCTTCCCCTCAGATCCTTTGGTGAACACTGCCTTTATTTCAATGCTATAAATTCTTCCATTACTAGAATAATCATGTCTACTTGAGTCCATAGTTGCATTTTCCCCTTGTGTTTGTTTATTCCTCAATCTTGAATATTTTGGGAGGTGATGGCCACTCTGTTTCTAATAAAGAGGAGGCTTAAATCCCATGGGGCAGATAGGTGGTGAATTTATATGCTGAGTTTGGCTTAGAGAGAGGCCACAGTAGAGCAACAAGGAAGCTTTCAGGAGGTATTATATAATACCAAGGTAAGTTTCAATTTCACAAGAACAAGATTTATGAGTACAAATATCAATATCAAGGGCCTGGCTAACTGGTCTGTCCTCCTTCGTTATGCACTGCCTATGGACTCTGGGGATTCTTGTCAGTTTATTAGAGACTGTAGCAGGACCCCCCAGGATGGTAGTTCAATATTCTTTCAGTTATTGTGTGGGTCTCCACCCTCTAAGACAATACCCTATGATCACTTGAACACAGACATATTCCACCCTATGACCACTTGTACACATTCATATTCCACCCTATGACCACTTGTAAACATTCATATTCCACCCTATGACCACTTGAACACAGTCATTTTCCACCTTATGACCACTTGAACACATTCATATTCCACCCTATGACCACTTGTACACATTCATGTTCTACCCTAGGAACTCTTGAACACATTCATATTCCACCCTATGACCACTTGAACACAGTTATATTCCACCCTATGACCACTTGAACACAGTCATTTTCTACCTTATCACCACTTGAACACAGTCACATTCCACCCTATGACCACTTGTACACACTCATGTTCTACACTATGACCACTTGCACACAGTTATAATCCACCCTATGACCACTTGTACATGTTCATATTCCAGGTGCACCTTCCCCAGACATCCCCCCACCACTAACATCTTGTACCTGTAATCATCCCCTGCCACATTTGCAACTCTTTTGCATTCCAAAACCTCCCCAAAAACAAACCCAATAAATAAACACTTTTATTTAATACAAAAAAGAAAAAAGAAAAAGTAATACATGTCTAAATTATTAAAAAATATAAAAAATTAAAAAAAAAACTTCCTTGTCTTTCATTTCTGTAATATCTGTTATCTTTTATGTGCAGTGACAATTTATTCGGGATGTCCCTCCAGTGTCTTATTTTTTTCACTTTATTTTCATAAAAGCTTTAAGTAACAGAAAATATAGCGGATTCCTGTATACCCAACACCTACCCTCTCTCACATTATCTTATTAATAACATCTAAATGAGAATTTTACATTTGTTAAAACTGGTGAATAAATATTGAAGCTTTGCCACTAATGGTTTTCATTATGGTTCACATTCTGTATTGTACACTTTTATAAGTTCTAACAAAATGCATAAAGGCCTGTACCCATCATTGCAAGATCATGCAGAACAATTCTAATGCCCTAAAAATGTCCCAACCTACATCCATTCTTCTCTCCTTTCCCCTCAGAACCCATGATAACTACTAGGTTGCAATTTCTGCAGAATAAGCTCCATAGTTACATGCATTAATATTGAGGGCTTGACATATTGGTCCATCTTCTTTTTTAAGGCACTGCCTATGCTCTAAAGAGACTCTTGTCCTCTATTTGACAACTTCTCAGTACTAATGAGTATTTTAAATAAAGATGTTTCTAGAGAACACAAACTACAGACTGTAGGAAGAGTTTTATTCCACTTTAATTTACACTTTTACCAAGATTGTTAATCAACAGGTATAATGTAACTTACAGGCCCTTGACTTGCTTTTCCTTTCAAGTGCCTTTTTGTTGAAGATGGGGTGACTCCATGCACATTTAGAGAAGCATCAGAGCAAACAGTGTAACTGACAAGAGTGGTTTTGTTGCTTTCATAACATCACATTTTTCTAAGAATGACTAAAACTATAATCAACAATATCATCATGCGGATCAGTATTAGGATAGAATAGACAGTGAGGACTTGAAAAATCTTTCAGAATTTTATACAGTCCCCAAATATCTAAGTAGATTACAGATTGAATTTCTAATTCATGTTTTCTGTTTTAGAAAGTTACTGTTCACCAAAAAGAAATTTCAGCACTACATGAAGAAAACTATTTTTCTAATAAATTTAATGAGAACCTAAGGGATCCAAAGGAAAAGATTATCTTGCTATTACCATTATTATCACTACCTTAATATAATTACATGCTTATGGAGACATTATTATCCTATCCCTAAGAATATATTACTTTCAACAATGAGGGTGATTCTTTTAAAAGTCAATGTGGTAAATGTAATATGGATCTTTGTAATCATTAAATGATTTTCATCTGCAGTAAATGTAAGTCTATGCATTTGCAATATTCTCAAGAAATAAATACTGTGATTGTGCACAGTATTTTATTAAAAAGCAGTTTTTTTAAACAGAAGTTTAACTCCTTGATAAAAATTCTAATCAGAATAAAATATGACTAAAATTTAAAACATTGTCAAAATAACATACCACTTAAACTTATCCACAGTTTACACAGTTATTATACTTTTTAGTTTGGGAATATATTTTTCATTGTATATTAAAATATAAATATATTGGTAATGTTAATTTTCATAAATCTATATATTTAAGCACCTCACTTTTTACATGTTGAAAGAATAATTTTTTTAAAAAGACTGAAATTAAAGATATTCTTAAGAGTTTTCTTAGAATATTAAAAGTTGTCAGGTCTGAACATTATATTTAAGTGGTTTTCTATTTACCACAGTGATCAAATAAGTTAGTAGAATAGTTTGGAAAAGACTTAACTTCCAAAATAGCAGTGGCTCTGTGATTTTTAAAACCATGAAAGATATAATGAATCCATTCTGATAAGCACAGATTCTTTTATATACATATATCAATTGTCTGTAAATGACTTTTATATCCTTTCACTCAAAACAGACCAGCCGTTTAAGAAAACTGTGTTACTCTAACGTAGAAAGAAAGTCAAATTTTAGTTTTGCACCAGTACGCCATGAGGTAAACCAATCTTAGTTAGTTTAGGTCATAACAGAATGAGATGGTTTCCAACAGGGTTTTCTCCTATGAAGTTACTTTCTATTATCAATATCAGTTTATAGATTTTTACCTAATAATAGTTTCCCAGAGTCAGCTAGTTACATTGAAATCTCTGTTTAGAAAATGCTTTTAAATACTTCCTACAACCTGTAATTTCTGATAATCTTTTATAACCATTTTTAATCCTATAGACTATTTACTCTACCTTAATGCAAGTTTCATCTTCAAATAAGCTTATTGAATTTACAGTTAGGAACAAGAGAAATTAACTTTCACTAACCCTTATACCAATTTATATATCCATTCAAACTTGCCCTACATATTTCCACTCTGATTTTATGAACAACAACCATCTTATCCGAGGACAAAACATACTCCCTTAAACAAACTTTCATGAAACTACTTCTTTTCATATCCATTTAAGCCTTGTCTTATATCCCTCATTCTACTCCTTGGTATACTTATGTGACATAATTTCAAGGAGAACTTTCTATTTGACCAGTACCTGAACAAAATTTTTAGGCTAATATATTTTATCTCAGAACAAAATGAAAATTTTGCTTCAGAACAAAACAGAAACAAAAATTTAAAATGTATGTTATCTTAGAAAATTATATATTATATCATAGAAAGTTCAGACTCTTTAAATAATTTACATATTTTATGAGTAGACCTGAGGTAACACATTCCTAGGAAGATATAACTGGAGATAGGTTTTCACCAACTTTGGATCATAGAAAGTCCTACTCTCAAGTCAAAGTGTTTTAGTTTATCTAAAAGAATATTGGGATATTATTAGAAATATATGCATATGCATGTATAGATATATCATGCAAGTTTTACTTAAGTAATCACAGTATTTGTAGAAATGGAAATGTAGAATTGATGGAATCAGAGTTATCAGGCAAGATATATATATCAAAAGTATAATTTTTAGAATTAATTTGATTTTAAATATTCACCTAAAAACATAGTATATGAAAATTAACAGTGGAGTGTGTTCTATAATATTAATGCTCCTCAGTAAATTAACCTAAGATTTTAAAGTTTGATCTGTCATTTTAATTAAATAATATTGGATTTAAAAAGTAAATGATGCATAAATTTATCATTGTTTGTTACATATTTAGTGCTTTTTTCAATTTTTCTGATTAATTCTGAATAGGAATATAGTGTTATAAGCATGATCTCTGGACCGACATAATTTTGAAAGAATCACAGCACCAACAACACTTAATGGTTGTGACTCTTGATAAGTTAACATTATGTGCATCTTTTATCATCTAAGAAATTTGAAAAATAGTGACACCTAAGGTATGATATTTTCATCTGAATAAATAGTTAAATGAAAAGAGGTATTTATTACAGTGTCAAGTGCAGGAATTCATCCTGCAAAGTCTTGCAGGGATCTGTCCAGCAAAACAAAGAATTACTCTGAACACTGAGGCTGAGAGAGGCAAGGGGGAAAACAGCTAAAGGAGCTATTCTCTTTTGCTGACTCCCATCCCGGTTTTTAATCTCTTTTCACAAAGCACAAGGTCAGTTTGTATGTGCAGGGTCTTAGAAAGTTTTGGCTGCACAGTGGATAATGGTGAGATAGAAAGCCCTAACTAAGTAACAGTGCAAAGCAAGAATGTTCCTGCTGAAAACAGCAAGAACTGATAGTGTTGACTTCCCTTCATGGGCAGGGAAGCAGGTCTCTAAACTGTTTCTTAGAAGTAGAGATCAGAAGAATCCCACAGTCAAGTACATTTTAATTATGCAATATATGTGGGCACCTATCACATAATATCAAATAATGACTTACAGCTAATTTACACTTTGCAGTCATACTCTAATTCTTTTCAGTTTTATTTTGAAAATTATTATGAATTTCTAGAATCACTAAACTATTTTTTTAAGTGTCAGATCATTTATAATAACAGGCAACATTTTGAAGTCATTTATACTTATCACCTGTGATTTCACAACAGTTTACAGCAGTTGAACACTATGGGAATTAGGAATAACACAATATGCCTGAATTAATCATTTTGGGGTTAACAGAATCTTAGGAGATCCAGTGCATCCTCTTTATGCTGTTTCTCCTGATATAACGGATTACTATGCTAGGGAATGCAGAGATGATACTAATTACTCACCTTGATTTCCAGCATCACACAACCAAGTAGTTTTTCCTCAGTCACCTTCATTCCTTGACCTCTGGTAATCAAGGTTCGCCAACCCTAAAACTTTAGAGAACATACTGACTTCCACCAAGTATATTTCATACATGGGCTGCTTCATCCAGATGTAATTTTTTGTCTCTTTGTTGTCATGTTTCCCTTCTCTCTTCAATGGCCTGTGAACACTATGCAGCTATCTGCAAACCTCTACACTACCCAGTTGTTATATGTCTATGGAACTCTTCTTTGCCCTCATCACTGAATCATATGTGTTTGATTTTACTGATTCATTAGTCATTGCTCTTTACATGAACAGTTTGCATTTCTTCAAATCCAATGTAATCTATCACTTTTTCTGTGATTTAAACTCAATTTTAGTCCTTTCCTACTCTGACATTCATGACAACAAGATCAAGATATTCATTTTTTTCTGGTTTAAATATAATGATGTATCATCAAAATTTATACTTCCTATGTATCCATTCTGTCTACTATCCTGAAAATTAATTCTCCTTCAGGAAGGTGCAAAGCCTTATCTATTTGTGCCTCCCACCTTCTGGGACTCACCATCTTTTTTGGCACTGCCATGTTTACTTATTTAAAACCAAAGAATTTCTACTTCTTGGGAAAGGTCAAGTGAACTCTGTGTTTTATGCTATGGTGGTCCCCATGCTGAATCCACTCATTTACAGCTTCACAAAGACATGGAAAATGTTCTCAATAGAGTCATACAGAAGAGAGTGGGCTCCAGGCAAGTGAAATGGCAGCAATGTTGAATATTTCAGTCATCTTTTCTTCTTTCATATTTCGGTTTTTACTTGTTCATGTTAAATAAACAAGTGACCTTTAATTAGCTGGCATTTCTTTTGAGATACCCTCACTTGATCAATATGATCTTGAGCATTTCCAGGAATATATTTTCAGAAATCTACATGGTAATTGGAGGACATCAAATATGTGTTAAAATTGTGGTATAAATATATGCAGTTTTTTGGGCAATTAATGTTCAAAATATAATATGTGGTATCTCTCAATCTGTATAATAGATGTCCCTATTCTTGTTCAAGTGTCAAAGAATTTTATAATGGATAGTACTTTCATAAGACATTTCATTTATTATCTAGAAAACAAATAAAGTACCGTTGTAATGTGTGCCGCTTTGAACTGTACAATCCAGGGTTTAAATTCCCAATTTGCCTTAGGTAAGTCACTGGAACTTTAAATATATGACAGTAATTTTTATAAGAAAAATAATAATTCTAAATTCCTAGTTATTGTAAAGATTATATCAATTGATGCACAAAAGTATTTAATATCATTCTAATAAATTTTGACTACTATCATCATAATACATTATTCAAAAATTTTGAGGGCACAGTAGCTTTTATTATGAATATTTTCACTGGTATTTTACAAATACTTTGGGTTAATCTTACTCATAAATAAATAAGGAGCTAAAAAGGCAAGTCAGCACTACAATATTTGATCTTAGAGCAAACTATAATCTTGTGATAGAATTAAATTATCAAAAAAAGTACTTGTATATATACATATATTTTAAGAGGTGCTTAGATTACCTAAAATATTACATGGAACCTTGAAGATAATTGGAATACATTTTAAATTATTAAAGAAAGAAGAATCATACTAAACAGTATGAATAGTTTTATTCATGGTCTTCTAGACTAATCTTAGGTATGTGCATGTACATATTAAATAAATATACAAAATTTCAGCCATTTTTTTTTCTCTTTTGCAGCTTTTGGATCCATTCATCATTATAAACTTCAATCATTCCTTTGTTAATTAAATTTGGAATATAAATGTTTTCCTGGTGCATGAATGAAATCAGGAATATTATCTTGCTATGTTTTAAGACCTGAAGTTTTGTAAATTAATGAGAGTTGTTATATGTATACAGTACTATCTCTTTGTGTCTACCAGCTGATGATTTGACTTGAAAACCCTACCACTCCATGATTGTCATCTAGCTTCAGTAATTAGTGTTTCTTTGTGCAATTTTGGTACAATTTAAAAAATCATTTCCTTTGTCCTTATTTCTACAAGTTTGTTATGTCCTCTAAAAAAGAAAGAAATTCTTCAGTTAAATTATTTGCTCTTTTGTTTTAACATTTTTAATAGAGTAAGGTCAAATTTTTTGACCTTGCATAAATTTTATCAGCTAGTTTGCAAAAATTTCCTTTAAATATTCATCTTCATAATCTGAAAATGCAGTTTTTATTTCTTGTACAGTTCAATAAATATTTAAGAAAGTATGTTCCTTCATTTTCCAAGTATTTTTACTATTTTAATTTAAATATTAGCAATGTTTGCTAATTATATTCTTTGCATTCAAGTGATTTGCAATCATTTAATTTATGTTAAGCTTTTCTTTTTAGAATTATATTTGTTCATTTTCCTGAATCATTTTAAAAATTAAAATAAAGTTAAAACACTGTTTTAGAAAATTTTTCACAGCTTTTCAGTAGTTCATCATTGTTTAATAATTTATTTAAATATTAAAATATGCATTATTTGCCTCAAGAACCTGAAAACATAAGAAAAATTTAGCTTTTCATGTAACATGTCCATATAAATTTCTGTGTTATGACATATTTTTACTCTGAATTCAATATTGCCTAAAATCTATTTTTACAGCAATTTCACTGTTTTGTTTGCAATTAGAGATGTCTTTGATAAGTATTTATTTTTCATTAAAAACTTTATAAAATAACCTCTTATGTTGTATATGCAAATGTCTTCTCTGTTTATGAATGCAATATATATATATATATATATATATTTTTTTTTTTTTTGCCAATGTGAAGGTGTCTTTTATTTCCTGCATAGATAAAATACAATTGGAATAAGAAAAATATTTATCTCAAACTTTTTCTCTCAAAACATGTGGCCATTGCTACCTTGTTTCTAACACTTGGTATGATAGCGAAATAGCCTAATGCAGCACAATATCCACAAAATGTCAAACATTTTACTTTGATTTGAATGACAAAAATATTTTATATATACTTATTTTTTATAATTTAAAATGTATTAAAATTTTCAAAAGAGTTAGGGAATCCTCTATGATCAGATTTTTTTTTAAATGTATTCTCTTACCATAAATATCATCCAACAATTCCCCCTTTTAATGACTTTCAAATATTTATTTTATTGCTGGTAATTACATTCACAAAGTTTTGCTACAATCACTATCATCCATAATAAAACTTTTTCTATTATTTAAAACAGGAGCCCTGTACAATTTGTTGTGCAAATATTTACATTGTGACTAGAGTTTAGTCCATTTACAATTAAAGGAACTACTGATAACACAGGATTTTCTTCTACCATTTTTACTGTTTGGATTTTGCAAATCTTAGTTTTTGATTCCCCCTCAATTCTTTCACTGTTGTCTATTTCATATATATTTTTAGTGTTCCAAATTGAGTCCATTTTCATTTCCTTCTGTATATTTAATTTAAAAACAAAGCATTTTATTGCTTTATAGTCACTCAAAATATTTCATACATTGCAATAGTTATATTGGATCTTCTAAATTGTTTTGTTTCATTTATTGATTTCCTGTTCATAGATTTCAGCCTAATATCTGCTTTCTTCAAAATTAAACACTTTTGTGTTTCAAATGACTTTGTTAAGAAGGAGGAAAGGCAATCTACTCATTGAGAGAAAATTATTAGAAACCACATATCTGATAAGGGTTTGGTCCCATGTTACATAAAGAGATCATATAACTCAATGATAAAAAGATGAGCAACCCAATTAAAAAATGGGCAAAAGACTTGAACAGAAATTTTTCCAAAGAGATATACAAATGGCCATAATGCACATGAAAGAATGATCAACATCACTACTAGTTAAATGAAGTTCAATACTACAATAAGATATTATTTCATGCTTTACAGAATGGCCATTATTAAAAAGGTGGAAAACAACAATTTTTAGAAAGGCTGTGGAGAAATAAGAACACTTCTTCACCATTTATGGGAGTGTAAAATTGTACTGCCTTTGTCAAGGATAGTTTGCTGATTCTTCAAAAAGCTAAATATAGAATTGCCATATGATCTGGCAATCCCACTCCTAGGACTATATTCAGAAGTACTGAATGCAAGGATATGAAAATATTTTTGCACACTGATGTTCATAGTGCATTATTCACAATTGCTAAAAGAAGGAAACAATCCATCAACCGATGAATGGATTAAAAATGTAGCATATGTGTATTATGGAATACTATTAATTTATAAAACAAAATGAACTTGAGATGCATATGACAACATAGATGAACCTTGTAGCCATTATGTTTTGTGAAATAAGCCAAACACAAAAGGACAAATATTGTATGGCCTCACTAATATGAACTAAATAAATGAGTAAACTCATGTATTTGAACTATTGAATAAAGGTTAAGAGGAGATAGAATGTGAGTGAAGAAGGGGAAACTGATGCTGTATATTTGCAAAATGTTTAAGTAGGGGGGATTACAAAAGTGGGAAGATGGTTAGAATTGATGGTGATACATTACAGTCAGTTTAATGAACACTGCTTATTTATGTGATTGTGGCTGAGGGGGATTTTCTTGGGAGGTTAATGTCAGTTGAAAGAAAAATAGAGGATAATCTAGGGACTGTACAATATAACGATTTCCATGGTGGACGATGATTGTGATTAATGGTACAATTACAAGAATGTTCCTCTATTACATGATGTTAAGTATATGGAGATACATGGGAAAATATAACTAATTATGTAAATATTTTTACAGCAATGGCAAAGAAGGTATTATATCAATGCAAAGGGTCAATAATGGGAGGACATGAGAGATATAGAATCTTTCCTTTTGGAGCAATGAAAATGTTCTGAAATAGATTGAGCTGATGACAACACAACTCTTAGATGAAACTGAGAGCCACTGAATGTACACTGATAATGGAGCTGTATAACACAGTGAACCAAGTGGTGAAAGATGGTCTGTAGTTAACAGTACAAATATGGGAACATTCTCTCATGAACTATAACAAATATACATTACTACATGGTGGTAACAGGATGTTTTGTGGGAAAAATACACCAAATATAAACTATGGACTTTAAACAGCAGTATTATTATGATGATATTTTTTCATCAATTATATCAAATGTGTCACAACAATGTAAAGTGTTATGGTCAGGCAATGTATGGGCATCCTGAATAGTATGCATGATTGCTTTGTTAACTCACAACTTAAAATAAAATAAATAAAATGACATTAAATAATCTATGCATTGACATTGAGATAAAAAGACACAATTAAATAATATTACAGATCATTGTTTTTGTATTCCATTTTTCTGAGACTCACTTCCTCCAGATATTTGTATGACTCTCTGCTTAACCTCTTTCACATTGTTCAAATTTGATCTTATTCTTGATGAAATTTCTATGAATTATTTTTTTAAGACAGAAAGCCTTACTCCCTCCATGGAGCCCCCTCCATTAAGTTTTCCTCCATATTAGTTGCCATCATCTGTATACATGGACTTGGTTGATTATTACCCACACCCCACACAATAGAATGTCATTCTTGTTAGACTGATCTCCTCACGGGTAATTCAATGGCTCACTATGGACACAGGACCTTTGCACTGATGATCCCCTTGTTTCTAACACACTCCTCTCAGGTATATGTATGACTTCAAATCTTTCATAAAATGCCAAAAATTCTTTGAGTCATTCCTGACCACATTATTCCTTTTTGCTTTGTTATGCCCTTACTCCCAAATCTCTCACCACATAGTCTGTTTTATGTTTTCATTTTTTAAATATTAATTTTCAAGTTCTACCATGGTATATCACTTATGTCTGTATATTTCTATGTATCTCCAAGGTAGAATATGGGGCACAAGAGGACAATATCTTTTATTATTTGCTATACTGTGTTGTGCAATATCTGGTACATAGAAGATATCCATAAAATATTTACTGAGAAAATGAATAAAATGAGTGGCATAATGAACAAAACACATCAAATTTCTAAATACTCAAGCAATGTAACATCTCCAACAACTTTATTAATATATTTAATAATTTCACATTTGTATAGCAACATTTGAAATTTTCTATCCCAGCACCTATGAGTCATTTATAAAAAATTATTACAAATAATCCATAAATTTCAATAAATTTTCAAATTTTAACCTATAGGAAATACTTAACCTTAAAAAAATACAATCATTTTAAAATTAATGTTCAAAATATAAAAACTGCAGAAACTTTTGTTTTGAAAATTAAAAATAAATAAAACTAAAAACACATCCTTAAATTTTTCTGAGTCAAAGAAGTAATAAAATATTTAGCTATAGGATGTTTATAAAATGGATGGCAATATGAACAGCACATGGCACTGCATATAAGATAAATGATCACTCAGATGATTAATGGAAATATTAAACAGAAAATTCAATGATAAAATCAGCTAGAGGATCTAACTATCATTTTTGACATCAGTAGATATTTAAGATCTTTGATTAGGTTGTGACTTCTGCCATTTTCTTATAAGTGGTAGAAGAATTCTCCTGCCTCCCCAAACAACTCTATACCTGAAGAAAATGCAGATAAAAACTGTTTGCAATCACTGGAAACACATATAAAAGTTCAGTTATCCATGAGATAATTGAAATATATGAGAAGGGCCTCCTGACTATGCTGTCTTTCTGTACTGCTTGCTCACCAGGGAGATACAGAAAACAGAGTATAAAGGTATCGAATATAAAAAAAGGAAGAGATTGCAAATTCCACCAAATGAAGATGTAAGACATTAATTATAGGGTATCAAAAGGAGATGTGCAAATATCAGTACTGGGATTTTCTGTAGGTACTTAGCTGAAGTCTGAGTTGTATAAGTGCAAAAAAATAACCAACAGGCTAGGAGAGGCTGCTATAGGGGTGAGAGCTGTACCTAAATACTAGCAGTCATGACTGACAGAAAGGAGCTAGATTTATGGCCTAGAAAGTATGATGAAAATCATTGATAAACTCAGGCATGAAGTTAAGTCAAAAGAAAATAAATGGCCACATATAAAGGAAGGATAATGTCCTGTAGTAAATGCCACACCTAAGATTGGGGATAAAATGAAATAGAGCTTCCTTAATAAAGAATAACATAAATCATGAGAGGGTGTAAAGGCATTGACAGGAATTTATTACCTGGGAGAAAAAACTCAATACCCCTTATAGAAAGACAACACAATCAAGACTCCCTATAATATATTATTCACAAATACAGTATATTATATGAAAATTAGCAAACATAATACAAATCAAAAAATATGTGAAGCATATTAATGAAAAGAAAAGTTAATAGGAAGTGATTTTAAGACGAACCTAAAATTTGAATAACCATCCAAGTACTTTAAAACAATATTCAACATATGTTTAATGAATTAAGGAATAGATGATCCTAATGAGGAAATATATATGTGAAATCATAGCAGAAAAAAAGCAGATTAAAATAAAATGAACTAAGTAGAAATTCTAGAAAGGAAAAAATTAAATATGATAGCAAAAAGTGTGCCAGAATGACTCAAGAGCAAATTGGCAGCTATAGAAGTGAGTATCAGTTTTTGTGAGTATAGCAGGGAGCTGTGTAAAATTATAGCTTCCCACCAAAATGAGAGGGATGTGTCAGGCCAAAGGAAGACTAAGACCAGTCCTTGGCAAGCAAATATATAAAATTAGCATATACAATGATTATCAGTAGGGTTAGAGTTACTTTGCTTCTATACAGTAATTATGTAAGGGATCTATTAATATGAAGGTGGTCAAGCAGTTCACAGAACAAGTTATTCTTAGAGTTCCTGGGAGAGAAGTCCAAGTATACAAGTATGCGTGTATCAGTCATGAGCTCACAAACATTTATTTCTAAAGGCTTACTGTATAACTTTTAAGAAATGATATGCTGCTGTGACTAGAAGGTGAGATAATTAGTGAGATTGTGGGGAAAATGCAAAGCCATATAAGCTACATCAGTAAACTTGAAACCAGATGAATAATTGTTTTTCAAACTGAGGAGGTAAGAGAAAAACAACAATAACAGCAATACTGTTCAAATAAACAAGAACAGATGCTACATGGTTCAAAAACAATGACTGAAAAATGGCTGATGTTTTATAAATTTTGGAGAAAAAATATCAACTTAGAGTTCTAGGAAATTCTGAACCACCCAAACAAGTTAAATACAATAATCAACATCCACACACCACTCACCTCTCTCACAAAGAATCACATCATAATGAACCTGAATATTATGCAGCTGTAAGAAGAAATGAAGTCATAAAGCATATGGCAACATGGATGAACCTGGAGGAAATTATGTTGAGTGAAGCAAGCCAAACACAAAAGGACAAATACTGTATGAATGCATTACTATGAACCAAATATATTGTGTAATATATTGTTTGATTAAAAAAAAAATTTACATGTATCCATTACATTTAATTGAGAAATGTATATATTTATTCATCTGTGTTTACTTTTTAGTTTTTAATTGTTTATGTTTTCAATTATTAAATGTACAAAATAAAGTTTAAAAAATTAAATTAAATTTAATTAAAAAAAAGAATATATATAAAGAAATAAACACTTCAAAGCAGAATGGGGCAGGGACAACAGAGAACATGGATGGTTGTGGGAGAGATGTGGGAAATTTGGGGTAGCGGGAAGCAGAGAAAACATATAAATTAAGGCTGGATTCCCATAAGAAGCAGTAAGATTAGAAGAAGAAGAAAATAACAAAGTGTGAGAAGGCAAAAAGAAAAATAATTTTATAGCTTGTGAAAATTTATGTGAAATTCAAGTGTGATATGAAGAAAATGAATGACAGCTCAAAATATTTGTTTCCAAAATACCTGTAGTAGAAGAAAAACTAAAGGAGTTCTATAGCATGAAGAAAATAATATCCGAGGAGAAATTGAATCTACCAAGAGATATTAAGAGTGCAAGCCATGGGAAATGTGTGAAATTTCTGTAACATACAACTGGCTACAATAAAAATACTACCATTGTACTTCCAGGTTTGTAATATCAAGGAAACAATGGCTGGAATGACAAGCAGCAAATGATTTAGAAATGAATAGGGTTCTTATATTTTATGTTTAGAGGTGAGATTATATTTTTCCTTTTATTATTAGAGAAGTTTAAGGTTTGCAGAAAAAAACCATGCAGAAAGTAAAGCCATCCCACATTCTCCCTTTTAAACACAGTTGTTCTATTATTAAGATTTTGTATCAGTGTGGTATTATTTAGTATTGTTGAAACAATATTGTTATAAATATAAAGTTAACTGCCTACCATTATATATTTTAGATTTCACTGTTTGTGTTGTAAAGTTCTGTGCTTTGTTTTTTTTTTTTTTTTCCCCACTTTTTATTTTGTATAATATGTACAGAATATATTTAGGTTGTAACCTAAATTTTTCCATTTTAAACCCTTGGAAATATACCATTCAGTGTTGTTACTAATAAACACACTGTTTTTTACAATCAACAATATCCATTACAAAATTTTCTATCACTCCAAACAGAAGCTCTGTATCAGATAAGCCTCACCCTGGGAAAACCACCTTTATGATCATGGTATCCCCCATGCCAGGTAATATTTTCTCCCATGCTGCAGCTTCATTTTAATTTTACGATAAAGTACTTTGATTAATAAAAACTTTAAATTTTGCTCAAGTCCTATATATCTATTTTTTTCTCTCTCTCTCTCTCTTTTTTTTTTTTTTATACTTTTGGTATAGATAATAGAGCACCATTATCTCACACAAGATCCTAAACAAGTTTATTTATGTTTCACTTGAAGTGTTTGTCTTAATTTCTGGCTGCTAAAGCAAATGCCATAAAATGGGCTGGATTCCCTATATTCTGTATGTAACTTTACTGTGACCTAAAACTTCTTTGAAGATGATATTTATATATAAAAGACATTGGGGAAGAAATGAAAGAAAATGCCACTGTACATACAAGACAACTGATATTACAGTGACGAAAGGAAAAACGTCCAAAAATAATTTATTTTATTTTATTTTTAATGTGTTTCATTTTTTAATACCCCAATATTTTTTATTTTATTTTAGTTTTAGTTTCTCCAAATTATTATGTATTTTATCTCTTATGTTTAAACCTATCATTATTATCTCATTTTCCTATTACTCGAGTTTGACAATATTCTTGGCTTCATTTTGTAGAGGTTTTGGATCACAGAAGGGTTACAGCTATGGCAGGGGAGCATCAATGGGGTGGAGTGTCAGTGATGGGGGATACATGGGAGGAAGTTCACCTGGGCATACATATAAGGATATAAATATGTTCAAATGTTCATGGGGCATTGCCACAGTGGGTTGAGATTCACACAACTGAAAGATTATTGAATTCCCATCCAAGGAAGCCACATTCTCTAATGGAAAAGCAATGATCCCCTAAATGCAAGAGCAATGATTAGTGAAGAAGGATGGTACAGTGTTGGGCCCTTGATGTTGATGACTATGCTTGAGAGCGTTTTGCTCTTGAATTTGCAACTTAGCTTAGTCTTGGAAAGTACCTAATAGTTGCCTCCTGAGAGGTTCTTGTTGCTCAAATGTGGCCTCTCTCTAAGCCAAACTCAGCATATACATGCATTACCTTCCCCTAAGCATGGGGCATGACTCCTGGGGATGAGCCTCCCTGGCACTGAGGGATTACTACCAAGCACTGGCTGGTGATACAACTGGAAAAATACCTTGAATACAAGGGAAAGGTAAACACAAATGAGTGTATATGGCTAAGAAATTTCAAAGTGAGTCGGGAGGTCATCAGAGAGGTAACGCTTATGCATGTCATAGCAGGATCTCATAGATGCCCAGGTAGATACTACCCCCAAATAGTGGAGATCCTGATGGCTCTGGAGATATCCAGGACCTATGGTCATGGTACATTGCTCTGGAGTCTGGTGCCTTGCCAGTGAACCCTACTTGGGAGATTGTCTCCCTGAGTGTGACAGAGTTGGACTCAGATATGACTTCTCTATACATGCCTCTTCTGTCCCTTTTATTTGAACCTATAGTTGGTGCTGGAATTGCTAGGTATACATCCAAGAGACTTTAATCTCTGGGCTCTCCATGTGCCAGCTGGGCCCTGAAATTCAATGGAGTTGCAATACCTACTCTCCAGTTCATTAAACTCCCCCAGGACAACTAACAAGGAGATGATGATAGACAATGACCATCCCAAGGAACTGAGAGAGTCTACAACTGCAAGCAAGAGAGTCCCATCTATCTACCCCATGGGATCAAAGCCTCCTCTCAATTAGAGTTGGAGTGGGCAAAACCATCCCAGAATCCTCAGGATTGGGGAAGTAATTATGGACTTAATTAGATGAACTGGTATTCTACTATAGACTTATTGTGATTCTAGCAATGGAAGAAACTATATCATTCATGTGGAGGCAGTGGCCACTAGAGATTCTGAGGGCAGGGAGAGGGGAATACAGGTGAATTATGGGGGCATTTTGGGGAATTGGGAATTTTCCTGAATGACATTACAATGACAGTTACAGGCCATGACATATCTTGCCATAACCTGGGATAGAGTGTAAACTACAATGTAAACTATAATCCATGCTTAGTGGCAATGCTGTAAACGTTTTCATCAGTTGTAACGAATGTACCATATTAATAAAAGATATTGTTAATGTAGGAAAATGTGGGAGGTATAGGAATTGTGGTATATGGGAATCACCTATATTTTTTGCAACATTTATGTAATCTAAATACCTTTTTTAAAAAAAGAATTTAAAATATATATTTAAAAAAATAAAGTAAAATAAATAAATTTAAAAATGGGCTGGCTTAAAAGAAGGGAATTTATGAGATCATGGACTTTGAGGGTGGCAAAAGTCCAAAATTGAGAAGTGAGAAAGCAATTCTTTCTCTCACAAGATTGTGGTGTTCTAGGTCAGGCTGCCAGTGATCCTTCAGTTTTAGAATTTCTGTCACTTGCTAATGCATATGGCAATGTCACTCTGTCTACTTCAGATCTCTTTGACTTCCAGCTTCTTCTCTGGCTTCCTCTCTCTGTCTTAATTTCATTCTGATTATAAAAGACATCATTTATCAAACTAAATCAAAACCAATTTAGTTGGCCATACCTCAACTAAAATGTCTCTCAAATCAATCAATAATGGTACATTTAAATGATCGGATTTTAATAATATAACACATTTCATTTCATATTTATCCACACAGTAACAGTGTAATATGTTAATATAAATAAATTTCTTTTGATATTCAGAAAAAAAAAAATAAGGATAAACCCACAGAAATAGATTAAGTTTAAGAACATATTTACTGAGGTAAATATTTCATTTTCACACAGATATCATATTTTATCTGTTGTATTTAGGTAGTTCATCCAATAGGAGTTAATTTTTTAATATGGTGAGATTAGGGACAATATTATCTCTTTTGCATATAGCTATCTGATTTTCCTATCAACATTTGTTAAAGATATTGTTCTTTCTCTGTGTGCACCTGGCACCCTTTTCAAAAATCAATTGGTCATAGACATGAGGTTTCATTTCTGAACTCCCAATTCAATTCTATTAGTCTATGTGTCTGCCTTGTGCAAGTATCATGATGGTTTGGTTACTGTGGCTTTGTAATAAATTTAAAATTGGGATTATTAATCCACCAAACTTCTTTTTCAAGAATTTTTTTTTCTTTTTGGGCATTTCACTTTCCATACATATTTGTTGAGTGTTTTTTCCTTTTATGAAAAGATGGCTGTTGGAAATTTGATTGGAATGTGTAAACCTGTAAACTGCTTTGAATAGAACTGAACATCTTAATAATATTTAATCTTTCAGTCCATGAACACAAAATGTCCTTCCATTTATTTATGTCGTCTTTAAGTAATTTCATGTGTTTTTTTTTGTTTGTTTGTTTGTTTTTGTTTTTTGGTATAAGCTTTTACACCCTTTACTAAATTTAATCCTAGATATTAGATTTTTTCTGCTATTATTGTAAATTGATTTCAATTTCTTCTTAAAATTGTTCATTATGCATGTATATAAACATCACTAGTATTTTTTGTTGATCTTGTTTTCTGCCACTTAGCTGAATTTGTTTAGTAGATCTTCATTTTTGTGGATTTTTTTTCAGAATTTTCTATACATCAGTTCATGCCATCCGCAAATAGGGAAAGTGTTCCTTCTTTTTCAGCTTAGATGTTTTTTATTTGTTCACTTACCTAAGAATTCTGGGTAGAACTTCCACACAATTCTGAAAAACATTCATTACAGTGGACATCCTACTCTTGTCCCTGATCATGGAGAAAGATTTGTTCATTACCACTAAATATGGTGTTAGCTCTGGGATTTTCATTTATGACCTTTATCATATTCAGTTAATTTCATTCTATTACTAGTTTTATGACTGTTCTTTTTATCAGTGAGTATTTCTGTTTTACCAAATAACTTTTCTGCATAATTGAGATGATTATGTTTTTTAAAAATTTGTTTTATTAATGTTTTATCTTATTAGTATATTTTATGTTTCTTAGGCAACCACCATTACCTACATGGGATATTTCCACTTGATCATAAAAGTGCTGGTGGATTACATTCCTGGTATTTTGTGATTATTTCTATATTTCATCAAATAGTGGCTATTGAACAATAATTATATTGTGATATCTCTATCTGGCTTTGGTATTAGAGTGATGCTAACTTCATATAATGAATAGGAAGTGTCCACTCTGATTCAATTTTTTTTAAGTAATTGGAGAAAGATTAATATTTTGCAATATTTGGTGTAATTTAAGTTAGCCCATTTGGTCCTGTTATTTTCTTAGTTGGGAGACTTTTAATTACTGGTTTGATGTCTTTAGTTGTTAATGTTCTGTTGAGATTTCTATTTCTTCTTCAGTTAACATACATAGGTTGTGTGTTTCTAATACCTTGAATATTTCATCTAGGTTATCTCATTTTAGAGGGTACAATTATTCATTGTATCCTCTTATAATAATTTTTATTTTGTGGGGTTATTGTTACTGTCACTATCTCATTTCTGATTGTAGTTATATGTATTCTTTCTCATTTTCTCTTTTTCAGTCTACCTAAAGTTTTGTGTATTTTTTTTTAATATTTACCAAGAAACAATTTTTTATTTTATTGGGATTTTCTATTGTGTTTTTATACTCTATTTCATTTAGCCCACTAGAGTCTTTGTTATTTCCTTCCTACTGCTCATTTTCAATTTATTTTTCTCTTCTATTTCTAGCACCTCAAGTTGAGAGTTTAGGTCTATTTGAGACTTTTCTTCTTTTTTGTTGTAAGAATTCTGAGCTATACATTTTCTCTCACAACTGTCTGCTTCATCTTATATGTTTTGTTGTCTTGCTTTTCTTCATTGGTCTCAAGATTTTTCCTAATTGCTTTTGTAATTTCTTCTTTGATCCACTGGGTATTAAAAGTAACTTTTAAATTTTCACATATTAGTGAAATTTCCATTTATCCCTCACTTATTGATTTCTTACATCATTCCAGTGTTGTCAAGAAGATTCACCATATCATTTCCATTTTTTAATATTGATAAATTCTTGTTTTGTAAGTCAGAATTTTCCAGGCAGGACAGCCTCCTTAAATCAAAGACCAAAGATGAAAAGCGGAAGTAGTGGAGGAAGTGGAAGTCGAGAGAACAGTGGAAGCAGCAGTATTGGATTTCACATTGCTGTGCCTATACCTTCACCACTCACTACTGGGCCATTAGCTGATAGTCCATCTCCACCCCCACCACCTCCATCAGAAAACATTCCCATGTTTGATGATTCCCCACATCCACCGCCTCTACCTCTGGTGGATTATGAAGATGAGAGGTCTGCAGCATTTCAGTATAATGATCCATATGCAGATGGGGATCCTGCTTGGGTTCCAAAGAATTATATTGAGAAAGTTGTTGCAGTATATGATTATACAAAAGACAAGGGTGGTCAGCTATCTTTTATGGGGGCTGCAATCATTTATATGATAAAGAAGAATGATGACAGCTGGTATAAAAGATTTTGCAATCAAGGGACAGGTCTGTTCCCTGGGAACTATGTCGAATCAACAGTGTACTATACTGATTAAACTTTTATTTATTTATTTATTTTTTGCTTTTAAAGTAGATTATTATTATTCAGACATACTGTGGAACTATCATGGCTAACAGAATTGTCTTAATATGTTTTAAAATGTGCCCATATTTTCAGAACATGCTGTTTTATTGGTATCTTTGAATGCTTATACAAATCTTTGAGGAAGTTTGTGTATTGCTAAACAACAATTTATATGTGAAGCTGTCCAGAAGTCATTATGCTTATGTATTTACTTACTCATTGTTAACTTGATGACCAGCTTAAATATTCTGGGAAACTGGGGTATATATATAGTTAACAAATCATGCTTCAGATTGTCCCATCATCTTTCAGTGCAACATGGTTACTAACACTGTCAGATTAATATTACAAGAAAATTTAAATGCTGGTGCTGGTCAGATTTTTTGTTTAGATACTTTCATTCTTGAACTATACTATTTTTTTAAAGCATGCAACTTTATGTATTGAAATATACTTTAAAAATCCAAGATGCTTCCAATTTGTATAATAGTTTACCTTGAGTACACATATCTGTCTTTTTAAACCAATTGTGTTTCTGAGGTCTCCATGTGAAACAAAACAAAACAAACAACAAAGGGTGATCTGTACTGCTGAAATTTATATATCTTAAGTTTTTTAATGGATGAATTTGAATTATAAATATTTTCCATTCATACATATGTGAATATATAAGTACACTAAAGGTATTTGTCCTTTCCTTGACTGGTTTGATTTTTTTTAAAAATAAAGGATACTGATTTATTGTAAAAAAAATATATATGAATTTTTCAAGAACCTAGATTTCCAAAAACAATCAGGTAAACAAGTATTTATTCATTAAATCACTCCAGTGTACTAAGTATTTAAGAAATAAATTTTTCTGTGATTTTTATATTGAGACGTTGTTTGGGCTACTAATGGGCAACTCGTGAAAATCAGGGGTCCTGGATCTCCAACTGGACCTTCAGGTGATTTTTGTCTGTTAATTTAGTCCACTAGCCATCTTTAGTAATCAGTAAGATGAACTACTTAAGTTGTATATAAGGAACAATTTAATACTCCTCCTTAAGTATTCCTACTTGATGCTGGCTCTAGGCGATTTTCTGTTCCTGATAAGCTTTGATTTTGACATCTGTGTCTGCAGTTTTAGGGTGTTCATTGGCCCTATGTCCTTATTTCACTAGCGAATGGAATTTGGGAAACATTCTTCACTTTCATATTTTTAGCTTTTTTCTTGTAAGGATGTGAATGGTGTATTAGTCAACCAAAAGGGGTGCTGATGCAAAGTACCAGAAATCTGTTGGTTTTATAAAAGATATTTATTTGGAGTCAGAGCTTATTGCTACAAGGCACTAAAGAATCCAAGGTACCATGAGAGGTATTTCCTCAACCAAAGTCTGTTGCCATGTGTTGAAGCAAGATGGCAGGTGATGTCTGCGAGGGTACAGCCTTCCTCTTTCCTCTTAGTGCTTCTGAAGTGGGCCCAACTCTTATTTGTATCTCAGCTGTTGGCTGTTATAGAGTTCAGCTTCTTTGTTCTCTTCAGCTGCAAACTATGAGGCGAATGGCACATCTCTCTTCCCTGGGGGCAGCTGGATCAAAGCTGAAAAAGTGCTCTCTTCTGGCATCTATGGAGCTCTCTCTATTCCCATGTGCCTGCTTCTGTGTGTCAGTTTATACAGCCCACCAAGGGAGTGGGGACTCAATCTTGCACATCCTAATGATGTGGTTTAATCAAAGCCCTATTCTTGATTTAATCAAGTAAAAATGAAGCCTTGGGATTTAAATCAATCAAAGGTTATCATGCCTAGAGTAATAGACCAGTTTACAAACATAATTTATAACTCTTTTTGGGATTGACAAATTATAGCAAACTACCACAAATGATAACTTAAATTTTTTTAGTTCAAGTGACCATATTTGAATTTGTATTTTAATCTATTTTTGAAAAAAATTTTTTGTTCCCTTGATCTAGCTATTTATCATTTCACCATTGCCACATTCTGTTGATTTTGGCTTGATGACTTGTCATGAAATTAGATTATATGAGCCCTTTAATTTTACTCTTTTTGTAATTTTTTTTTGACTACCTTAGCTCTTAGGTTTTTCATCTCAATTGTGTGGAATCACATTCGTAATTTCTGCCAAAATGCTTCCTAAATTTTAATTAAGGTTGCATTGAAACATTAGACTAATTTTGAATCACATTTAATTAATAAATATATTTCACCCTATTGCGGTGCATAGCAGCATCCTGTGTCTATATGTATATATATATATGTATATATATATATTTCTTATTTTAATTCAAAATACATAGCCAATATTACATATTGAAGGTAGAATTTCTATGTATGGGGTTTAACACACATGTAATTTTCAAAAAATTTCTGAGAGTTTCTTATTATTGAAACTAGCCAAAAAATTGAACTATATTACTAGTCAATAGAAGTCTAGTGTTCTAATATTCTATTACATAGATTGTGAGTATGGTCAGTTTGAATGATGGCCTCAGCCCCAGCCAGCTGCAGCCAGCTGGTGACAGGCACCAGTGAGCCAGGCTCAGTCCCCACTTTGTCCTTGGGCCTGTGTCCAAAACCAGTTAATAGAACTAGTTTGCAGCAAATGTTCTCTAACCAACCCTGGGACCGAGGACATTTGGGGAATAATAACGGTATTTTATATAATGTGATCAACATGTTATTTTCACTATTGTATCTATATGTTATCTTTACTGGTGTATTCCAAAAAAAGGGATCATGATAGGAAATGGTTTCATGAACTTCACACCCAAGGCATGAGCAGCAAAAGAAAAAATAGACAAATGGGGTCTCCTCATAATTAAAAACTTTTGCATCTCAAAGGACATTATCAAGAAAATTAAAAGGCAGCCTACCCAATGGGAGAAAATATTTGGCAACCATATAACTGATAGGAGCCTAATATCCTGCATATATAAAGAGATCCTACAACTCAAAAATAAAAAGACCAACAAACCATTTAGTAAATGGGCAAGTGACCTGAAAAGACACTTTCCCAAGGAAGAAGTACAAAGGGCTAAAAAGCACATGAAAAAAATGTGTGAGATCTCTAGCTATTAGAGAAATGCAAATCAAAACTACATTGAGATACCATCTTACACCCTTTTGAATGGTGGCTATTAAAAAAACAGCAGACTATAAGTGTTAGAGAGGATGTGGAGGAATGGGAATCCTCATCCACTGCTGTTGGGATTGTGGAATGGTCCAGCCACTGTGGAGGACAGTTTGGCGGTTCCTCAAAAACTAACTATAGATCTTCCATATGATCCAGTGATTCCACTGCTGGGTATATACCCAGAAGAACTGAAAGCAAAGATACGAACAGATATATGCACACAAATGCTCATAGCAGCATTGTTCACTATTGCCAAATGTTGGAATCAACCCAGGTGCCCATCAACAGATGAATGGATAAACAAAATGTGGTACATACATACAATGGAATATTACTCAGTTGTAAGAAGAAATAAAGTGCTAACACATGGAATAACATGGATGAATCTGGAAGAACTTATGTTGAGTGAAGCAAGCCAGGCATTGAAGGATAAACAGTTCATGACATCACTGATATGAATTAAGGAAATCGAGCAGTCTCTGAGAACTACTGTCTGAATGATAAGTGTACAAGAAAGAGAAAGAAAAGAGAAAGTTGTGAGTCATCACCTATTTGCCCATATGGATGTAACCTATGGTAAAGTGATAGAGTGGAGTTGTTTATTGAAGGGATAGGACAGGAGGGTAGTGACATATTGGGTGGTGTGGTGCAGGGTTGACAGGTGGGTAGATTGGGAAGGGTGGGTTAGAATACCCAGGACACTGAGGGGAGAGCAGAAATAGACAGGTGGGCACCTCTTAAGAGCAAGGGTGGTTCCTAATAGTTGAGGACAAACCAGTGTGTCATTACATCTTGTTGCATGTAACTATAAATCTTGTCATCCAATGAGTCAAGCCAGGTGGTCGTCATGGGCCCTGGCAGGATGGGGAGGAAGGAACAGAATAGATCAAACAGGGAGTATTTCGTGGTCAGTGGAAATGTTTTTCATTACCTTACAGTGATGGACACAGGACATGGTAAATATTATCAAAATTTATAAAAGTGTATGGTCTAAACTGTAAACCACACTGTAAAGCATTGACAATGTTTAGTAACTATGTTTCACTATCTGTATATCTGTTATAATAATGCTACCATCCACATAGAAAAAGGTTTTAATATGGGATGAGGAAAGGGGGGAGGAGGTTGCATATATGAGAGTGTCTTGTATTGGGTGTGTGACTTGGCTATGACCTAAAACTTCTTTGAAAATTAAATGAAAAATAGTGAGACACTGGGGAGTGAGAGGGGGAAGGTGCTGCAGTACAGACTGGACACTAGATATTGCAGTGATAAAAGGCAAAATGTGAAAAAAAAATTTTATTTTTTTAAATTTTTTCTCATGTTTTGAACAACCCAATCCTTTAATTTTATTTTATTTTTAGTTTTTCTTTTTTAATTTTTCATGTATTTTATCTCTTACATTTAAACATCATTATTTCATTTTCCTATTAATTGTATTTGGCTATTGTACTGGTTTCATCTTTAAAGAAACTTTGGATCACAGAAGGATTACAATTGGGGAGAGAGAGGATCATTGGTGGGGGGTGTCAGGGATGGGGGTGCATGGGGGAAGTTCACCTGAACGTACATAAAAGCTATATAAAATTGTTCAAATGCTCACGGGGCATTGTCACAGTGGGTGGAGAATCACTCAATAAATGAGAGAATACTGAATTCCCATCCTGGAGAGCTCTGCCATATTATCCAAGGAAGTAACAACAGTCCCCCAAGTGCAGGGGCAGTATATGACAAAGGAGGATGATCCACTGATGCCCTCTTGTTATTGGTGACTAGCCTTATGAGTCTTTGCTCGTGTAATTGAAACTTAGCCTATTGTTATGGGGTGTCTAAGGGTTTCCTCCTGAGAGCCTCCATGTTGCTCAAATGTGGCCTCTCTGTAAGCCAAACTCAGCATATGACTGCATTACCTTCCTCCCGGCATGAGACATGGCTCCTGGGGATGAGATTCCCTGGCAATGTGTGATTATTAATAAGTGCCAAAGGACAATACAACTGGAAAAAGACTGCAAATAAAAGGGGGAAAAGGTAAAGACAAATGAGTTCATATGGCTAAGAGACTTCAAAGTGAATCGGGAGGTCATCCCAGAGGTAACGCTTATCCACATCTCAATAGGCCCTCATAGGCTTCCAATGTGCATACACCCCAAACAGAGGGGCTCCTGAGGGCTCTGGAGACACCCAGATCCTATATCTGGGCATATAGCCCCAGAGTTTTGTGCCTTATCAGTGGGCCCTACTTTGGAATCCTTGCTCCTGAGAATGACAGAGTTGGACCCAAATATGTCTTCCCTGCACATGGTCCATCTGTCCCTTCTATTCAAGCCTACATGTGTTGCCAGAGTTTGTAGGTGTACTTCCAGAGTCCAGAGTCTTTTGGCTGTCCATATGGCAGCTGAGCCTGGAATCTCAGTAGAGCTCCAAGTCCAACGCTTCAACTCAATGGACTCACCTTGTACATCTGGGGGGGAACGATGATGGACAACAGCCATCCCAGGGAATGGAGAGAGCCTGCAGCTGCAGGCAGGATAATCCCATCCATCTTATCTACGAGATATAAGCCCCCTCTTACTTGGAGTTGGAATGGACATCATCATCTCAGACTCCTCAGGATTGGGGGAAGACCTATGGGCTAGAGTGGAATCACTGATATTCTGTTATAGACATACTGTGATTCATGCAATGGGAGTAATTACAACATTAATGTTGAGCCAGTGGCCACTAGATGCTTTGGGGGCAGGGAGAGGGAAAAGCAGTTGTAATACAGGGGCTTTTTCTGGACTTTAGAATTATCCTGAGTCCAATGACAGATATAGGCCATTTTATATCATCATATAACATGCAGAACTGTGTGTGAGAGTGTGGTCTAATATGTGAACTATGGTCCATGCTTAGTGGCAAAGCCCCAAGATGTGTATATCTATTGCAGGTGATGTCCCACACTAATGAAGGATGTTTATGTGGGAGGTTGTGGGAGGAGTGGGATGTAGGGCATATGTGAATCCCTACAATTTTTATATAATATTTATGTAATCTAAGTATCTTTAAAAAAAAATATTTAAACAAACAAACACACATCGGGTCAGCCAAAAGGCATAGATTTTCTGTCGCACGGCCACAGCCCAGAATGGACCGTTATGCTTCTCTTTCTCATGTGTTTTTTTGCTTGCCCCCTCGCGATCCCCTGTATCGACAAGGTTAACATAGACTATTTTGGTTATCTATGCACTGCACCACCTCTACTCTTAATACTTTCTATCCATAGTTTATCAAATTTATATTTTATCTACTCTGAAATTTTCATTTAGCTTAAGCTATCTCTCATACCTCTTAGAAGTGTATTGCTTGACAATTTAAATAAAAGCATAGTAATTTTTATCAAATTGTTATGAACTCTGTCACAGGTTATGCTTTCACATTATTTCATTACATACATGTTTATGGGAATTTTGAGAGAATTAAGCAGGTTATATTTCCAGGAGAAGGAACTAGATTTCAGGATATTAAGTTATTAACCTAATGGCACATAGCTAAGAAGTATAGAGTTAGAACTATATACTGTATGAGTCGATTTCTTTCTCAACCCTATGACAAATGATTTCCCACTGAGAATTCTTTTTTGTTTTTAACCAGAGACCAAAAACACACTCACATAATAATTGTTATCATCAAATTGAACATTATTAGAACAAAATTCACTTGTGTAATATGGGAGGAAATCATTTTGTTACTCTTCTGTCCCAGAGGAGAATGTGTTTTCTCCTTGGGGCATGCCCTGTGGACTACAAGTAAATATCAAAATATGAGAAAAAGAAAAGATGAATTTGAATGTTCAACATCACCTTGCTTTCAATTGCCTGGACCACTCTCTCTTCTGCATGTTTCTAATAAGAGTATTTTTCACTTCTTTGTTTCTTAAACTATAAATGAGTGTATTTAACATGGGGATCACCATAGTATAAAACACAGAAGTCAGTTTATCCCTTCCCAAGGAATAGGACTTCGTTCATTTTAAATAAGAATTGTAGTGCTGTAAATGATGTTGACTTCCAGGAGGTGGAAGGCACAAGTAGAGAAAGTTTTGAACTTTCCTGACATGGAATTAATTTTCAGGATATTAGACTGAATGGACCCATAACACAGAGATTTTGATAAAAGACACTATTACAGTTAAACTAGTGTGAATGAATATCATGATTTTAGTGTCACAAATTTCAGTGCAGGACAGGGCTAAAATTGGGGTTAAATCACAGAAAAAAGTGATAGATTACATTGGAGTTGCAAAAATGCAAACTGTTCATGCAAAGAACCTTGAATAATGATTCAGAAAAACTATGCATATAGGACCCAGCCTCGTGGACATAATAACTGGGTAGTGAAGATGTTTGCAGATACCTGCATAGTGGTTATAGGTTAGTGGAGAGAGAAGGTGGGCACAGAAGGGTACAGAAAATAATATGCCCATTCTGCCAATCTCTCCTTTTAGACAGAAGGTCTTATTCCATTTGCCTTTAAAGTTACTACTGATAATATAGCACTTTCTTCTGTCATTTTGATTTTTGACCTTTGTGACTTTTATACCATTTTGCTCACTTAATTCTTTCATTAATGTTTACCTTTACATTTACTTCATTTTTGTGTTGTACTATATTTAGCCTTATTTCAATCTAGATATATTTTTCATATATTTTCGTGTGATTATCTTGAGGTTGAAATTTAACATCATAAATATATAATAATCAAATTTGATTTGACACTAATTTAAATCCAATGGTAGGTATTTTGCCTACAGATAAGACTGGAAAGTTGAAGTCTCTTTTTTTTAAAGAGGACTTTTTAATATGTATTGAACTACACTCTGCTCTCAAAAAAGCATAACCCAAGTATATACTCTCTGAAAGAGACTCACATTAAATACAATAATACAGTTATGTTGAAAGTGAAAGAATGGAAAAAATATATACTATGCAAGTAGGAACCAAAAGAGAGCTGGGGTATTTACACTAAAATAGATTTTTAAGTCAAAAACATCTACAAGGGACCAAGATGGTCATTATATACTGATGTAGGAAACCATTCAACAGGAAGATGTAACAGTTATAAATACATATATGTACTAACAGCAGAGACACAAAATGTATGAAGCAAATATTGATAAATGTGAAGGGACAAATTCAATGTTTTACTTAATAATAGGAGACTCAATCCATCTTCCCAATAATGGATAATTTAGTCTGAAAATTAACATGCAAGTAAAAGTCTTGAATAATACTCTAAACCAACTAGACTAGACAGACATATATAGAACTCCTCACCCAAGTAAAAGAGAACACACCTTTTTCAAAATTCCACCAGGATTATTCTCCAGGATAGATCATAAGTTGGGTCACAAAAGAAGTTTCAATAAATTAATTGAATGTGTATTCTCCAACAAATACAGAATGGAGCTAGAAAACAATAAGAGAGGAGGAAATGGAAAATTCAAAAATAGGTGGAAATTAAACAACATACTCTTTTTTTAATTTATTTTTATTGTGGGTAAAAATCAAAATTCTCACAATACATACAAACATTAGCAAAATGATATATAAATATATATGCATATATGTGTATTTGCTTACAAAAATGTTATTTATATATATATATACATATATTTTAAGAGGTGCTTAGATTACCCAAAATATTACACGGAACCCACTGGGATTCCCATGTTGCCCACCTCCCACACCTCCCACCACATCCCACACAAACATCTCCCACAAGTGTGGCCCACCACCCTCAATGAACTTACACATCCTGGAGCCTTGCCACCAAACACAGACCACAGTTCACACTGTAGACCACACTCTCTCCCACTCAGTTCTGAGTGGTGTGTGCTCATTTAAAATGGCCTACATCCGTTGCCACAACAGTACTCAGGACAACCTCCAACTCCCAAAGAAGCCCCTTTATTTCAACTGCTCATCCCCTTCCTACCCCAAAAGTGTCAAGTGACCACTGGCTCCACCTCATTGTTATAATTTCTTGCATTGCTAGAATCACCATATGTGATCAAGAGAATACCATCAAGTCCACTCTAGTCCATAGTACTTCTCCCAATCCTGAGGGGACTGGGATGGTGATGTCCACTCCAACTCCAAGTGAGAGAGGGCTTATATCCCATGGATATGGTGGGTGGGATGATCCTGCCTGCAGATGCAGACCCTCTCCATTCCCTGGGAAGGCCATTGCCCATCGTTGTCTCCTCACCAGGTGACTTGGTGAGTCCATTGAGCTGTAGGGTAGGAGTTGCAGCTCCACCTACATTTCATGCACACCTGGCACATAGGTAGGTGGGAAGTTCCAGTCTCTGGAAGTATACCTAAAAACTCCAGCATCACATATAGGTTTGAATAGAAGAGACTGGTGAACCATGGGCCAGGAGGACTTATTTGAGTCCAGCTATGTCACTCTCAGGAGCACAGATTCCAAAATAGAGCCCACTGATAAGGCATCAGTCTCTGGGGTTATCCCCATTTATATAGGATCAGGGTGTCTCCGGAGCTCTCAGGAACACCTCTGAGTGGGGTGATAGGCACTTAGATGTTCTATGAGCTCCTACTGAGGTGTGCGTAACAGTTACCTCTGGGATGACTTCCCGACTCTCTTTGAAGTCTCTTAGCCACTTGAACTCATTTGTCTTTACCATTTCCCCTTTTTATTCAAGGTCTTTTTCCAGTTGTGTTGCCAGTTGGCATTTGGTATTAATCCCTCTTTGCCAGGGAGGCCCATCCCCGGGAGTCATGTCCCTTGTTGGGGGGAAGGTAATGCAATCATATGCTGAGTTTGGCTTAGAGAGAGGCCACATTTGAGCAACAAGTAGGCTTTCAGGTGACAACCCTTAGGCACCCCACAACTGCAGGCTAAGTCTCATTTACAAGAGCCAAGACTCACAAGGCTAGTCATCAATTAAAAAAAACCACATCAGTGGGTCATCCTATTTTGACAGGCACTGTCCCTACACTCAGAGGACTATTGCTGCTCCCTTGGAGACTGTGGCAGAGCTCTCCAGGCTAGGAATTCAGATTCCCTCATTTATTGTGTGATTATCCACCCATCGTGACCATGACCAATCCTCCGATACTTTGAATGATTTTGTATATCTTTCATGTATATTCGGTTGAACCAATCCCCACGAAACCCCCCCAGACACCCCCCCAATAATCCCCCGCAGTACCCATTGTAACCCTTCTGTGATCCAAATCCTCCATGAACATTTAGTCCATAAAATAATCAAATACACTTACTAGGAAAAAGAAACAAGTGTGATAAGCTTACATGCAAGAGACAAACATAAGGAAACTCGGGGGAAAAAAAAAAAAGAGAAGGAAAAAAAACAAATAATCAAACAAAGAACAAAACAAAATAAAATATAATTAGTGGATTGGGACATTTAAAAAAATGGGCAAAAAGCAAAGGAAATGCCTTTAAAAATATATATATATATTCTTTTTTTTTTTTCTTTCTCTTTTATTTTTTCCCTTTTTTCCTTCCCTTTATCACTGTGTTATCGGATATCTGGTGTGCCATGACACCTTCCTCCTCTCAATCCCCATTGTCTCCCAATTTTTCATTTAATTTTCAAAGAAGTTTTAGGTTACAGCAAAGTCACACATGGAGTGCCGGAGACTACCAGATACCAAACCACCCCCCTTCCCCACCCCATATTAACCCCCCCCTTTTTTTTTGGTTTTTAGCATTGTTATAACTGTTATGCAGATAGCAAAATATAGCAACTAAACATTGTCAGTGATTTACAGTATAGTTTACAATTTAGATGATACAGTTTAATGATTTTGATGATATTTACCATGTCCTGTGTACATTACTATAAGGTAATGAAAAACCTTCTGCATGACCACCAAACAACCCATTAGATCTTGACTGTTCCCTTCACACCAGCCCCCCAGGGCCCATGATACCCCCTTTCCCAACCCATGGAATGTCAAGATTCACAGTTACATGCCCTGGGGATTTGAACCAGCCCTTCCTAATCCACCCACCCCCCAGTGCTGCACCACCAAACCCAGGATCACCACCACTCATCTGCCCCATCCCCCAACATGCAACCACACTCTATCCCTTTACCATAGATTATGTCCATATGGGTGATGGCTCAAAGCCTGCTATTCTCTTACTCTCCTTTGTTAACCTATCTTTTAGACAATGGTTCTCAGAGACTGCTCACTTTCCTCAGTTCAGATCAGTGAGGTCATATACTGTTCATCCTTCAGTGCCTGGCTTGCTTCACTCAACATAAGATCTTCAAGATTCATCCACGTTATTCCATGTGTTAGCACTTTGTTCCTTCTTACAGCTGTGTAATATTCCATTGTATGTATGTACCACATTTTGCTTATCCATTCGTCTGTTGATGGGCACCTGGGCTGATTCCAACTTTTGGCAATGGTGACCAATGCCGCTATGAACATTGCTGTGCATATATCTGTTTGTATTTTTGTTTTCAGTTCTTCTGGGTATATACCCAGCAGTGGAATTGCTGGATCATACGGAAGATCTATTGCTAGTTTTTTGAGGAACCGCCAAACTGTCCTCCACCATGGCTGGACCATACCACAGTCCCAGTAGCAGTGGATGAGGGCTCCTATTCCTCCACATCCTCTCCAACATTTAGTGTCTGCTGTTTTTTCAATAGCTGCCATTCATTTGGGTGCAAGATGGGTATCTCATTGTAGTTTTGATTTGCATTTTCCTGATAGCAAGTGAGGTTGAGCATTTTTCATGTGCTTTTTAGCCATTTGTATTTCTTCCTTGGAGAAGTGTCTTTTCAGGTCACTTGCCCATTTTTTAAATTGGTTGTTTGTCCTTTTATTTTCAAGGTGTAGGATTTCTTTATATATGCAGGATATTAGGCTCCTATCAGATATATGGTTGCCGAATATTTTTTCCCATTGGGAGGGCTGCCTTTTTATTTTCTTAATAACATTCTTTGAGGTGCAGAAGTTTTTAATTTTGAGGAGATCCCATTTATCAATTTTTTCTCTTGCTGCTCGTGCTTTGGCTGTGAAGTTCATGAAACCATTTCCTATTACAAGGTCCTGTAGATGCTTCCCTACATTATCTTCCAAGGTTTTTATGGTTTTGGCACTTATATTTAGAACTTTGATCCATCTTGAGTTGATTTTTGTATAAGGTGTGAGATGGTATTCTCTCATTCTTTTGGATATGGATATCCAGTTCTCCAAGCACCTCTTGTTAAAGAGGCCACTCTCTCCCAACTGAGTGGGTTTCGTGGCCTTGTCAAATATCAGATGACTGTATATGCGAGGATCTATATCAGAACTCTCAATCCGGTTCCATTGGTCAGTAGGTCTATCCTTGAGCCAATACCACGCAGTTTTGATCACTGTAGCTTTGTAGTATGTTTTAAAGTCAGGTAATGTGATACCTCCAACTTCGTTTTTCTTTTTCAATATATCTATGGCAATTCGGGGCCTCTTGCCTCTCCAAATATATTTTGTGGGTAGTTTTTCCAGTTCCTTAAAAAATACAGTGTTGACTTTTATTGGGATTGCATTAAATCTGTAGATTAGTTTGGGTAGGATAGACATCTTGATGATGTTTAGTCTTCCCATCCATGAACAGGGAATATTTTTCCATTTATTTACGTTTTCTTTGATTTCCTTTAACAGTGTTGTGTAGTTTTCTGTATATAAGTCCTTTACATCTTTAGTTAAATTTATTCCTAGGTATTTGATTCTTTTGTTTATTATTGTAAATGGTATTTTTTTCCTGATTTCCTCCTCAGTTTGCTGGTTATTGGTGTACAGAAATGCTACTAATTTTTGACCATTGATCTTATAGCCTGCAACATTACTGAACTCCTTTATAAGTTTTAGAAGCCTTGTTGTCGATTTCTCAGGGCTTTCTATGTATAGGATCATGTCATCTGCAAATAATGAAATTTTTACTTCTTCTTTTCCAATCTGGATGCCTTTTATATCCTTTTCTTGTCTCAGTGCTCATGCAAGTACTTCTAAGATAATGTTAAATAGGAGTGGTGATAGTGGGCCTCCTTGTCTTGTTCCCGATCTCAGAGGGAAGGCTTTAAGGATTTCACCGTTGAAAATGATGTTAGCTTTGGGTTTTTCATATATACCCTTTATCATTTTCAGAAAGTTTCCATCTATTCCTATCTTTTGTAGTGTTTTTATGAGGAAAGAGTGCTGTATTTTGTCGAATGCTTTTTCTGCATCTATAGAGATGATCAAGTGATTTTTTTCTTTCAGTCTGTTTCTGTGGTGTATTACATTGATTGATTTTCTTATATTGAACCATCCTTGCATACCTGGGATGAAACCCACTTGGTCATGGTGTTTAATCCTTTTGATATGTTGTTGAATGCGATTAGCAAGTATTTTGTTAAGGATTTTAGCATCTAGGTTCATTAGAGAAATTGGTCTGTAATTTTCCTTTCTTGTGGTATCTTTATTTGGTTTTGGTATTAGGGTAATGTTGGCATCATAGAATGAGTTAGGTAGTATTCCTTCTACTTCTATTTTTTGGAAGAGCTTAAGTAGAATTGGTGTTAGCTCTTTCCGGAATGTTTGGTAGAATTCAGCTGTGAAGCCATCTGGTCCTGGACTCTTCTTAGTTGGGAGTTTTTTAATGACTGAGTCTATCTCTTTACTTGTAATTGGGCTGTTGAGTTCATCTATTTCTTCTTTCATCAATGTCGGCTGTTTGTGGGTTTCTAGAAACTTGTCCATTTCCTCTAAATTGTCATTCTTGTTGGCATATAATTTTTCAAAGTATCCTCTTATGATACTCTATTTCTGTGGGGTCAGTAGTGATATCACCTTGGTCATTCCTTATTTTATGTATTTGCATCTGTTCTCTCTTTTTCTTTGTTAGTCTGGCTAAGGGTTTGTCAATTTTGTTGATATTCTCGAAGAACTAGCTTTTGGTTTTGTTTATTGTTTCCAGTGCTTTCTTATTCTCTATTTCATTTAGTTATGCTCTAATCTTGGTTATTTCCTGCTTTCTACTTCCTTTAGTTTTAGTTTGTTGTTGTTTTTCCAATTCCTCCAAGTGTGCAGTTAGGTCTTCAATTTTAGCTCTTTCTTCTTTTTTAATATATGAATTTATGGCTATGAACTTCCTTCTCAAGACTGCTTTCAATGCATTCCATAGGTTTTGATATGTTGTGTTGTTGTTTTCATTAGTTTCAAGGTAGTTACTGATTTCTTTTGAAATTTCCTCTTTGACCCACTGTTTGTCTAAGAGTGTGTTGTTTAACTTCCATATCCTTGTGCCTAACCTGTTTCTCTGGCCCTTATTGATTTCCAACTTCATTCCGTTGTGGTCAGAGGAATTACTTTATATAATCTCAATCTTTCTGAATTCATTGAGTGTTGTTTTGTGGCCTAGCATGTGGTCTATTTTGGAGTATGTTCCATGTGCACTGGAGAATAATGTAAATCCCGCTGTATTTGGGTGTAGTGTTCTGTATATGTCTATTAAGTCCAAATATTCTAATGTATTGTTGAGTGCCTTAGTTTCATTATTGATTCTGTGCCGAGATGTTCTGTCTAATGATGATAGTGGTGTGTTGAAGTCCCCTGCTGTAATTGTAGAGGAATTTATTTCTCCTCTTAGTTTTTCCAGAGTTTGCCGCACGTATTTTGAGGCACCTCGATTAGGTGTGTAAATGTTGATGATTGTTCTCTCTTCTTGAGAGATTACTCCTTTTACTAATATGTAGTGTCCATCTTCTTGACATACTCTATTAATTGCTGTTTATCTGTGACTATTTTGAACTCTCCATCATTTTTGAATGCCAATTTTGCTGGATAGAGAATTCGTGGCTGGAAGTTTTTTTCTTTTAGTGTTTTGACTATGTCATACTACTGTCTTCTTGTCTCCATGGTTTCTGCTGAGAAATCAGCTCTTAATCTTATTGTGCTTCCCTTGTATGTGATGGTTCTCTTTTCTCTTGCTGCCTTGAGTATTTTCTCTTTGTCTTGAGCATTGGACAATTTGACAAGTATATGTCTTGGAGTTGGCCTGTTGGGATTTATACTATTTTGGGTGCGCTGTGCTTCCTGGATCTGCACATCCATCTGTCTCAGTAGGGTTGGGAAATTTTCAGCCATTATTTCTTTCAACACTCTTTCTGTTCCCTTTCCCTTCTCTTCTCCTTCTGAGATGCCCATAATGTGTATGTTTGTGCGTCTTGCATTATCGGTTAATTCCCTGAGACCGAACTGGATTTTTTCTAACTTTTTGTCTATCTTTTCTACAATCGCTTTGATTTCAACTGTATTGTCTTCCATATCACTAATTCTTTCCTCTGCCTGTTCAATTCTGCTGCCGTGTGAGTCCAGCGTCTTTTTCATTTCTTGACTTCTATCTTTGTTCGCCATCATATCCATTACTTTTTAGGTGTGTTAGCTATTTCTTCAGTATGTTCTCCCAGTGTCTTCTTTATATCCTTAATCTCTTCCTTCAGTTCTTTAAGTTGGTCCATGATATTTGTTTGCATAACTTTGATTAGTTGTTCGATGTACTGCATTGCTTCCTGGTTTTTATTTTGTGCATTGGACTGGTCCATGTTTTCCAGTTTCTCAGAGTCATTTGTATTTTTCTGTTGCCCTATGGTCATCATATTATCTTGATGGGTTTGTTCAGTTGATTAGCTTTTCTCTATGCTCTAGAATTTTTTTAGCTGATGGTTCTGCGTGTGAGTTAAGTTTTCTCTTTGGCAGTTTTTCTTCTTATTTTATTTCCTTGCTTCTTTCTATGTTCCCTTGAAGGCAAAAGGTTAGGGCCAGAGGAATCAAAAGATGTAAGGAATGCAGAAGGTTAATAGAAATATTGATAAAAATTAGAAGAGGGGCAAAATGAGACTTAATGAGATGAATATTTAACTTGTGTACGCAGTGTAGAGTACTAGGAAAAAATATGGAGTTCCTACAATGGACTGGGAAAACAAATGGACAAATATATATATATATATAGTGATTTAGAAGGCTAGAATTATGAGGATGGAGAGAAATGGTAAAGAAAGGTCTGAAAGGAAAAAGTTAATACTAATAAAAAAAAAGAAAAAAGAAGAAGAAGAAAACAAAATAGATGGGTTAGAAATTGGCACCCTTAAGTTGTGGGCCTATGAAAAAATGTTGTCTCTAAGAGCCACAACAGAAAACAGAAGGCAGAAAGATGCAGGAAGGATAAGCGATAGTTTGAAATACAGAATCAATATATATAGCGAGTGGGAAATTACTGTATAAGAATCCCAGCAAAGAAGCAACAAGCTGGCAGCACCTATTTAAAAAAAAATAGAAGGAAAAGGAAGCCGGGAGGAAAAAGGAAATAATAGCAATAGACCAGAAAGTAACAGAGAGAAACCAAAGATCCACACAGGCAAGCAGTCAAACAGAGCTAAGGGGGGTCAATGATTCCCCTAGGGTCCACGTGGATCCTTCCTGCCTACTTGTGTTTATCAATGAATTTCCTATATGCAGGTCCTGAAGCAGCTTTTAGCTATTGAACTAAATTAAAAAGAATTTATTTTTCATTTGTTAAGGTGACCTCACTTTTTTTTTTTTTAATTTTTATTTTTTTAGCCAAATGCAGGACCCAAAATAATTCCTCCTGTAGACCAACCCCCTTACGGAAGGGACGCTAGCTGGGCCCGTGGAAATTAATCAAGCATGTCCCACTTTCTGGACTCCCCAGGTTAGCTGAAGCTCTGATGTTAGTCAGTGAGGAGTGCTAAAGACGGCGGATTCCGCCCCTTCTGGCGCCCAGCTTGAGCGTCACAGGGCTGCTCAGTAAATCAGTTTGAGTGCAGATTCGCGTCTGCTCTCAGACTAATGGTGCTTCAGGTCGGCTTATCTGCTCCCCAAAGCTATGGGGCGGTGCAGGCAGCCAGATCAATGTCTAAAAATATAAAATACCCTTCCCTGTCTTCCAACAGAACCCTCCCTTTTTTGGGAAGTGTCCAATCCTCCTGGCTCCACAGCGGGCCGGTTCTTATCCCTGGGTGGCTAGGGAAATCAGCTGCATTTCCCGACCAAAATCCCCCCCCCCCCCGGTTCACTGGGTGCTGATTAGCTCGTTTGCTCTGTTCACACAAGGTCCAAGGGTTTGCCAGGCAGCCATATCCCCAGAAAATAAAACTTTTTCGCCCCGCCCGTGGCTCCAAATGGCCGTTTTATTTAATTTTATTTTTTTTCCCCTAACCGCAGGGCTCAGCCGCCTGTGCCAACCTCCACCGGCAGCCTCAAAACTCACGAATCTCCACCTTTCGGTCCACGCCTCCGATCCGCGCAGATAGATGTCCCAAGCTTCTCACTCCACACGTGCACAGCACAGACTCCTGGGCAGGACCCCGTCCACAATCCGCCTTGCTCTGGGAGCTTGCAGTGTGCTCCCTCCAACAACATACTCTTAAAACAACCAATGGGTTAAAGAGGAAATCAGAATCAAAATTAGGAAATATTTTGAAGCAAATGAAAATGAAAATATAGCATACCAAATCTTATGAGATGCAGTGAATTCAGTGCAAAGAACTGAATTTAAAATTCTAGATGTTTACATTAAAAAAGAAGAAGGATTTCAAATCAGAGACCTAACTCAAAACTGGAAGAACTAGAAAAAGAAGAGCAAATGAAATCCAGGGTGAAAAGAAGGGAAGCAATAAAAAAGATAAGAGGAGTGATAAATGAAATAGAATTTTAAAAAATAGAGAAGGTCAACAAAAACTAATGCTAGTTCTTCAAAATGTAGTATATTATGGATATATTCCTGCTGTTGAAGGAATGAGGAGCAGACATTTCCACATGCAACCCATAGGGATTTTGAATCAGCCTTGAGGTCACATATTTTTTTCCAAATAGTATTCTGTAAAATATTTAAATTGTAATTTATGCCAAGCTCAAGCTTCATAATACAGATATGGTTCATATCAGTAAGAGAAAAAGCCATCTGGAACACAAAGAATGAAGGAAGAAGCCCCATTCCAACACTCTTCTGGGAAAGATAGGTTGACGAGTAGTTAGAAAAATTGCCAGTATAAGGTGTGATGGTTAGACTAATGTGTCAATTTGGCCAGGTAATTGTGTGTACAGGTGTTTGGTCCAGCAAGCACTGGGATAATTGTAATACAAGAACATTTATGGACTTTGGTTACCAGAGAGTTAACTGCATGGATGGTTATTTTAATCTGCATCAATCAGGGAGATTGCCAACAGCAATGGGTGATGCTTTTATCCAGTCAGTTGAATACCTTAAAAGGGGAAGTGATTTCAACGTTCAGAGATAATATCCCAGCCCATCTTTGGACAGCCAACTTCTCCCAGAAACTCATCAAGGACCTTTATTGGACTTTCATTGGAGCCCCTAGTTTGCAGAATGCCTGCAGAACCTGGACATGTGCAACCCCACGGTCACGTGAGATACTCTTATAAAATCTCATATTATTAACAGATATCTCCTTTGGATTCTGTTTCCCTAGAGAACCCTGACTAATATAGCTTGGTACCAGGGTTCATGTTGAGATTTAAGTTTCCTCTGTAACTTCTACCCCTTCAATGAGAGTCTGGGTATGATTCTCAAGTCTCTCAAGTTTGTGGCTGCAGAAAATCTTGACTTTCTTTCAGGGCATACATAGCAACTTTCACATCATTCATGCAGCATTTAAGTTTCAAATTTGAAGACTTTAGCTCATCTCTTTCTTTCATAACTGTATCCAGAGTATCTAGAAGGAGCCAGCCAACAGCATTATACCATTTGACTCCACAAAATTCTGTTAAAGTGTTGAAAACACTCTCACCCTGATCCTTGTTTCTTATAAACATGGAAGTAGGGGAATCCAGCAATGCTATTTTGAGTATCTTTATTGCCAGCTCATGCCATGAACTGTTAGTGACCTCTTATTATTGGAAAGGGAATCATTAGTGCCCTTGAGTACAATTAGAGTAAAGAACCAATTACAAAATTCCCAGAACCACCTGAGATATCCCATGTTTAAGACTCTGTTCCTCAAGAACCACTCCCAGTACAAAGCTAAAAAACATATTTGTGTCACACATGAATGCTCACCAGAGGGTGACTTCAGCAGAGGAAGAGTTTAATAATCAAATAGATAAGCTGATCTGCTCTATAGCTAATGCTTAACCTCTTTCCCCAACCACTCCTGTCATTGCCCAATGGGCTCATGAACAAAGTGGCCATGGAGGTAGGGATGGAGGTTATGCATGGGTTCAACAACATGGACTTCCACTCACCCAGGCTTAATTGGCTACAACCATTGCTGAATGCCCAATCTGCAAGCAACAGAGACCCATACTTCATCCCCAATATGGCACCATTCCTCGAGGTGCCCAGCCTGCTACTTGGTGGCAAGTTGACTACTTTATACCTCTTCCACCATGGAAGGGGCAGCAGTTTGTTTTAACTGGAATAGAAACGTATTCTGGATATGGGTTTGCATTTCCTGCATGCAATGTTTCATCCAAAACTACCATCTGTGGACTTACCATATGTTTTATCTACTGCCAGGGCTTTCCACAGAACATTGCTTCTGATCAAGGAACCCATTTCACAGCAAATGATGTGTGGGAATGGGCACATGCCCAAGGAATTCACTGGTCTTACCATGTTTCTCATCACCCTGAAGCAGCTGGATTAGAGAACAGTTGAATGGCCTTTCAAAGACTCAATTATGGCACCAACTATTTGGCAATACCTTGCAGGGCTGGGGCAATGTTCTCCAGGAGAATGTGTATGCTCTAAATCAGCATCCACTCTATGGTGCTGTTTCTACCATAACCAGGGTCCATGGGTCCAGGAATCAAGGGGTGAAAATGGGAGTGGCACCACTCACTATTATCCCTAGTTACCCACTAGGAAAATTTTTGCTTCCTGTCCCTGCAACCTTAAGCTCTGCTGGTCTACATGTTTTAGCCCCAAAAGGAGGATTGCTGCTACCTGAGAACACAACAAGAATTCCATTGAACTGAAAGTTAAGACTGCCACCTAGCCACTTTGGGCTCCTCTTACTTGTAAATCAACAGGAAAAGAAGGGAATTACTATAGTGGCTGGTGTGGTTGATCCTGATTACCAAGGGGAAATAAGACTACATCTACATAGTGGGGGTAAAGAAGAGTTTGCCTGGAATACAGCAGATCCTCTAGGGCATCTTATAGTACTGCCATGCCCTGTGATTAAAATCAATGGAAAATTGTAACAAACCAATCCAAGCAGGATTAACAGTGGACCAGAATCTTGAATGAAAGTTTGGGTCACTCCACCAGGCAAAGAACCACAGCAAGTTGAAGTACTTGCTGAGAGTAATAGCAACATAGAATAGGCAGTGGAAGAAGGTAGTGATAAATATGAACTTCAGTCATGTGAGCAATTATAGAATTGTAATAGTCATGAAACTTTCTTCCTTGTTTAGTTATGAGTATGATTGTATATGTACACAAAATGAATATCTTCCCCAACCTTTTCCCCTATCATATGAAAAATTGTATTAGTATTATGTCATAATATTTAAGGATGTCAAGTTTAAGTGTAAATATTACCCAAGGACTTGCACCCTATTCTGTAGGGAATTAATGTGTTTCTGGTTGTACTTAGGAGAGCTAAACATTGTTAAGCAGAAATACATATGCATGCTTGTCTGTTATTGTTTTTATTTAGAGACTAAGTATGGTTTAAGATAGTGTGTGATTGCTGACAAGTGGTGGACTGTGATGGTTAGGCTAATGTGTCAACTCGGTCAGGTAATTGTGCACAGGTGTTTGGTCCAGCAAGCACTGGGCTACTTGTAATACAAGAACATTTGTGAACTTTGGTCACCAGTGAGTTTACTGCATGGATGGCGGATTACATCTGAATCAATTAGGGAGATTGCCAATAGCAATGGGTGATGCTTTTATCTAATAAGTTGAATACCTTAAAAGGGGAAGTGATTTCAACATTCAGAGATAATTTCCCAGCTCGTCAATGGACAGCCAACTTCTCCCAGAAACTCATTATGGACCTTCATTGGACTTTCATTGGAGCCCCTGGTTTGCAGACTGCCTGCGGAACCCGGACATGTGCATCCCCACAGTCATGTGAGAGACTCATAAAATCTCATATTATTGAAAGATATCTCCTTTTGATTTTGTTTTCCCATAGAACCCAGATATAAGGCAAAAGTATTTTCATATAATTAGTGGAAAAATGAATAAAAGCAGAAAAATGAGAAATGCTCAAATAAGGTCTAAGGCAAATTTTAGTTTTTGTCTATGTATTGGAAAAAATAGAATAAACAAAACAAATTAGAACTCACATACCACCTGTAGCAGTTTAGCAGTTTGATATAGTTATGAATTCCAAAAATAGATATTGGATTAGGCTTGTAAACTGGTCTGTTAATCTAGGCATGATTAATATATGATTAGACCTTTGACTGGGCCAGGTCAATAGGGCATTGAGCCCCACCCCTTGGTGGGTGGGGTCTCAAAGATAAAAGACATGGCAAAATACAGTGTTGAGGCGGTTTTGAGTTGGAGATGTGATGCGGAGTCTTGAGCTGGAGCCCCAGGAACCAGCATACAGAGAGCTTGGTTGTGAGGAAAGAGAGAAGGCCCTTGGATGAGAAGCAAGCCATTTGCCCAATATTCTACAGCTGGCCTTATGGCACAAAGCAAGCCTGAGCCCAGAGAAAGGCAAGCCCCAGGAAGAGAGGAACCCAAGAAGCGTGAACCCTGGCAAACTTTGGCAGCTGTTATACTCTAACACATGGTAACAGACTTTGGTGAAGGAAGAAATTATGCTTTATGGCCTGGTAACTGTAAGCTTCTACCCCAAATAAATACCCTTTATAAAGACCAACAGATTTCTGGTATTTTGCATCAGCACTCCTTGGGCTGACTAGTACACCACCTATTCTAATTAACCAGATATTGTGAGTGGCTATAACAGTATAAAATATTTTTAATTTTTTTATTTAATTAAATATATGACTTCACTGGGCAACTCCCAGAGTTTTTCCTTTATATTTTAAAAATACCACAAAGTGAGTGTTTTGCATAAAATACTAACTTAATGGAGGTTGGGAAAAAAGTGTTTATGTAGATGTGATATAAAAAAGAATTGAAAGAAATAAAATACAAAGTTGATGAATAAGATGTAATCAATCCATTATTCTTATTATGAGATATGTACTTAAAAGAAAAATATCCATCATGATATAATATCTTGTCATCAGTCCAATAATATACCAGCATTCACAATTGTGAGAGATAAACTAAATAGAATTTGGAATCTGAAAATATGTGTTCATGGCCCCACTGTAAGATTTAAAAAGCTGTGCATCTCACAACCTTCTCTTCTCTTTTCTCCCTTGTTAACCTATCTTTCAGACACTGGTTCTCAGAGACTACTCACTTTCCTCAATTCAAATCAGTGAGGTCATATACTGTACGTCCTTCAATGCCTGGCTTGCTTCATTCAACATAAGAACATAAGGTCTTCAAGATTCAGGCATCACCCATATGGACATAATCTATGGTAAAGTGACAGAGTATAGTTGCATATTGAAGGATAGGACAGGTGGAAAATGATATTACTGGGTTTGGTGGTGCAAGTTGACAGGTGGGTAGATTAGGAAGGGTGGGTTAGAATACCCAGGATACTGGGGGGAGAGATGGGAGGGGGACTAGGTGAACATGGGATTTGTGGGCATGAGGTTGAAAGTGCAGGAGTGGGAATGCTCTTATGGCACTATGACAAAGTAGTGTTACTGATTTAGGGTGTAGATTGGGGGAGTGTGTGTGTTCATCCTGTCACAATGTGTTGTGTCGGGGAGTGGAGACCCACACGGTGAGTGGGAAGGAGATGGACCCCCATCTTTGGGAGGACTGATTCACCCAGAAACAGACAGGTAGTTGTCCCTTAGCCACAAGCGTGGATCATAATAGGAGATGATAATCAGCATGTCAAGAGCTCTTGTTGCATGTAACTATGAATCTTGTCATCCAATGAGTCAAGACAGGGAAGTATCATGTGCCCCAGGGGGAGGGGGAGGAAGAAACAGAAAAGATCAAATAGGGGGTATTTAGTGGTCATGGGAATTGTTTTTAATTATGTTATGGTAATGGACACAGGACATGGTAAATATCATCAAAAATTATTAAACTGTACCATCTAAATTGTAAACTATACTGTGAACCATTGACAATGTTTAGTAGCTATGTTCCACTATCTGTATAACAGTTATAACAATGCTACTATCCACATAAAAAAAAGTTTTAATATGTGGTGAGGAAAGGGGAAGGAGATTGGGATATGAGAGTCTCTAGTATTCAGTGTGTGACTTTGCTGTGACCTAAAACTTCTTTGAAAATTATGTGAAAATTCGGGAGACACTGAGGAATAAGAGGGGGCAGGTGCCACAGTACAAACTGGACACCTGATAATGCAGTGATAAGAGGAAAAGTGTTAAAAATTAAAAAAAAAATTTTCCCCATTTTCTGAATATCCCAATCCTTTAATTTAATTTTATTTCAAGTGTTTTTTTTTTAAGTTTCCAAGTATTTTATATCTTATATTTAAATTTATTTATATTATTTCATTTTCCTATTAATTATATTTGGCTATTATAAGGGCTTCATATTCAAGGAAGGTTTGGATCACAGAAGGGCTGGAGTGGGGCAGGAGAGGATCATTGGTGGGGGGTATCTGGGATGGGGGTTTCATGGGAGGAAGTTAACCTGAATATACATGAAAGATACATAAAATTGTTTAAATGATCCAGGAATGGGGCATGGTCACGGTGGGTAGACAATCACTCAATAAATGAAGGAATACAGAATTCCCAGCCTGGAGAGCTCTGCCACATTCTCCAAGGGAGTAGCAACAGTCCCCTGAGTGCAGGGGCAGTGTCTGGCAAGGGAGGATGGTCCACTGATGAGTTCTTGTTATTGATGAGTAGCCTTATGAGTCTTTGCTCTTGTAATTGAAACTTAAGTTACTGTTATGTGGTGCCTAAGGGTTACCACCTGAGAGCCTCCTTGTTGCTCAAATGTGGCCTCTCTCTAAGCCAAACTCAGCATATGAATGTGTTGCCTTCCCCACAGCGTGGGACATGACTCCCAGGGATGAGCCTCCCTGGCAATAGGGGATTAATACCAAGTGCCAACTGGCAATATGACTGGAAAAAGACCATGAATAAAAGGGGGAAAAGTAAAAGACAAATGAGTTCATGTGGCTAAGAGACTTCAAAGAGAGTCAGGAGGTCATCCCAGAGGTAATGCTTATGCACACCTCAGTAGGATCTCATAGAACACCAAAGTGGATATCACCCCACACAGAGGGTCTCCTGAGGGCCCTGGAGACACCCAAGTCCTATATAAGGGGGAATAGCTCCAGAGATTGATGCCTTATCAGTGGGCTCTACTTTGGAATCTGTGCCCCTGAGAGTGACAGAGTTGGACTCAAATAAGTCCTCCCTGCACATGGTCCATCAGTCCCTTCTATTCAAACCTATATGTGATGCTGGAGTTTGTAGGTTTACTTCCAGAGACTGGAGCCTCTGGCCTGCCGATGTGCCAGCTGTGCCTGGAATCTCGGTGGAGCTGCAACTCCCGCTCTACAGCTCAATGGACTCACCCAAGTAATCTGGTGAGGAGACGATGATGGACAACGGCCATCCCGGGGAATGGAGAGAGCCTGCAGGTGCAGGCAGGATAATCCCATCCACTGTATCCATGGGATATCAGCCCCCACTCACTTCAGGATTGGGGGAAGAGCTATGGACTAGAGTGGACTTAATGGTATTCTGTTGTAGACATATTGTGATTCAAGCAATGGAAGAAATTACAACAGTGAGGTGGAGCCAGTGGCCACTGGATGTTTTTGAGGCAGGGAAGGAAAAAGCAGTTGTAATACAGGTGCTTTTTCAGGACTTGGGAATTATCCTGAGTGACATTACAATGACAGATATAGGCCATTTTACATAGCATATAACATGTAGATCTGTGTGGGAGAGAGTGTTGTCTACAATGTGAACTATGATCCATGCTTAATGGCAAAGCCCGAGGATGTGTATATCCATTGCAGGTGATGAGCAACACTAATGCAAGTTGTTTATGTGGATGTTATGGGAGGTGTGGGAGGTGGGTAACAGGAATCCCTGTAATTTTTGTGTAACATTTATGTAATCTAAGTGTCTTTTAAAATATAGAAATTAGAATTAAAATTTAAAAATTAAAAAGAAATAAAAAGCTGTGTGTGATTTAGGCATTCTGTCTAAAGTTTGCTCCTTTTTGAAAGAGCAATGTATTTGAATGACCAATTAAACACAATAATTGAAGTCAGAGAATCTAATTAAATATATAAAGCAATAACTATATGAAAATTTCCTTTAAATATTTCAATTTTTCTTATAAAAAGTATCACATAACTGAACTTTTATCAATAAAAAATATATATTTTTAAATTAATATTGGCTTTCAATTATCTTCAGGTTTTGTACCTATTCAGACAGTTCTATGCACAGGCCTCTGCAGCCAGCTGAAACCAGCCAGAACCATTGACACACACCGTGAATCTCTATACAAATGCAACTCTGGCCGTTGCTCCTTCCAAGCAAAATGAACAACCAGGTGCACTGCTCAAGGTTCTGCCTCCTGGGAGGATATTCCTTAACCACTCTCCTTTAGGGATGTCCTAGAAAGGTGGTGTAGTGCTGTAGCTGTCCACTTTTGGGTGGAGTCTATATATCATTCAAAACCCTCTGTAAACAAGGGTCATGTTTTCTCTTCTTGTAAGGAACTCCCCAAGAAGACATAAGTGTACTATGGGAGAGAGAAGGTAATGTGGAAGTAGTAGGTGCTATGGGTATTTGACCACTACTTCATGTAACTTACTTGTGCCTCAGGGCTTGCTAGAACCTGATCTGCTATAAACTACTTCCATCTGATGATGGAGTGCTGCAGTGCACTCCCAATGTAATGACTTTTTCCATCAGACAACAGCCTTTTGCTAGGTAACAGCTCAGGTCTCATTGTAATTAGGTGACCTACGGTTAATTAAGCATTCAGTCTCTCCTAAGGCCCAATAGCTAGCCAAAAATCTTTTTTCTCTGGAAAATAAATAAATAAATAAACAAGCAACAAACAAACAAGAACAAGCAGTTGTTCTCTGAAGAGGAGTTTGAGAATATTGCTCAAAAATCTCATATACCTGTGTTATCATCTAGAGGCCTGTCAAAGGCCCCAAACAGCATGTTCATTTGCTACACATATCATTGGCATAAGGGGCAACAGCATGCGTGGCAGTTTGGACCTGCAGCAGCAACTGCTCATGTTCCAGTTGCCTCTCAAAACCAGCAGCTTTTTGGGTTACTCAGAAAGTGAGCCAGAGTAGCAAACCCAAATGAAAATTATGTTGCCTCACAAATCCTCACAGGCCAAGTAGGCATTCTATTTATTTTTTGATTGTGTGACTGGCCGAATACAACAGCTTATCCTTTACCTTAAAAAGGATATCTAGACATTGTCCTCTCCACTGGATGCCTAGACATTACAGTGAAGTGGAAATCCATGGAATTATTTTTGGATATATTACCCCTACTCCAACATGCAAATGTCTTTACAATAAGTCAAGAGTAGTTGCTGCTCTTGCCCACTAGGTTTAAGCAACATAATGTTGTTAAAGTAATAGAACAGTGTGTTGTCTTGTGGAAGGGTAATTCTGTCAAGGAATCTGCAGGTGAGATAAAGTCATAGGGCTGAATATTTGCTATACTCCTGAGGAAGGACAGAGAAAGTGATTTACTGAGCTTTCCAGGTGAAAGCAAATAACAAATATTGAAAAAATTTTGCCAAATCAATAGCTGCATACTGAGTATGTGGGGATGTGTTAATTTGTGAATGCAATGACACCATGTCTGAAACAGCAGCTGTAGTTAGAGTAACTTCCTGGCTTGCTTTATGATAATACACTGTCATCCTCAAAAAGCTCTCAGTTTTCTGCACAGGCCCATAAGAGTGTTAAAGAAGAATGTGATGAACTCACCACACCTGTATCCTTCATGTCCTTGATGGTGGCCTTAATATTCACCATGTATGTGTAAATCTATTTCTGAACTCTATTCAGTTCTATTGATCAATGTATATATCTTGGGAACAATACCACACTCTGGTGAAAATTTTAATCTTCTGATACATCCTAAAATCAGATTATGTCAGTTCGCCAGCTTTATTCTACATTTTCTAAGTAGTTTTGACTATCTAAGTTCTAAATTCTAAAATCAGCTTCTCCATTTATGAAAAAAGATCTTTATTAAATTTTATTTGGGTTGCATTGAATCTATAGATAAAATTGGGGTTGCGGTAATTAATAGAACATTTGCTCCCAAATGGCTCCCTGCTAATATCATATTTCTTTCTTTCTTTTATTCAGATTCCATGACCAGCTTTAATGATCCACTAAGATAGATAGTCTTGTTGTGGGACCCAGGGATTCCAGTAATTTTCATAATTATGATAAGAGTTTCTTATGTATATAGGCAGGTATTAATCTACAGATTAGTATATGGTATGACCAAGAGGAGGAAAAACCATATAAAACTCAAACCCTATGACTTTTTAACTCTACCAGTCTTCTAATATTCTAATATTCTATTGCATAGAATATTACAGTTGTCTATTTACTGCCCAAATTCTCTTGCATCCTTGTCCATAAATTTATTCCTCTGTCAGATTTTCAATGAGCTTAAATGATCTGTCATGACACTTATAAGTGTAGCACATTAAAATTTCAATCAGAAACCTAATAATATTTATTAAACAATTATAAATTATGTCATAAATTATGCTATCATATCATTTTATAACATAAATATTTATGGAATTCTTGATGAAGTAAGGAAGTTATATCCCCCCAAAAAAGAAACTGGATTTCATTGGACTTATGTTATTAGTCTAATGCCACATATCTAGTATGTATTAGAACTAAGACTATGGACTAGAAAAATAATCATCTGATTACTTTTCCAATCCTATGTCATACAGTTTTTCCACTGAGGGATTATTTTTTACTGAAAGGCAAAGTACTTTCATGTAGACATGTACATCTTATACTTCATTGTTCCAGAAAGTTTCATGAGATTATTATGAAGAAAACGTCTCAACGTCTTGTTTTTCTTTTGAAGAAGAGAGTTGTGTTTTTTCCTTGTGCATCTCCTCTTTCCAAGAATTGCTTTATGAACTGGCATAAATATTCATGTGCATAATATTCACTACATATTGTAATTGAATGACTAGTTCAGTTTCAGAGGTAAAAGGAAAGGTTTTTCAGCACTTACAGTATATTTTAGAAAGTATAATCCTCAATCTCAAACTAGAGTATGTATGTTAATATTTAGACTCAAGATAGTGCGTTCTAGTTGTCACACATTGTATTTTTTAAACATTTGAAAAAAATCAATTTTATTGATATATATTAAGAAAGCATACAATTCCTCCAAGGCATACAATCAATGGAATTTGCTATAATCATATATATGTACATTCATCACTTCAAATATTATTAGAGGAATTTAAAAATTAAATTGTTTTAAAAATAACTAGCAGAAAACTACTTTGATGCCTTGCAGGGGATGATCCACATATAAAAGTAAACTTTATGACAAAATAGCATAAAGAATGGGGAAAAGAATTGTATTTTTACTCCTCAAGGTTTAATAATCCGTAGAGCAACTATTATGGAGAGAGAGAAGACAAATTGCCAAGTAAAGGATTAAAGAAGGGCTAAAACTATAGTTTCCCACAAATATTTAAAATATAGTAATAAAATGATATAAACAATCTTTTGTTGTTAAATTTAATAATTTTGATTAAATATACAATTCCTTAAAAATGCTCACAGCAGAAAAATAGGTTACTTGACAGGCTAATATCCAAGAAATTGGACATTACCTTACAAACCTTCCACATGAAAAAAAATATAGGAGTTCTTTTCCAAAAGTGAAAACTTCAGTTTTCCATCAGTTGGGAAGTAGACAGAGTGCTACATGAAAAGTCTTCAACCATGCAAAAGAAGTCAACCTCTTGGTAGTAAGCACAGCAACAACATAGAAGAAACCTTGGTCCCAGGGTTACTTCTCAGAAAAGAGCACACTTAAAGCCTAGTCAGCTAAATTCTTCATGGCTACACCCAAGGATGATACTTTTCCTTTCATTGAGAAACTCTATTTCTAAATCCCTTTCTTACACAAGGATAGCTTGTACCTGACATTCAATAACAAGTTCTCTGCAGTCCAATTACATCACTTGATAAATCACTCTTTCCTTAACAGAGTTCTTCCTGTTTGTAAACAGGACTTTACATATATGTTGATATATGTTACATATATGTTGACAATATTTAGCTGCTATTGCCAAAGTCACACTGTCTTCTCTCAACAGGTGTAGGGAATGCCTGCCAGCAATATTTTCCTCTCTATGACCTCTGTTAATTTTTGTTTATTTTAAAAATATGTATGAAAGCAATGGAATCTGTTTTTTCTCTAATAACAATAATATATTTTTGTGGAAAAACAGTCATATCATAGAGTTTTGATGAAGAATGTAAGTTCTGCCATCAGGCTGCCTGGGTTCAGCTATATGTTTGTCTTTTAACTGTTACCTGACCATGAAGAATTATATAATATCATGGTACCCCAGTTTCATCATCTATAAAATTCATCTTTTCATTTCTGAAGCACTCTTCTAGGTGCTGGAGATCCAGCATTGAACAAAATAGGTAAAAATCCTAGTTCTATTGTTTTCATAGTGTAGGAAACAGAAAAAAATCAAAAGGCATAAGATGGGGTAACTGTCATGGAAAGCAAATACAGTATGGATAAGGAATGGGGCAGATATTATTTTACATAGGGTGGTAAGAGGTGATCTTACAAGGAAGAGAATGAGAAAATATCAGTGCAGATAACTGGGTGAAGGGAAATTTAGCAAGAAGAAAAAAATCGAGAAAGTCCAGGGAGCATTAAGACTAATGTGTTTAGCAAAGTGTCAGTAGGTCAGTGTGGTTGCTCCAAAGTGAGCATGAAGACACAATAATATAGCACAAGTTCACAGATGTAGGAAGGCGGGCAAAAATATTTTAGATCTGGAGGTTTTGTAAAAGTTTTGTTTTTCACTCTTATTGTGGTGGGAAATCTTACAGGTTTTGTAAACGAAAGAGAAATGCTCCAACTTATTTTTTAACATCAACACTGTGGCCTTACACTGAGATTAAACTCAAATAGTATAAGCCAGTAAACAGTAGGTAAAAATAATTCAAAGATTAGGATGATGGTTCTTTGGGCCAGGGTAGTAGCAGAGAAGGTGTTGAGAAATAGTCACACCCCAGATATATTCTGGATATGGAATCATTATGATATGCTGATGGACAAGATTTGATGTGTATGACACAGAGAAAATTCCAGAATGATTCTTTTTATTAAAAAATTATTTTATTATTATTTTAAAAATATATTTAGATTATATACACATTACATAAAAATATAGGAGACTCCCATATGCCCCATTCCCCTCACCTCCCCCATTTTCTCACATTGACAACATCCTTCATTAGTGTGATACATTCATTGCAATTGATGAGCACATTTTGGAGCATTGCCACTAATCATGGATTAAAGTTTACATTGTAATTTACACTCTCTCCCATCCAATTCTGTAGGTTATGGCAAGATACATAATAGCCTGTATCTGCATAATGTCATTCAGAACAATTCCCAAGTCCAGAAAATACCCCTGCATTACACCTGTTTTTCCCTCTGCATGCCTTCAAAACCTTCAGTGGTCACTGCATCCAAATCAGTGAGAAAACTTCCATTGCTAGATTCACAATGGCTTTCCATTACCTGAGATTAAATTGTAGATATTGAAAGCACTTACCTGAGAGTTATCTTGTAGAAATAAACAGTGTAATTTATATGTCTAAAGTCCTTTAAATATGTCTGGCACCTAGGAGAGGCCGAGTAAATATAATCTAAAATTTCCATTATTATATAATATTATATATTTACAAACAAAGCTATTGTTCAGATTTTGTCATTTTTATTTCTATCTTAATTTCTTTATCATTATTTGAATAATTTAATCTTTGTAATACATAGAATTTTGTTATACCACCATGAGCAAAAGGGTAACGTCTTAAAAATACATCAGACCACATCTTACATAAAATATGATATGCACTAATATAAATAGGGAAACGGACGGAATGTGAAAACAGTCTTCTGCAAACAGTATACTTTTTACAGATTTCACAAAGGTTATATTACATTCAATTAATAACACCTTAATGTTTTCTAGAATATCTTAAGAGGACAGGGTAGTCAGAATTTATCTCAATCTGAAGCATGTCCTGAACTTATTATTGTCTCAAATATTGGAGAATATGTGGGCCACCGTTGAGAATACAAACCAACAGGATAAATTTTAAATATCACAGACACATACATAAATGAGAGCAAGGCCAGCATAAAGACCAGAAAAAGAGCTTAAAATATAAGATTAGATTCATTACATGTACATGATGAGACATTAGTAAAAAAATCATATTATTAAAATAAATGCTTGACAAAGACATCTCTAATTACAAACATAAAAGGGAGGGATTGCATTAAAATTAGATTCTAGACAAGCTAGAGTTCTGACCAAAATAAGATGTAATACAATAATTTATTTGGATATTATATATGTTAAAATATTCATATAAATTCAAGATGTAGAAAATAATGCACTTTTAAATTATGTGAAAAAATTAATGAACAGTGAAAAACTAGTGCAAAGTGATAAAATTTTGATTCCAGAGACAGAGGTTAAAATTTATTTTAATAATTCACAAATACTTTTGGACAAAAATAAAATGAAGTTCTACAAAAAAAAGTAATGTAAATTAACAGAAAACAAAACACTTGAATTCAAATATATTTATGTAAATGTATAAAAAAATAAACATGGCTTAAGTTAAAGTAAAAATAATCACATCCTCAAAAAATTTTAAAAAACACATAGTTTTTTGAATATACATTGAATAACAGAGAAAACTAAAATTGAAATTCAAATTATGCAGAGTAATTTTTAAAGGAAATTTTAGTAACATACCTGATTAAAATATGTGGACTGGGAAGAGGCTGTGGCTCAATCAGTAAGGGCTCCCGTTTACCATATGGGAGGCCCCGGGTTCGGTTCCAGGGGCCTCCTGGTGAAGGCAAGCCCGCCCACACAGCGTGGTTAGCTGACCCAGCGAGCACAAGCAGCAAGGGGGGGATAAATGAATAAATAAATAAAAATCTTTAAAAAAAAAATATGTGGACTGACAGAAAATTTCGTCTCATTATCAATTCTTGGGTTTACAACATTTCCCTCTTTAACATTTTAAACCAAGAATTTTAACCCATTAATTTATTTCTTTTAAGGAACATAACAAAACTATGGAAATCATTAGAAAGGAAATGATTTTTTAAAATATTATACTTAAATTAAACCAGGAAATACTAATTAGTGAAATTTATTGACATCACAGAATGAGTTTTCAAATGGTTTTCAGCTAGATATTGAAGGAATATTACTGCATATAATATATTGTTTTTAACTGCATACACTTGAATTTACAAAACTTCAAGACTTAAAACATTGCAAGAAGAGATTATTGATTTCACTCATGTACCAAGAAAAGATTCACCTCCCAAGTTTAAATGACAAAAGAATTACCAAAGTTTATAGTGATAAGTGGAAACTGAAAGGTGCAAAATAGAGATAGGAAATGTCAAAACTGTGAGTGTGTGTCTATATATATGTAATACATCCAGGCAAATGCATAAATTTCATTTAGAAGGCAATGGAGAAAATTATTAATAATTCAAAATATTTTCAAAATCTTCACTGTTCACATACACTTATTTCTAGAACATTGTTCTATAGCAATATTTTACTGTGCTCTAATACCAAATATTGAGGTGCCGTTTTTTCTTTTTTAGCTGTTTATTTATGAAATAAATGTATTTATAAAACATCAGTGAACATTTTCAAAAAAAGTCAATTGTGTATTCCAAATTTTGCATATATGCAATTATTCTGATGGTTGTAGCAAAAAATTATTAGTACTATATTAAATCTTTCCATTTTCCTCCTGATTTAATCTTTTTAACAACTCTCTTGTTTTAGAATTACTATTTTTCTTGTACATTTGAATAAACTAGATTTAAAATTACTGTGACTTACTAAGGGATATAGAGCTGAAAAAAATGGGAGATCTTTAACCTAAACCCTGGATTGTCCATTCTAAAAGTTCACTCTTTACCACTGTGCTCTATTTCTTTGTTTTTTTTTTTTATGGGTAAAAATCAAAATTCTCACAATACATACAAACATTTGCAAAATGATATATAAATACATATATATATGTGTATTTGCTTACAAAAATGTTATTTATATATATATATATACATATATTTTAAGAGGTGCTTAGATTACCCAAAATATTATGTGCTCTATTTCTTTACTTCAGAGTAAATGGAATGAAATCTAAGAATGCTCTCTATAATAAAATTCCCTGAATTTGGACATGCATGTTGTTTTCTGTGATACAGTTTGAAAAATAACACTACATATTTGTTCCCATTACTTGACCTATAAAATGCATATATTTAAACCAAAGGTTTGATGTATATTTCATGGCATCAAATAACTATGTAGATTATAAAAATATATTTTTGGAAATATTCCAGTTCATCAATTGTCAAATAGTGGATGGCTTAACAGAAATGCAAACTAATTAAAGGATGCTACTTTATTTACAAAGAGATCAAGTAATCACCCATTTATGGACAAAAATATGAGATTAAATTTTTAGCATCACTGCATCACTGTCATTTCTTTTTTTTTTTTTTTTTTTAAGATTTTATTTATTTATTTATTTATTTATCCCCCCTTGCTGCTTGCGTTCGCTGTGTCCATTTGCTGTACGTTTTTCTGTGTCTGCTTGTCTCCTTTTGTTGGGTCATCCCACTGCATCAGCACACCGCACCATGCAGGCTGGCTTGCCTTCACCAGGAGGCCCCGGGAATCGAACCCAGGGCCTCCCATATGGTAAACGGGAGCCCTATCGATTGAGCCACATCCGCTTCCCTCACTGTCATTTCAATTGCCTCTTCTTCATGACTCTAATGAAAGCTTTTTTTTTTTACTTCTTTATGCCAAAGATTATAAATGAATGGTTTCAGCATGTGGATCACCATAGTATAAAACAGAGAGGCCACTTGACCCTTTCCCAAGGGGTAGGAATTCTTTGGTTTTACATAAGTAAAAATCATGCTGCTGTAAAAGATGGTGACTCCCAAGAGGTGGGAGGCACCCACAGAGAAGGCTTTGTGCTTTCCAGAAGTGGAATTAATTTTCATGAGAGTAGACAGAATGGATCCATAAGACACAGAGATTCTGATAAGAGACACCATTATGTTTGAGCCAGCAAGAACGAATATCATGATTTCAGTATCATGAGTGACAGTGCAGGACAGGGCTAAAATTGGGAATATGTCACATAAAAAATAATAGATTACATTGGAGTTGCAGAAATGCAAACTGTTCATGTAGAGAATATTGACTAAGCATTCAGAAGACTCAATCATGTTGGAATCAGTGATGAGTGCATAGCAGAGCCTTAAGGACATAACAACTGGGTAAAGAGAATTGTAGATAGCTACCTAGGGGTCATAGGCCATCAAGAAAGAAGGAAAAATTCAGTGGCCCCCAATAAGGCAAAAAAAAAAAAAAGACATTTGAGTGAACAGTTGGTAAATGAAATACACTTGTTGGAAATCAGTAAATTCTCTAAGGTTTTAGGTGGGATAACTGTTGAGTAATTAAGGTCAGGAATGACAGGTGACTGAGGTAAAAGAACATGGGGGTGTGAAGCTGAAGATCCAACTGAATTATCAGCATCATCCCTGCATTCCACAGAGAGTAATAAGGTGTATCAGAAGAAATAACATAAACAGGACCTGCTGGATCTCTTCAGAATTTGTTTATCCCATAAGGATAAAGTCAGGCACATTTGTGTTATTCCTGCTTTCCATAGTGTTCAAACTTTGTAATCTGTTGAGAAATCTAAGGTTTCTTCACATTAATGACTTGAAAAGTTTTTTTTCATATGAAAGATCTGGCATTTAAAAAAAAGAATTGTTTACTGATCCTATAAATACATGATAAAGCATTGTTTGCACCTTCTTTGCTACAGTCCTGTGGCAGAAAATGTTGTTTGCTCCTGCAAATAATATCTTAACAGAACACTATCCCTTTGGCAAATGATCTGTTGTGACTGTTAACATTGCACAGATTCTACCTTTTGTCTTTTTTTACAACAGTTTTTAATATTAAAACAAGCCATTTTGTGTTTCATTTGTAACTTAAGGAGATGTGGTCTTGGTTGTAGTGCCATTTTTAGGAAAGCTTTCTAAAATTGATTGTTTCCCCCAAACTGTGTTTCCTATGTTCCTGTAAGTATTAAAGTGAGTGGGGTGAGGAAAGCAAAATGCATGTGGCTCATCTAGTTGAACAGACTGTCACTGGTTTGGCCTAAAGCGATCTGGTAGTAAATTTCAAAAAGGATTTGAGGTTTTCTCTCTTCCTGACCTTTCTCTTTAAAGGGTAAAATATTAATATTTAGAATGGAAAGAGGAATTATTGTAATCTAATGTATACAAGCTTAATATAAACAAAACAAAACAAAACACACTTCCTGATGAAAACATTGGGGAAAAACTTGTGTCTGGTTTTGTTCACTTCATCCTTCCTGTCTGTGTTATCTTGATGGTGATGGTTATTTCATCTTTAATTACTGTTTTGTTTTCTCCTCTGTATCTGAAGTAGCTTTAATTTATCTAATATCCATTGTTTCAACTCTGCCATTTCAGGAGAAACTTTTGGTTATTAGTATATATGTGTATCTGAAATGTGCACTCACTGTTTAGTATGTTTTATGTGTAGTAAACTGATCTCCAAAGATTTCCTTTGGATAACTCCACCCCTCCTTAATTTTTACATTCTTTACTGTTTTACTAAATATTAAGTATTCTTTAATAATTTTGGTACTCATGCATTTGGTGGGAGAATATTAAAATGAGTCTATCATATTAGAAAGTTTGTTAAAAACTCACCAATCAAATGTGCCTTAATACATTTTTTTCATTTAGATTTCAAACAATGATAGGATTGACATTTTAATATACATCATTAGAAATCTGCTCATTTGTAAATATCCTATTGCTCATTTGGAAAAAGAAAACAGTGAACAATATTTTCTATTTTATTTTAGGAACAATTTTGTCCATTTTAATTGTTTTATCTGAAGAGTTGTATTCTATTTGGAAAGCAAACAACTTAATGAAAAAAATTAGTTTGAAAAATATGACAAAAATTCTTAGACTATGAAATACGAATTCACTATAAATCATCATTTTGATATTATACAATAGTAACTCATATATTGCATAATTAAAACAAATTTGTCACTGTTATAAATACTTCCATTTATGAACATGTTTATCCAGGTGAAAATACACACCATAGTTATTACTATTCTACACATTTTTTGATTAGAAAGAGAGCACAGAAAGTTAAGTAACTTACCTAGATTCATTACTATTAGGTGTTGTAAGCTTTGTGATTCTATAAAGATTGGTTACTCCAGGGATCATTTTCAAAACTCATATTCCTACTTATAATTAATTTCAGAAAAGTAGTGAAAGTTACTAAATTTATAATAAATAGTGATAAAGAATTTTAATGCCTCACTTACTTTTCTTTTGTTCCCAATATTATTTAAAGCAAATGGCAGATGACAAATTAAAACCAGAAGCTAACTTACTGGTAATCACACATTGCTATTAATTTTCAGAAGATATGTTTTAATGTGATCATTAAAACTCAAATTTCTTCCAAATATATATTTTCAGTAATTGTACATTACTTGATGATTCTGATTCCATGATTCAATATTTCCCCTTCTACAAATCCTGACATTACTTAGGTAAGGCCTACATGATATGTGTATACATAATCTTCTAATTGTATTACCATTTTTTTTAGATAAACTAAAACTCTCTAGCTTTGAGACTAATAATTACCAAGAGCCAAAGTTGGTGAAAATCCTTTTAACAGCTTTTCTGTCTAGAAAGATCTCAATCTTGAATTTGTCTCACAAATAAAATATGTAAACTAGTTAAGTAGCCTAAAATCTTGGCTCTACAATATTTCTTTCCTTGGAAATAATTTATGTTTAATATTTTGTTCATGCATTTCCATTTTGTTCTGAGGTAAAATAAACCAACTTAAATATTTGTTCATGTCCTAATCAAATAAAAAATCACATGGAAATTCTGTCTTATAAGTACACCAGGGAGCTACTGAGAACATAAACAGAGCAGATTGTCTCTTGCCTTTCACCCTCAAAATCCCACGGTACCTCTAATATTGAGGATTGTTGAGAATGCAACATTTGTTCATCTGAGACCAGTTTTGAAGGGAATTTGTTTGGCATGATTTCAAGGATAAAATTTCAAGGACTAGTGCATCCATGTTAGGTTTTTAACAAAGAGTTGCCTTCTCCATAATATCCATAAAATATTAAGTAGCATATTTTGGTTTTTCTTTGTGATGCTCTAATTTATGAGTGTATAAAAGAGAAGGCATTTCTAGATAAATAATTAATCTGTGGCTGAAAGGCCAGATCATTAACCAACAAGGATGATATAGCATATTTTAAACAATGAAACATTTTTATATTTGAAAGTGTGACATAATCATTGGAGTAAACATTGTTCATTACACAAAAATTAGAATAGAACAAAATTCAAAGAAGAATATGAAACTCATTCATGAATGTTGTTAATCTTTAGATGTGGTCCATTTATTTTCCTTTTTACATAATGCTTATTTATATGTACACTTAAGTATTCACATAATTTTATCACCCTGTATTTTAGTAAAATCCTGATTTTATTAAAAATTTTTAAGATACCTTTCCCTATGTTATATAGAGATTTGTAAAAACCCAAAATTTCATGTATTTTGCATTGGAAGGTTCTCTATATCTAAATTCTATCTAGGAGTTAGCATTATTTGATGAATGGGCATTTTTGTGGCATCTCAGGGAAAGCATGTTGGAGTTTCTCATTTCAGTGTTGGCAATGTCACCTAATTCATCTACATAGGAAATGTTGAAACAAACATAAGAGAAGAAGATAAAACCCAGTGCCAAAATGTGTAAAGATAAGTAAAGATTTTATAATTAATTTAAAATTAATTTAATGCCCCAAACCTCAAATCAGGTGAAATGCCTTTCTTGTGAATCTTGTGTTAATTAATGAGAATGAAATCAATTTTCATGTGATTTAGAAGCAACTTTTAACAGAAAAAAGTCTTCCTACTCCATAATTTCAGAACACAATTTGATGGTATGGATCAAGGAGTTACAAATTAATATATTGTATATTTGCTGGCCTTTTGGAAGTACTGTTCTTCTCTTCATCAATAATTCAGTGATACTGATGAAAGCTTTTTTGAATATTAAAAAGCCAGCATCAATTTATTTCACAATATTTAACCTTATGGTTTAAGCTAAAGAAGAGATTAGTGGAGATTTCCTAGGTCTGCTTGCTCCTTGCAAAATCACCATGAATGAAGTTTTCCTCACAGCATTGAAATCAGTATTTCATAGTCATTAAGTGTATTTCCAAAAATAATATGAATAAAATTAGGAGAAATGATAATTTACAAATCTAATTTTGTTATTGACCTCTTTTGATAAATCTTCATTAGAGAGCTTCCAATATGTCATCCCTAATAGTAAAGTAATTTTGACAGAAGATCAGGAATGAGAAATGAAAAGAACATGAACTCTTTGGCCTATATTTTCAACAAAATTACAGCTTTATCCCTGTTAATTATTCAATGCAACTATTTTTAAAAATATATATATTCCTCCATTTAATCTCTCAAATTTTGATTTGTGTGTTTTGAAACTGTATAGGATTTTTGTAATTTCCTAAAAACTTGTCTCTGTTGTTATTTTATACTGTGCTTCACATCTCTGGAATATAAAGGTCTACTTTTTATAATACTACTATTTTGCATAGCATGTTTATATGCTTATACTTACAGTTACATATTTTAACATCTTTTTCTATTCAACTATTTTTTATAAACATCATAATATTTGGTCTTACTTATTAATAGTGTTAATCACTATGCCTTTTAATTGGAATGTTTACTTAAATTTAAAATCATTACTTATGTGTTATATTCAGTTTATTTCATGTTTTTGAAAATTTTATTCTTCTCTCTTGGCTTCATTTTGGTTAATAAAATGTTTAATTATTAAATTTTATTTTCTTTGTTAAAATTTTTAAAATCATACCTCATTCCATTATATTGATAGTAACTTCCCTAGGGGATAAAATTTTCATCCTTAAGTTATTTTAATTTAACACATATTATTATTAATTTTTTAAATATAATTTTTAAATTCTTTTTTTAAAGAGAAACTTAGATTACATAAATGTTACATAAAAAATATAGTGGATTCCCATATGCCCCATTCCCTAGCCCTCCCACATTTCCCCCCATCAGCAACATCCTTCATTAGTGTGGTACTGAATCTATCTTGGAGTATTGCCACTAAGCGATGATTATAGTTTACATTGTAGTTTACACTCTCTCCTATACATTTTTTTAAGTTATTACATGATAAAAATGGCTTGTATCTGTAATTGAAAGGTCATTCAGGATAATTCCCAAGACCCAAAAATACCACCAAATTATAACTATTTTTTCTTCTCTTATACCTCAGAACCCTCAGTGAGCACTGCCTCCACATCCTTGATAAAAGTTCTTCCACTGCTAAGATTACAACATGTCTACAGTAGACAAACTGTAAGTCTACTCTAGTCCATCATCCATTCCCTAATCCTGAGGATCCTGTGATGGTGATGCCCACGCTACCTCTAATTGAGATGGGGCTTAAGTCCCATGGGGCAGATGGATAGAACTTTCTTGCTTGCCATTGCAGACTCTCTGTTCCTTGAGATGGTCATTGTCAGTCACCTTCTCCCTGTTAGTTGTCCTGAGTGAATCCAATGAACTTGAGAGTAGGTGTTATAAGTCTATTGAGACTCAGGGCCCAACTGGCACATGGACAGCCTAAAGATTAAATCTCTTGGACATACAACTATCAACTCTAGTACTAATTATATGTTCAAATAGAAGGGCAGCAGATCCATGTGTAGGGAAAATACAACTGAGTCCAACTTTATCACACTGGGGAGCATAAATTCCAAATTAAGTCCCACCGGCAAGATGCCAAACTCCTGAGCTGTCTACCCTGCCTATAGTTTCTGAATTTCTCCAGAGCCCTCAGGAGCCCTGCTATTTGAGGTAATATTTAGTTTGGCAGTCTATGAGTTCCTGCTGAGACATGTAGAATTGTAATCACTGAAGTGTTGGTTTTAGGCAACCAAAATGACAGTGTAAGATTCTCTAGGGCTCTGTCTGCTGAGAGAATATTTGAAAAACTATTTCATAGGGATAACCAAGGCATTCCAATTTACTTAAACTGGGAAATGTCTATGGCCAGGGCACAAGCCCATGAAAACACATACAGTCAGAGAAGGAGAGGGCACCACAGTTTTGCCTCAGGCTGATCTTCTTGATAGGAAAGCTAAACTCTGAAGAAGAGCAGCAACCAACACTGAGCTAATTTGCAAAGATAATGAAAAGCTGCGTTTATTTTTGCATTTGTTTGTTTGTTCTTGTTAACTCCTAATACTAAATGATATATCTGTCACCTCACTTACCAAAAACCAAATTTAGAAACAGACAACTAAGGGACTAAATCCAATAGTTACAATATTAAAATATTAAACTGTACTATATGCAACAAAGGTTATCAATAAAAACAAAGACACAAGAAGTTATGGTCAAATCAAAGGAAAAATATAGAATTAATAAATCATCAATGAAGACCAGATGTTTGATATTGAGAAGAAAGAATTAATGAATTCAAAACAAGACAATGAAATGACTCAGGCTGAAAGGCAGAAGGAAAAAAAATAACATGAGAAAAATAGTAAAGAGCCTAGGAGACAGGTTGAGGACCCTAAAAAAATACCAATATAGTAATTACAAGAGACAGAGAAGAAATACAAGAAAGGGGCAGAAGGAATTTTCAAAGAAATAATGGCAAAAAAACTTCTTTAATTTAGAGAACGACTTCAATACACCTTCAAGAATCCCAAAGAAAAATAAACAGGATAAACTTGAAGACAAATATGTGAGACATATTTAGTCAAACTGCAGAATTCAAGGATAAAGAAAGAGTTCTGAAAGCTGAAAGAAAAAAGCAACATGTTATGTAAAAGGAAGTCACTATAAAATAAAGTACTGTTTACTTATCAAAAACTATGAAGGCATGAAAGCAGAGGAATAAAATATATAAGTGCTGAAAGAAAACAATTTCAACTGAGAATTGTATATCAGATAAGATTGTTTTAAAATTGAAGGCAAAATTAAGACATTAACAGGCAAACAAAAGCTGAGGGAAATCATCACCACTACAGCTGCCTCACAAGCAATGCTATAAGACATACGGCATACCGATAGGAAATTACCCTAGACATTGGATCAAGGCAGCATAAAGGTATAAAGAGCTCTGATGTACTTAGCCATGTGTGCATGCACTGAAACAGCAGAGACCCACACTAATGAAACATATGATACTTATGAAGGGGGAAATAGATGGTTCTCTGACTTAGTAACAAATTTCAATACACAACGTTTAATAATGGATAGAACATTGAAATATAAATTTGATAAGAAAATAAAAGACCTGAAAGATACTATAAAACAACTAGAGCTAATAGACATACTAGAACACTTCACACACAGAGCCAAATAAACATTCTTCTCTAATGTATGTGAGTCATTCTTCAAGGTAGGTCAAATGTTAACCTAAAAAACAAGACTTAATAATTTTAACAAGACTGAAATCATATAATAAATCATTTCTGACAACACTGAAATGTGCTAGAAATTAAAACACAGCACAAGTGGAAAAATTTCAGATTTGTGGAAATTAAAAAATATATTATTATTATGCAGTGATAAGAAGAAATGAAGTCATGAAGCATATGACAACATGATAAACCCAGTGGACATTGTACTGAGTGAAGCAAGGCAGAGAAAGGACAAATACTGTATGATTGTGTTATTATGAACTAAATGTATTGCCTAAACTCATGGAGTTAATAATTAGAATATAGGTCACCATAAAATAGAAGGAGAATAAAGAATAGAAAGTTAAGGGTTAATCTTTGCAGAATTGGTAAAAAGGTTGTTTGTAAATCTTTGGAAATGAATAGAAATGGTGAAATTATATCATGGTATTTGTAACTAGCAATACTATTGGATTGGTATGACAGTGATTTTTAACGGAAATTCTAAGGTCATGCATATTAATAAAACGAAAGCTAAAAATGTAATGTTGGACTCTATAAGATAGTAAAACCACATGTAAAACATGAATTTGGGTGATATGGAATATATAAGACTGTTTTTACAAAATATAAATACAAATATACTAGAGAGAAGGAAAAAGGAGAGCAGCTATGTACAGCAGGGGAAGCATAGAGATATTGATAAGTGATGAGTTTTGGTTGTTTCTGTTTGTTTGAGTTATTTTTTTTATTTTAAAAGAAACTTTGGGTTACATAATTGATACATCAAAAACATAGGGGATTCCCCCATACATGTCCATGATTATTTGTAAGTTTACTATTTCTGTGATAAAAATACATTAAAAAAAAAAGTAGCTTGGAGGAAAATACGCCAAATTGTAAGATAAGGGCTATAATCAGTAGTAAGATTTTGACGATATTTTTTCATCATTTGTAACAAATATCTCACAACAATGCAAAGTGTTGATAGCGGGTTGATGTATGGGATCCCTGTGTGATGTTATGCATGTTTGCTTTGTAAGTTCACAACTTTTACTATACAGTTATTGTTTCTGTATGTTCATACATAAATGATATAAAAAAAATAATAATAAGGCAGGTTGGGGGAAAAATACACCAAATGGAAGATAATTTGGTTGTTAATAATATTTTGAGGATGTTCTTTAATCATTAGTTAAAAATTTTTCACAACAATGCAAGCAAGGTATTGTTGGTAGGGTGAGGTATGATGTCCTTGTAAGATGTTATGTATGTTTGTTTTGTAAGTTCACAACTATTACTATACACATATTGTTTATCCTTGTTTATGTATGTGTGATATACTTCAACAAATTAAAAGAAATATATATATACAGGATTCCCTTATACTCTGCCCCCTCCCCTTGCCACATTTTCCCCCATTAACAACAACTCTTATTAGTGTGGTACATTTGCTACAATTGTTGAACACATATCGAAGCATTGTTACTAACCATGCACTATAGTTTACATTATAGTTTATACTTTGCACAGCCAATTATGTAGGTTTTGACAAAATGTATATTGGCTTTTATATGTCATTGCAATGTCGTGCAGAACAATTCCAATGTCCTCAATTTACCCCATATTACACCTCTTCTTCCCTTTCCCTCCCATCAGAACCTCTGGTGGCCACTGTCTTTGTATCAATAATACAAGTTCTTCCCTTGCTAGAATCATCATAAATCCACTTAAGTCCATAGTTCCATTCCTCCCTTATATTTTTTCATCCCCCAATCTTGAAGCTTCTGGGGTGGAGTTGTGCATCCTCTAATGTGTGTTTTTGTTAATTATTATTATTATTGGAATAATGAAAGTGGTTTAAGAATGATTTAAGTTATGAATGCACAAATATGTGATTGCTCAGAATACCATTGATTGTGTATTTTGGATGGAATTATGCTTTTAAAATATGTATCAATAAAATTTATTTGTTAAGAAAAAAATATATTCTTAAAGAGACAATGGATCAAAGAATAAATAATAAAAACAATTAGGAAATATCATGAAATGAATGGAAAAAACAAAACATGCAAAATCTTACAGATGCAATAAAGGTGGTGATGAAACGGAAATTTATAATTCTGAGTTCTTACAACATAAAAGGAGAAAGATCGCATATAGGAGACCTAACTTCACAACTTGAAGTACTAGAACTAGAAGAGCAAAATAAAACCCAAAGCAAGCAGTTGGAAGGAAATAACAAAGATATAGTGGGGATAAATAAAATACAGAATAAAAACACTATTGAGAAGATCATTGAAACCAAACTTTGTTTCTTTGTGAAGATCAATCAAATATTATCTAGACTGATGAAAAAAAAAAAGGCAGAGGACAGAAATAATTAAAATCAGAAATGAAAGGAGTGACATTACCAATGACCTCACAGAATTAAAAAGTTGTATAAGGGGATACTATGAACAACTGTGGCCCCTCTCAATTAGAGTATATGAAATTGATAAATTCCTGGAAAGACACAAAATTCCTAAACTGAATAAAAAAGAAACAGAACGTCATACAGGATGATAACAACTACAGTGATCAAATAAGAAATCACACCGCCACCACCATGAAACAAAGAAAATCATAAGACCAGATGGTTTCACCAATGAATTTCAACAAAAATTCCAAAACACAGTTCTGTTCATACTCCTTTCAAAACCTGAATTTGACGGAACTCTTCCCAACTCATTCTATGTGGTGAGCATCACCCTAAAACCAAATGCAGATAAAGATACCACAATAAAATTATAGCCAATATCCCATATAAATATAGATATAAAAATACTCAACAGAACTCTAGTAAACCAAATCCAACAGCACATTAAAAGAATTATACATGATCAAGTGCGATTTATCACAACATGCAACAGTGGTTCAAAATAAGGGAACTAAATAATGTATTATACCACATAAAGAGAATGAAGTAAAAAATAACAAACAAAACAAAAAAAGAACATGACTTTTTAAATTGATACCTCAAACCATTTGGCAAAATCATGCACCCTTCTTGTAAAAACACTTAAAAACTAGAAATGTTTATCCTATGCCTATCTTTTTACTTTATATTTGAAGCACATAACTTGTTCTCTAGGGATCACAGGTCCACAGTCAGAGGGGAATTGTGCCCGAGGGCAGACCACACCCATGACTGATTTTCATGACACTTTCTAATCATCATTGATAATAAAATGATTTAAGGCTCTTGGGATATTGTGATGGAATGAATGTATTTTGCATTAAGAAATAATATGTCTTTTTTGGGTCCAGAAGATGCAGTGTGGTGGTTTGAAACCTTTTGTTTCTCAGAAAAACATGTTCTTAAATCTAATCCTTTCCTGTGGGTGTGAACCCATCTATGAGGTTACTACAGTTAAGGTGTGGCCCAACCCAGTCAGAATGGGTCTTAATCTTATTATGGGAGTCCTTAAAAGTGGAAGAAATTGAGACAGAGTGAGATAAAGCCACAGGAAACAAGAAGCTGAACATCAACAGAATCCAGAAGTGAAGGGAGAGACCAGGAGACACCTCCATTTGCTTTGCCATGTGGCAAGCTGAAGAAGAAAGATCACCAGCAGCCAGCTTCTGAAAGCCACAATCTATAGGAAGAAAACATCATCTTGATCATGCCTTCCTTTGAGCTTTTTCCTGCCTCAGAACATGAGTTAATAAATTTATATTGTTCAGCAAGACTAGCCCAAGAAACTAAAACAAAGGGTAAATCACAAATACCCAAAAACTTTTGAAAAAGAAGAAGAAATTGGAGCACCAAAACTTCCCAATTTTAAATTATTACAAAGCTATAGTAAGAACTAAAATTATTAAATCTGTTGGAGATTGGATTATGTACCAGCAAAAACATGTTCCTAATGTTATGCAATTACTGTGATGTGAATCCATTTCAATAGGAACTTTTAAATATGGTATTTTCAGTGAAGGTATGGTCAAATGCATCAGTTTGGGCTTCATTCCAGTTACTAGAGTCCTTTATAAGCAGAATGAAATTCATATAAAATGCAAAAGCCACAAAAGAAGATGGAAATTTGTGGAACCCAGAGTAGAAAGGAGAATGACATCACCTTATGCATTGCCACATGACAGAAAAGACAAGGTGAAGAATCACTGGGAGCTAGCCACAGAACAGCAGTGTTTGGGGAGAAAGAATCACCTCTGTGTAGATTTGGTTACAGAATTCTGCCAGCCTCATACCCGTGAGCCAATAAATTCCCATTGTTAAAATCATATTGTGGCAATTGCTTTAGCAGCTAGAAATCTAAGATAAACTCCTAGAGGGCAACAAAAGGAAATGAAAAGTTCAGGAACAAAAGAAAATAATAAATAAAAGGTACTTCATCAAAATTAAAAACTCTTGTGCATCAAAATATTTTATCATGAAATTAATTTTAAAAACCTACAGAATGGTAGAAAATATTTGGAAATCACATATCTGATAAGAGCTTATTATCCAAAATATTAAAAAAACTCCTATAACTTGACAACAAAAAAGACAAACAACATAATTTTAAAAAGGGCAAAACTTGAACAATTTTTTCCAAAGAAGATATAATTGTTCAATAATCACATTAAAAGATGCAGAACCAGTAAGGCAATGAAAATTGAAAGTACAATGAGATACCATTTCACAGCCACTAGAATGTCTACTATTAAATACAAAAAATATCAAGTGTTGGAGATAATGTGAAGAAATGGGAATAATTGTTCATTGTTGGTGTGAAGGTAAAATTATGCTGGTGCAGCTGCTGTAGAAAAGTTTGGAGGTTCCTCAGAATGTTAAGTATAGAAATAGCATATGACCATATGTTCCAGGAAAACTTTTAACTCATGTAATTCCAACAATGTTGAGCTGCATTTTGTTTAATGTGTTTTTTTGAATTTGAGTAATAAAAAAAAAAAAAAAAAAAAAAAAAAAAAGAAATAGCATATGACCTAGCAATCCCACTTCTGGGCATATACCCTAAAGATGTGATATCATGGACTCAAATGGATATTTGCACACTGGTGTTCATGGCAACTCTATTTACAGTTGGCAAAGGATGGAAGTAACCCAAAAGTCTACCATCATATGAATGAATAAGCAAAAGTGGTATATACATAAAGTAGAATATTATTAAACCATAGACAGTAATGAAGTTATACAGCATTCAAGAACCTTGAAGACATCATTTTGAGTCAAATAAGCAAAACCCAAAAAGACATTATTGTATGATCTCACTGATAAGAAATAATGAGAATATGCAAAATCATAGAATCATAAACTAGAATATGGGTAACCCGGGTCAGGGTTGGGTTTGGGCTTGGGAATGGGGAATCAATGCTTAATTGCTACAGAGTATGTTTAGGGTTATGGGAAAGTTTTGTTAATGAATGATGGTGATGGTAGAACAAAGTGACTATTAATATTACTAAATTCTATATTTGCAAGTGGTTAAAACACAAAATTTTAGATTTTATATATGCTACAAAATTATTTTTAAGACCATATAACTGTATAAACATCACAGTATACCCTAAAATAATCTATGCATTACAGTTATCAGTTTATTTATAATAATATTATTCAACAATTGTAATAAAAAACATTTTTCATTCCCATATATTTTACTTTTCTTTTTGGATTTTCTATTTGTTCATTTTTTATTTATTCTGCAATTTTTTTCTGCTGTGATTTTCCATATGCTTCCTCATTTAATCATCTTTTTAAAATTATTAACTATATGTTTAAGGCTGTTTTAATGTACTTGGCTGCTAATTTAAAGCTTAGTTTCATCTTGAAATCTGTTTCTATTAATGTTTTTTTTTCATTAATATGGTTCACATTTTCTTACTTTGTCTTATGTTTGGCAATTTTTAAAATAATATACTGTATTTTGTACATGATACATTGTAGGAAGTCTAGATTATATTACCAGTCAGGGGTACTGAGTTTTGTTCTAGTCAGCAATAGATTACTGGCTATGTCTTTGAATCTCTAAGGTTTACATTACTCTTTCTTAAGGAAAATCTATTTTGCCTTTTCCTCAGTCAAGGGGATAATATTTAATACAGGGCATTGACCCTAAATACAGCTTCTCCCAGCACTTATTGAATTCTGGTATTTATGTTCTGCTCTCAATCTTGCAGCAGCATTTCTTGTTATGTTGCTTCTCCATTTGCATATATACAGCTCAGCCTTCAGCTAAGGATCTACAGAGAATCCAAATACTGATATTTAGTTCACTTCCTTTTGGGTGATAATGGGGTGAAAATAGTTCACCCTGTTTTCTATGTTCAAACTTTTTCAACCGATGGAAACTCCAGTATCTGCCTCTTCAGCTATGCAAGGCTCTGCTGGTACTCTGTATCTCCCTGGTCAACAAGCAGTACTGAAAGACAGAGTAAAAATGCATCCCTTCTCATGTATTTCCATTAATTTCATGCATAACTGACCCATTTTGTCATTTTCCAATGCTTGAAAAGAGTTTTTGTCTGCATTTTGTTCATGTGTGTATTGCTTATGATGGCCAGGGAATTCTCTTACCACTAACAATGTCAATGCTGAAGACAAAATCTGATCAAAGATTTTAAATCTCTTCTGATTTAAATGACAATAGAGTTTGATCTTCTAACTCATTAAATTTTCTTATATATGTTTTCAATCACTATTTTTTCCTTTCATAGTTTATTGTCTGTTTTGCTTATTAAATAATTGCTCCTTTTTCTTTTACTTTTTAGATGATTATTTTTTTATTTTATTTGCTTTTAATTCATTGTTTTACTATTTTATAATTTTCTTTATCCCACTTTTTGGTTAAATTTGTTGCTTTTATTCTGGCAACTAAATATAATGGATTGCTTTTTATTATTTATCTGATTAATAATACAGGAAATTAATATTTCAATTATTTATCTGAATTCCACTTTATTTTACATTCAGGTCTATGAATTATTCATATTGATATCCATTATATAAATATACTAGACTTAAATATTTCAGTGCCTATTTTACCAGGAATAATTTATGTTTGCATTTTTAGATTTTTTTTTTTGTATTTTCAAATTGAAAGGACTTGCTGATTTTATGCTTTGAATACTAATTTAAATTATATTTTATTTTTGTCAGATAATGTAGCTGTATTACTTAAACTTTGAAAATTTAGTGAAATTTTTGGACTAATTTTAATGAATTTTTATAAATGACTCGTAGATGCAGGGAAAGAATGATACCAATGTTGTTATGTTATGCAAACTTAAAATGTCAAATATATTATTCAGAGTTTATAAGTTTTATTGCTAGGTTAATAATATGCTAGATATGTTTTGTTCATTTACCACTTCATTTATTCTTTCACTCATTAAATATTTTATTGAATATCTACAATGTACTGCAGGCACAGTGTAATAAACAATAAAAGATCTTTCACCTCCTGGACCCTATATTCTAGCTGGGAAATGCAGAATAATATACAGAAGTAAGTGATATGTCATGTTAGAATGTGAAAAGCAATATTTAAAAAAAGAAAATGTAATGAAGACTAGTGGATGAGATATGTGGAGACAAGCACATGACAAAGCACCTGCACATAGTGTGGTCAGGGAAGTCCTCAAAAAAAAAGTTGTTATTTATTCAAAGACTTGAAAGGGAATATTTAGTAATACATTTTCATGAGAGGAACATGTTCCAAAAAGGGAAATACCAATGCAAAGCCCTGGTGACTGAGGAACTGGGGGAAGGTCCATCTAACAAGAGTGATATTCTATAGTGTGGGTGGGTTTAATAATTTTAAAAGTCCACACATATGGATGGTAATAACTGCTCTGGAGAAAACCCAAGTACAGATGTCTACATGGAGAGAGTCAGGCTTGCTATCTTCAAAAATAATTTATAGAAAATTCCTCAAGGATTGTCATATTTGAGCATCCTGAAAGAAGTGGAGATCATACAAATACTTGGAGGAAGTGAGGCTCAGACAAGCCGAATAGCAAAAATAATGATCTGTTTCAATTTGCCCCCCCCCCCGACACAGGGATAGCATTTTTAAAAATTATACTATTTTGGAATATGAAAAGGTAGAAGGATGCTCAAAAACCCATCTTTATAGCTATTTAAATCATAAGTGTCAATGAATTTAAACCAAATAGAATGTTTGTGTGCATGTTACTATTCACATAACAAATATATTCCATGTAGCTAAAGGATGGAATACTTGGCTTAAGGCTCTGGACACATGCATTTTTTATTATTTTTTTTATAATATTAATTTTGTTAGGAAATGTTTGATAACTTTAAAAAAAATAAATGCATTTCATGATAAAATTTCAATTATATGCATCTCCTTTATTTATAACCAAATTGAAATATTTAAAGAAAATTCTTTATGTCATTATTTTATACATTAAATGAGTCTACCTGGTCAATATCATTTTGTCTACTTTGTCAATCAAATGCTTTGTTATTTAAAATAGGAAGGTTTATTTATTCATTTATGTGCTCTTCACAAACTCTTGCAATGTTATCACATTCTACTGTTTTTGTTACTTGGGAAAGTACAATGACAATTCATCAATATCACGGATGCTATCACACTCATGTTTTATTTTTCTTTATTATTTAGGCCATCTTGTATATACTGGTATTCAAAAAATGCTAGTTTAACTATTTCTAGAATTCTTCTCCAAACATTTCCTATGTATTTATTAAATATGGCATAAAAATTTACAGGCATATTCCTTCTCAATGATAAATATTCTGAATTAGAATAGAGGACTAAGGGTAAACAAAATTAAACATTGTATATATGACTTAAATACTTGAACTCAACTGGTTAGGAAGTTCTTCTACATCTCTTATCAAAAATAAACTTTCTATAAATAAAAAACTTCTTTAGTCTTGGGAATGAATGAAGGTAGCCCACGTAATGAGATCAGTGTGTTTATGCATATATACATTTGTTTTTGTATTTTCTTTTCTTACATATTTTACATGATTCTGAATACTGGAGACTTTTTTATACAATATAATAATTTTTATTATAAAATTTTGCAATATTAAGTAACTTATCCACATGATATTTAAAATTGAATTACTGTAGTGCTATATTGTGACGCTGTCTACATATTCACTCATTCTTTTAAAAAATATTAGAGAAGTTGTAAGTTTACAGAATAATCTTGTAGAAAGCACATTGTTCCCATTTTTGCCTTTTAATTTATCTTCATATTATTGAATTTTTTTTGTGTGATTAAAGTATTATGGATACATGTTCATTGTCAAATAGCTATTTAACAAATATAGTCTCAGATTTTGTATCTTGTTCCTTAATAATATATATTAGTGTATAATATATAATATAACATATACTAGTATATATAATTATATAAATTAGTATATGGGAACCCCAATATAAGTGTCTTCCATAGAGCAGATTTTAATAGGATGAAGCATGATGTATCCATTTTTTTCCTACAGTTCCTAAATTTTACACTTAATCAAAAAAATGGGACTAAACCATGGTCACAGAGATGTGTTCCTGAGTTTAATTTTGAAGTTGTATAGTCTATTTTGAAAGGTGTTATATGTAAACTGAAAAAATTGAGTTTTTGGCAAAAGACTGCACAATTTTTCACCATCATTTGAAAAATAAGACTATGCTTCCTCCATGAATATTCCTTAATATATTTGTCAAAAATCAAATGACAATGAATGTATGAATCTACTTCTGAACTCTCTATTTTGTTCCATATATCTAGGTATTAATCTTTTCACCATTATCCTGTTCTCTTGATTGTTAATTTTCAGGATTATTTCTGAAATCAGATTATGTGACTCCTCCAACTTTATTGTTCTTTTTCAAATTTGTTTTGAATAGCTTATTTCTTTATTTTGACATCTATATTCTTGAATCTACTTCTCTATTTTTTTAAAAAAAGCTTTAATTTGGGGTTGCAATGAATCTATACCTCATTTTAGAATTGCCATTAACTAATTGGTTCTTTCCAATTCAAATTCTGTATTAGTCAGCCAAAGGGGTGCTGATGCAAAATACCAAAAATCTTTTGACTTTTATAAAGAGTATTTATTTGGTGTATAAGGTTACAGTTACTAGGTCATAAAGTGTAAGTTACTTCCCTCACCAAAGTCTGTTGCCACCTATTGGAGCAAGAAGGCCGCCAGCATTCAGCCTTCCTCTTCCTTAAGATAAGGCTCCATTGTCAGGCTCTCTAGACTTTGTCACTCTCTGAGCTCAGCTGCTCTGTTATCTCAACAAGGCCAGCTGTAGATTATTAGGCAAATGGCTTGTTTCTCTTCCTGGGGCCTTCTCTCTTTCCTCATGACCAAACCCCTCTGTGTGCTTACTTTCCAGGGCTCCAGCTCAAGACTCCAACCTCACTTCTCTTGGTTCAGTTTCTCTGTGACTCCCCACCCACCAAGAGGGCAGGGATGAAATGCACTACTGGTGTGGCCCAGTCAAAGCCTTAATCATTATTTAATCAAGTAAAGGTAAAACCTCTGAAAGGAAAAGACCAGTTTACAAACATATTCGAATATTTCTTCTTGGAATTCATCAATAATATCAAACTGCTACAGATGCCCATTAGCAAAATATTTCTTCATTTATGTCTTCATTTTAATTCAGGTTGTGCTTTCTGAATAGACACAATTATATATCTACTCAGTTTGAATCTCTGAGGGCAGAGACAAAAATCCAGGGATTTTTAAAAAATTTCCAAGAATTTCTTATTAACATAGCCTACTCTATGTTAATGTAATATAATATATGTGTATATATACTATAATATATACCAGTATATAAAATAATACGGATCAGTATACAGAATCCCCAATATAAGGAATGACCATACTTAAGGCAAAACATGAGACCTTTTACTCTACCAGGCATCTAGATTTCAAGTGTTCTACCACATAGAATATTACAGTTAAGTGACGGCTGCCCCAATTCTCCTGTTTGTACTTATTACCCATATGTTTATAAGATTTGTATTTTATCTCTTTCATGAAATCCAGCTTAAATTATCTCTTATAACACTTAGAAGTGTTTTTGATGACAATTTAAATAAAAGCATAGTAATTTTAATTAAACATTTATAAAATCTGGCATAGGTTTTGCTTTCAAATTATTTCATTATGTACATGTTTAAGGGAATTTTGAATGAATTAAACAGATTATATTCCAGGAAGAGGAAACTGGGTTCAGGGGTTTAATTTATTATGACTAGGACTAGGATTATCAGGCTAGAAATATGTATTGTATGAGTAGATTATTCTTCCAATCCTATGCCATATAACTTCCATTGAGAGTTCATTTCACCAGAGGCCAAAGTGAACTAATGTAATCAATTTTATTATGTAGTGTGATGTTTCAGAAACATTTACTTGTTTACTACAGGAAAAAAAATCTTCCTGTTCCTTTTCTGTCCCAGAAGATGGCGTATTTTCTCCTTGGAGCATCCCCTGTGAACTTCAAGAAGAACTTGATAAATCGGTATAAGAATGCAACTGAAAAATGCTCATAATATACCTTTATTATGTGAGCAGTTCATTTCCACAGGTAGAAGGAATGGTTTTACAATTACACACTATTTTAGAAAATATAAATTTGAATCTCAAAATAGAGTTATACTTTAATATTTAAATTAGATATGTGTTTTACTTATGTTTGTATTATTAAAAACTGAAATTCATGCCTACCAGTAAACATAGCAAAATATAGGAAAGAATCTTTATTTAGTTCAAAAGAGGTATAAATTGGAAATTTTCTATGATATTCATGATTGAAGATAACAGTCAGATAAATGATTATAGAAATAAAGGAACTATATTTAAAAATTAGGTAAATTTTTAAATGGAGTGATTATGGACATTCCACTGTGCATTGGCTATATGCCAATACGGAATCACATTTTATTTCTGATAGAAGAATAAAAATGTATTTTAAATGTATTTCACTTGTTAGCTAATTGATATAAAGTCCACTTTAGTTTCTTTGGTTAATTTCATGGTCTATTTAAGGTTGATGCCTTAAAAAAGAATTCCAATATGTGAAGATATTATTTTTAATTTTTATTAGAGGACAAATTCTAGAATTTTGGCATGTCACACGATGATAGAGTCAGATGAAAACAGCTTATTAGAGTGTGGATTTGGAGAAATTTTAGCATGAATCCTGGCTATGCTAGTGATTAATGGTGTTGCTTTCATTAAGTTAATGTCCAAAGAACATCAGTTTTCTTATCTATAAGACTGCACTAAATTATTTAGTTTGCATGTTACTATGTAGATTACATGAGGTAACGCACAAAAAAAATACTAACTCCAAGGTCAATTTAAGCAAAATAGAGTATTATTTTGTTCAGATGTGCAAGAGCATAATGTGGTAACAGAGATGCATTTTTAAGCATAATAACATAGAATATTGTATTCCATTGGTGTATTAGTCAGCCAAAGGGGTGCTGATGCAAAATACCAGAAATCTGTTGGTCTTTATAAAGGGTATTTCTTTGGGGTAGAATTTTACAGTTACCAGGCCATAAAACATAAGTTTCTTCCTTCACCGAATTCTGTTGCCACGTGTTGGAGAAAGACAGCTGCTGACATTTGCCAGGGTTCAGGATTCTTGGGTTCCTCTCTTTCCGGAGCTCAGTTTCTCTCCGGGCTCAGCTCCTGTTGACTCCACAAGGTCAGCTGTAGTCTATAAGGCTCTCTAGGATTTGCCTCTCTCCACAAGGACAGCTGTAAACTCTCAGGTGAATGGCTTGTCTCTTTTCCTGGGGCCTTCTCTCCTTCCTCATCAGAACTCCAACATTGAAACTCCAACTCGAAAACTACTCCAACTCTGTCCTTTGCCATGTCTTTTTATCTTTTAGACCCCACTCACCAAGAGGAAGGGCTCAACACACTACTGATGTGGCCCAGTCAATGCCCTAATCATAACTTAATCATGCCCAGATTAATAGACCAGTTTACAAGCATAATCTAATATCTAGTTTTGGAATTCATAAATATATCAAACTGCCAAACTGCTACAATTGGGATTAATCTCAATAGAAGGATATTTTAGTATATATTTATTATCATATGATTAGCATATATATTTAACTCTAGGAGGAAATATTTAGCTTATGGCTGGGAGGGGGCATTCATTTCTCAATATTTTGATGGAAAAAAAAACAAATTTAAAGCTATTTTATTTATTATAAATTAAATTGAAGTAATATATCAATTATGTGCCTCCTTCATATATATTCAAACATTAAAGATGATAAAATATTTAAGGCATCTCATATACATGCATTCTGCCATGACACCAAGTTCATGAATTTGAACTTGATATGCCTGAAAATCTTGGTCAATCTTAGTTATTTTTTGTTTGCATAGTAAGAAATTACACTTATACCTCAATCGTAATTCAGGGAGAACAGAATAAATAGAGGATTTCTTAGGCCCTACTTTACCACAATCTTCTTGTCTCAGAAATGCTAGGAAAGTGTAGATTTGTAATGTTACTGAAACCTTTGTTGTGTATATTAGTCAATATGTATTATGTAGTGGATTCCTTTAGCAAACTATGTTTTGATAACATTTTTTGAAATTTGATTGCATATTTTTTATTTCCTTTCACTCTTCTGATTGCTTTCTTACTAAATCCTATTTTGTGTTTCACACTCTCCAGAAAATATTTTTTAATGTATTCCATGCTTTCTTGTAAAGAGACAAATGAGTAGAAAGAAGAAAATGGGGAGAGAAACGGAAAAAGAGAGAAAGAAAGTGAGAGAGAGAGAAAAGAGTAATGGGAAATAAAAGACGGGGGTAGAAATAAAGAGAAAATGTAACAGACAAATATTTATCATCAAAATATTTTAATACATATTTGTATTATTAATTGATGCTTTTGTGGCCATTCAAACTAAATTAGAAATTATAAAATTTGTTAGTGTAGTGTTTGTATTTTAACAGACATGAGTAAACTGCATGAACTTACTCAGAAATAGAAATTTAGCCTAATTATATATTTTTACTCCAGAATTCTCTATGGATCAAATAAGCATTTTTTGTGGCGGTTGCTCTGTAACCTTACATTCATGATGCTATTTATTTATGTATTTAAAAAAATTCTTCACCTACATTTGAAGGAACCTTTCTGGGAATATAAAGACATGTTTTTATTTTCATTGCAATGATTTTAAGCTGATTTTCTCATCCTTTTCGTGACAGATAAATGTCACAAGATCCAAAATCTTGGTGAATTTAATGCCATCAATAAAAATTGTTTGTACATCACTGAATAAGCACAGTGTAATGTATGGCAAAGGTTTCATTCCATTAAATCATGGAACATACAGGAACCAGTTAATTAAGAATGGTCTATGGTAAATTAAAGGAAGTAAAAAGCCACCATGTTTAAATTTCACTGCTAAATAAAGTGAATACTGGATTTGTGTTCAGTCACTAAGGCTTTCAGTCCATATACAAATGCTTTTGTGATATTTTCTTTATTATGATTTGTTTTCATACATTATTCTTTCTTCACTTCCACTGAATGTGAAACGCAGGGAAAGACCATTAACGAAAAAGGTGTTTCATGCACATTATAGCATATTTAGGAATAGCACTCATGTGTGTACATTCCACTAAACATTTTGGATACAAAATAGCAATATTCATAGGTCTTTGTGAATTATAATATTATGTAATATGAAAACAGTTGATAGAAAATTTTACATAAAATTAACTGGAAAAGGAACTACGTAAATTGGTAGTTTTTATTTTACATGACTTATTTAGCCAAAAAGGGTACGGGACAATTTTTCATTTATTTTATACAGAGAAGTACATTCACTTGGGTCGAGCTTCCTTGTCATTGACTACCTCATCACTGACAAGGATTACATTTTTTATTCCAAGAAACAACTAGTAGGATATAATTGGGTGAACTCATTTAATGAGATATTGCCTGGAGCACCTATAAATTGAAATTGAAATGTCAGGGTTTCCATCAGATTTGGAAACAAACAATATTCAGTTGAAGAATGGAACTGAAGTCACTATGTTTATATTGATGGGCTTCAGATAATATTGAGCTGGAATTCTCCCTGTTTTTCTTATTTCTAGCAATCTATCTTCTTACTTTGATATTTGGTTTTATTGGTCATTCGGGATTCCTAGCTCCACAACCCCATGTACTATTTTCTGAGTGTGCTTTCCTTCTTGGATGCCTGCTATTCTTCAGTTGTCACACCTAAAATGTTGCTCAATTTCTTGGCGATGGATAAAACCATTTCATTTTTGCCTCTGCAACACAGATGCTTCTCTTTATTACTTTTTTGGGGGGGAGTACAGAAAGTTTTCTCTTAGCTAAAATGGCTTATGATCGCTATGTAGCAATATACAACCCACTGCTTTATTCAGTTACCATGTCACCCTAAGTCTATGGCCACTCATCATTGCTTCTTGTTTTGGTGGCATTTTGAATGCTACTATCTACATTGTGGCCACTTTTAGCCTATCCTTTTGTGCATCCAATGAAATTAGACATGTGTTTTGAGACATCCCTGCACTCCTCGCCATTTCTTATTCTGACACTCATATCAACCAACTTTTACAATTCTGCTTTGTGAGCTCTATTGAGATATCCAATATAGTAATTGTCTTGTTCTCCTATGGTTTCATTCTGATGGCCATTCTGAGGATTCATTCTGCTGAAGGGAGCGATAATTTTTTTCCACCTGTGGCTCTCACCTAACTGGAGTGTCAATTTAACATGGGATTATCCTCTACATGTATGTAAGGTCAAGTTTCATCTATGCTTTGGGCTATAATATGATCTTGTCTATATTTTACACTATTGTAATTCCCATGCTGAATCTTATCATCTACAGTTTGAGGAACAAAGATGTTAAAAAGGTATTGAAAAGACTGAGAAAAATTGTTCCATAATTAAAGTGCATTTCTGAATTGAGTCAAACAAAAACGTGTTGGTGATTAGTCCGTAACTCTGTGGTCAGAAACATGGGAAAGAAAACCCATTGTTTTCAGTTAATATTTTTTTCATGTCCTAGACAATTTCCAAATAAATCATTAATCACCCCTTCAATGCAGCATTGCATAAATGTACATAAATTGTGTCAACTATATGCCTATGACTCTTTACAAAGCGATCCATATTAAACTTTCAATTATAAATTTATTTTGTCATTATTAGTCTTTGCGTAATTTGATTTTCATTAATTATAATCAGATGTCTTATCCTCAGGTTTTGATGGCTAGATATAACTTCACATTGTTAACAGTAAGTTAGGCTTTCATCATGAATTTAATTCCTCTTTTGGAATCCCTGTGATGGACTTCCAGAAAGTTATTTACTTCATCCATGTGTACTCACACCCTCAGATCTATCCTTTGGCCATGACTTTTGCATTGTTTGGATCAACACCATAGATTTTTACTCCATTATTTACTTCCCACTATCCAATCAGAGGACTTAATTAGATCCATGCTGAAACTGTCAAACATATATTGAGATTATGGGGTAATATTTACTGAATGTATAATTAAGTTCCTGGAAAACAAATAAAAGTATAGCAGAAAGAATAATTAAAAACTGGTCTCTATACACATATGTTAGAAGTTCTCAAAAGCTAACCTAACTTTGAGATTTCCTCTGATGTTAGACTCTCAGGCCCTATCATGGGCTTTTTCCTATGAGAAATGACCTTGCATTTACAATCATTCCTAAAATTTTACAACTAAACAAATCCCTGGGAAATGGTTTCACATCACCTCAACTGACTGCTTCTTCCTCATTTATTCTGAATTGTTTAATTTTTTTCTGAGATTTGTTTATTTGAAGATATTTTAAGAGTGGAGATTTACTTTTATTGCAATGATTTACACTCTTTTCCAGCAAGGATGCTTGTTTTATGCCTCCACAATATCAATCACTTCAGAACAAAGTAACAAAGATTTAATTATTATGTATAAGCTTGTAAACCAATTGATAAATTTTATATTTCATTTTCTATTCAATAATGCATATAGAACTCATACATTTCTATTGAATCAAGTTCAGGCTTGATAGTAGACTTTGGTATAAATATATGCTCAAATTTCTTCTAACAACAACAACAAACAAATTTTCAGAGACACAGTACTGACAAATTGTCTCATAAAGAAATTAAGCTACTAGAAACCACAGCATCTTAAAATTTATTTTCCGGACTATGATCTCCTGAGATGATTTTTCTGTAATAAAGAAAAAGCTATTTCAAATGTATTTCTAAATTTCCATCACTTACAATAATTATAATATTTGCATTATTCTGCAATCATTTTTTAAAAGTTTTACCATTCAAACAAGGGTTTCAAATTTTTAAGGTAAAGTTTCAATCAAGTTTATCTCCTGGTTTAACAGTTTAAATGTTCTTTCTAATTTACAAAATTAAATGTTCCCTGGGAAATGAAGAGGTGAGCAGCAGGAGCAAGGCTGCACTCATTTATGCTAAAAATAACTGACTGGTAATTCATTCAACAAGTAAGACAGAAATAGATGTCAGATTAATATGCATGAAATGCCATTATTCCACTTTTTTTCCCTAAAAGTAGAATCCAGACAGTGAGAACTAGCAGTTTCTTATGATTTTCTCTAAGATCAATAAAAAATAATGGTATTTTTACCTCTTTTGTTTATAAATTTTCCCTGCTCATATCGTTCAAATATCTTTCCTGTAAGCATAAATTCATTGATTAAGCTGCCCTATGGTACCTCCCTATCAAATCAATTGATTAAGTCATTATTTAACATTTGTATTTGTGAATATTTAATTACTATCTAGCTCTAATACAGCACTGAACCTGTAATTTGCATAAGGACAAGTATTGTATATGTTTGCCCACAAAATTGTATCCCCAGGGCATAACATAATTCTTGGAACATATAGTTTATTCAGAAAATATTTTTGAATGAATGGTGAGTCACAGAATGAGTAATAGTAGCAAGCATTATCACTTATATGCAGCTTTGTATTTCCTGGAAAGTAAGTAAATGCATTACATGTACTAAGCCATTTATCCTCATAGCGACTCTAAGAGTTGGTCTTATTATTGCCTATACGCAACATTTAGATAAACAGAGACACATAAAAACTCTCAAGTATATGTTAAAGCCCATATAGTTGTTAAGAGTGATACCAGGATTCAAACCTCAACTCAGGAGCTACGGAGTCCCTGCTTTTAAGTACTTTAGTACATAGAATGCAAGAACAGAATGTTTTTTATTTTTTTATTTTTTTACTTTAATAAATGCATTATCAGGCCTCTAGGTACTGCTTAATGAAGTAGTAAAGGTCTTCAATTTTTCAGTGTGTGAAATAAGAGGGTAAAAATGAAATTATGTAAGAAGTATTAGAAAATCAGTTTCTGTTGGTTTTGACAAATCAGTCAATTGGTTGATACATGTAAAATTGACAGATTTTGAGCCTGAGTGATAAATATCAAAGACAGTAAAAGAATTAAAATTAATATTAAAAGAGGAAGGCAATGAGGGCAACTAAAATCAAGGAAGAGGGAGAGAAGACTGTAAAAGAAATAGATGAGACCAGTTACACCTAAGATGAGGTTCCATTACATTTTCTAGGTGCTGTCTTAGAACTCTGATAGATATTGTCCTTGAAAATGTGGAGTTATCCAAAAAGGAGATATTTAAAACTACATTAGTGAGTAAGATTTAAATGTAAGTAAAGAGCTTCCAATTCTGCTTTGTATGTATAAATCTTCAAAGTACATTTCCTCAAACCTAACAGTTTTAAAAAGCCATTAATCTTCCACAGCTGCTGGACCATTCTACATTCCCACCAATAATGAATGAGTGTTCCTATTTCTCCATATCTTATCCAACATTTGCCATTTTCTCTCTCTTTTTTTATATAGTGACTATTCTATAAAGTTTGAAGTGATATCTCAATGTAGTTTTGATTTACATTTCCCTAATAGCTAGTGATGTTGAGCATCTTTTCATGTGCTTTTTAGCCATCTGCATTTCCTCTTTAGAAAAGTTTCTTTTAAAATATTTTGCCCAATTTTTAATCAATTTTATTGAAATGTATTCATGAACCATATCATTTATCTAAAGTGTACAATCAATAGAATTTGGTATAAACAGAGTTGTGCATTCATCACTGAAATCAATATTAGAGCATTTTAATTACTCCAAAAGGAAAACAAAAACAAAGCCTTACCCCTTAGTAGTCACCTCTGAATCCCTCTATCATTCCCCTGCCCTACATAACTTCAAATCTATTTCCATCTCTAAAAATTAATTTGTACTTACATTTTGTAAAGATGGAGTCAAACAATAGTCAATACTTTGTGTCTGTATTCTTTCACTTAACACACTTGCTTTATTTTTAACCATTGATGAAAGGACATTAATAGATTACTATTCCTTACATTCCATATTATGCTTTGGTTCTATTTTGCCCAAATATCACCTTATTATTAACATCTTGTTTCAACACATGTTTTGTATGTTTCAGAGAAAAATATTCTTATATATGCATAATTAACCACACTCCTTGTCCACAAAGGGTGCACAATGCTGTACAGTCCCATGTTTCATTTTTTATCTCCTAGTGATGTACATGGCCTTAGACTTTCCCTTTCAATGACTATCCTTCTCATACATTAGTGTTTGTGGAAGTTTGAGATTATTTCATGAATCCCAAAAAGAGAAAGTTTATATTTGTGAACTAATCTAATCCTCTGTGTGTGATACCCTTTGATTGTATTAAATTAGATTGACGGCCCTTGCTGGGTCTGATACAAACAGACTTGTACAGTGACAGATAAAGGAAAAAGGGAAACAGTATGTTTGATGTTGCAGTATGAGAGAGGATTGCTTAAGCATGAATCCCCCAAGAGACTGGGACCACGGAGCAGCTCAAGAGGATACTAGCCCTGCTATATTCCTAATAGATTACAGATAAATATGAACTAGAGCAGATGTCCAGCCTTGACTCAGACTTTTCATGGCCTTGGAACTGCAAGCTTTTGCCCTAAGTAAATACCCTTTATAAGAGCCAACACATTTCTAGTTCTTTGCATTGGCATCCCTTTGGCAAACTAAAATAGTGCTGCCAGATACAAACAATATAATGAGTTTTCATCATTTCTATCCATTTCCAAACATTTTCAAACAACATTTTTACCAATTCTGCACAGATTAAGACTCAGATTTCCTTTCTCTATACTCTTTCTATCTTCTGTTCATCTCTATTCTAGCTATTAACTCCATGATTTTGCTCACGTTATTAGTTCATATTAGTGAAATCATACAATATTTGTCTGTGTGTTTCACTTGCTTTACTAAACATAATGTGCACCTTTAATTGGATTGTTTGTCTTTTTATTGTTAAATTAAAGGATCTCTTTCCAATATCATGGATAATAAACCCTTATTGGATATCTGGTATCCAAATATTTTCTCCCATTGTGTCGACAGCCTTTTCATATTCTTGATAAAGTAATTTGATGTACAAAGTGTTCAATTTTGAGGAGGTCCCGTTTATCATTTTTTCCTTCCTTTATCATGCTTTAAGTTTGTAATGTTTAGGCTAATGTGTCAACTTGGCCAAGTAATTATGCCCAGGTTTTTGGTCAAGCAAGCACTAGCCTAATTATAATAGAAGGACATTTATGCTTTTAGTCATCAGTTAATTTATTGCATAGATGGCTGATTACATCTACAATAAATCAAGGGGATGGCCATCAGCAATGATTGATGTTTTACACATCCATTGAATACCTTAAAAGAGGAAGTGATTTCAGTATAAATTCTGTATTAGTCAACCAAAGGGGTGCTGATGCAAAGTACCAGAAATCTTTTGGCTTTTATAAAAGGTAATTATTTGGTGTAAAACCTTACAGTTAAAAGACCCTAAAGAGTCCAACTCTTGATTACTTCCTTACCAAACTCTGTTGCCATGTGCTGAAGCAAGATGGTGGTCAACATCAGCAAGTGTTCAGCCTTCCTCTTCCCTCTTAAGGCTCCATAAGTCCAGCATCTTCTGATCACAGCTGTAGGTATTTATGGACACTGACTCTATTCCCAGGGCCCATTTCATTCCAGGCTCAGCTGCCCTATTCTCTGCACAAGGTCAGTTGTAAACTATCAGGGGAATTGCTAATCTCTCTTCCTGGGGCCTCTGCTGTATCTATGGAGCTGTTTATCTTCCTCTGTGTATCTTCTCTGTGTATTTACTTCTGTGTTATCCTTGAGTGAGTGTCCATTATATAGCCCACCATGGGGGTGGGTATTCAACCTTGCACATGCTAATGATGTGGTCAAATCAAATCCATATTCTTAACAAAATTAAGTAAAGGTAAAAGCTTGAATTTCATACAATCAAGGATATCACTCCCAAAGGAATAAAACAATATACAAACATAATCAATATATCTTTTTGGAATTCAGAAATAATAGTGAACTGTCACACTCCACCCTCTGAATTCCAAAAAAGAAATCAGCATATTCAAAAAAACCCCAAAACCTAAAATCAGTAACAAAGTTATGTACAAAATCACATCACAGTCAGTTTAAAGAAACACAGTTTGTCTTGGGGCAACTTCCCCTCTGGCTGTAGACCTGTGAAATTTGCAAAACAACTTATCTGCTTCCAATATACAAAGAGACAGACAAATAATAAACATTCGCTTTACCATAAGGAGAAATCTGGAAGGAAACATGAGTCCCTGGTCCCCTACAGTTCCAAAACCTGTGGGGCAAACTTCATTAGATTTCAAAGTCTGAAAGTCATTTTTAAGGTAATGTTTTTTTCTAATCCTTAGGGCTTCATGGGGGCCCATATTTTCCACAGGCTTGTCCAGTGTCCATTTTCTTGGTTTCATCCTCATCAAGCACCTAGGTGGGAACCGAACTCCAGACTTTACACTTGAAAAACTTCGGGGTGATGGCCAAACTTTACCCACTCTCTGGGTATAGTGTCTCAACCCCCTTAGTACAGTGAGGTGGAGGCAACATTCTCCCTAATTTCTGGCATACAGGCCCAACCCTTTTAGAGCAATGAGTTGGTAACCTGGCCTTCCCTAATCTATGGGGGATAGGCCTACCCCTCTTAGACAAATGGAATGTCGACCTCATTGAGGAATGAACAAACATAAGGGGGTAGTGTAACCACAGACGAAGTAGTTTTATTGTTATTGTAGTTACTATCTTGTGTCAAAAGAAAATCGCATAACATTAATATAAAGATAGTGGTTGCCAGATGTTCATAAGGAGGGGAAAGGATGAATAAGTGGAATACAGGGCATTTTTAGGGCAGTGAAATTGATTGGTATGGTATTGCAATAATGGACCCATGACATACATTTGTCAAAGCCTAGAAAACTGTATACACAATGTGTGAAACAAACTATAGACTTTGGTTACCAGCAATAATTCAGTACTGTTTTATCAATTGTAAGAAATGACCCACACTAATGAAAGGTGTTAAAAATTGTGGAAACCATGTGTCTGGGTGTTGGGAGTAGTTATATGGGAATTCCCTATATTTTTGGTGCAATTTTTCTGTAAATCTAACATTTTTGTAAAAAATAAATTTTATTATTAAAAAAAGTAGTATATGAATTTTAAAGGTCTTAATAGAGGGCATAAGGAGTATGAAAATTTTCTTTTTGGTCTAATGAAAATGTTCTAAAATTGATTGCAGTGATAAATATACAACATTTTTATTATACTGAAAGCCATTGATTGTACACTTTGTATGGATAGTACAATATGTGAATAATATTATTTTTAAAAAGCCATTAAACTTAAAAATCATAACTTTTAATGAGCCAACCAGAAATATAAGGATGGGAAAATCCAAGAAATTTAATAACAAGTAAGGTAAATCCACTCAAAGAGAAGATAAGATGAAAAAACGGATTCACCTTTGACAGAGGTTGGGAGAAAGATATGTCCACTGGGTAAGAAGATAGGAATAATAAAAACAAAATTTACAGAATGGTTAAAACCTAGACTATGCTAGAGTGCTATTTGGGAAACACAGGGAGTCATAGAATTAAAGGGCTTGCATTCACTCTAAATATCTTTTCTGCTAGTCTTTACTAAGTGCTCATGAGAGACTGGTACAGTCTGAGATGCCTTCAGACAAGATTACCCTATGACCTGCAAAATACCAAATATCTTCCTCCGCCTTTCTTACTAAATTAGAAACTGTTATTTCTTTACCAAGTATAGCTTTATACTTACTTTAGTCTACCATATGGCAGAAAAAATTTATTGAGATACTCAATTGTAGAATTGCTCCTGCTTTCTGTCAGTGTCCAAATGAATGTTCTTTATGCCTTCTTCCTAGATACACAACTAAAGACTAAATCCTATTATAGAGTCTTCCTAAAACCCTCTTAGATATGGTGCATTTTCTATGGCATGTGTTCTTGCTCAGTGCCCTTAGTAATAAGACCAAATTATTGAACCACAGGTATTCTTGTTGGTTTTTTTATTAAAGAACATTGACAATTACTATGCTAAAAGATCTAGTGGAGAAGATAGACAACATGATCAGACATAATGAGAAACTGCATGATAGGGATGGAATCTATCCCTATGACCAATGACCAATGAAGTACTAGAAATAGAATTTTTACAAAACACATGCACAGCATGTGCAATATAAGAACAAAAATTCCATCAACAGGATCATCAGTAGAGTCAGGACAGATGAAGGAAGAGTCAATGATCTTGATGATAAGCCAATAGGAATTAAAGAAACAAGAAATAAAGTATAGGAAAAAGTATCCAAGAACTCTGGGGCAATATCAAATGGTATATTATACATATATTTAAAGTGCTCTTACAAGAATAGAGAGAGAGTGCCCAAGAAGAAAAACGTATTTCTAGAAATAAGGAAACACATCAAACTTCAGGCCCATGAGTGGCAAAGGACCCTAGGAAGATTAAATTCAAAGAACAAATCAAACAACAAAAAAAAATCCAGCTACCTAAATTCTTATTTCAGTCTTTTTCATTTATCAATATTTAAAAAGAGGAGTTTTAAAACACATAGAACATTGACTGAGCAATATGAACAAATGGATTTTGAATGTAGTTAAAAGGGGAAGTTTTAGGTTGCATATTTATTACTATAATAAATGTTTTTTTTTTTAAATGAGCATACACCACCAACAGTGGACCTTAATGTCCACTGGGTTATATTTAATAGCACAATTAAAAAATGTTCTTTCATCAATTGTAACAATGTACCACATTAAAGCAAGGTTTAGCAATGAGGAGGGTATATTGGAACCCTGAATGTTCTGTATGATTTTTCTGTAAACCAATAAAAATCTCTAATAAATAAATATAAAGAAAGAAAGAAAAAGAAAAATGTTTTGGAAATACTGAGCTATTAAAAAAAAATTACTCAAGATCACATCCAGAAAACAATATAATTGCTTTGATATAAGTAGGGACATAAGAAGAAAAATGCAGCCTAGTGTTTTCATAGAAAAGATTAGTCTGAATTTAATTAAAATGAGCTTTTCCTGAACTTATTATAGTCTAAAAAAATGTAGATTCTGTTGATCATAGTTGCCAACACAAACCAACAAGGTACAATTTCTAGCATAGAAATATACAAAAATGAAATCAAGGTAAGCACAGTTCATTTTAAAAAGGTCAGAAAATGTAAAGATCAGGAGGAAAGAAATAAAAGATGAACATAAATTGTCAGTGTCACTGTCATTTCAATTGCCTGGAGCCTTATCTATCTCTTCTGCATTACTCTAATGAAAGCATCATTCACTTCTTTGTTCCTAAGACTGTAAATGGGTGGATTCAGCATGGGAATCACCATAGTATAAAACACAGAGGCAACTTGATCCTTTCCCAAGGAGTAGGACTTCTTTGGTTTTAAATAAGTAAAAATCATGGTGCTGTAAAAGATGGTGACACCCACGAGGTGGGAGACACAAGTAGAGAAGGCTTTGCGCTTTCCTCAAGTGGAATTAATTTTCAGAATAGTAGACAGAATGGAACCATAAGACACAGATATTGTGACAAGAGACAACATTAGAGTGGAGCTAGAGGAAATGAATATCATGATTTCTGTGTCACGAATGTCAGTGCAGGACAGAGCTCAAATGGTATTGTGTCACAGAAAAAGTGATAGATAACATTGGATTTGCAGAAATGCAAATATGAAGAACAACAACTAATGATTCAGTAAAGCAAATCACATAGGACCAGTGATAAAGGTGCAACAGAGTCTGGTGGACATAACGACTGGGTAGTGAAGAGGGTTGCAGATAGCTACATTGTGATCATAGGCCATTGAAGAGAGATGGAAACATTCAGTGGAAGCCAAGAAGACAAAAAAAGATGTTTGTGTGGGATGTGGTGGGAGGTGTGGGAGGTGGGCAACATGGGAATCCCAGTGGGTTCTGTGTAATATTTTGGGTAATCTAAGCACCTCTTAAAGAAAAAAAAAATAATATATATATATATATAAACATTTTTGTAAGCAAATGCACATATATGCGTATATATTTATATATCATTTTGCAAATGTTGGTATGTATTGTGAAAATTTTGATTTTTACCCACAATAAAAAAAAATGCATCTGAGTGAAGCAACTGGTTAATGAAATATATTTGTTGGAAGTCAGTAAGTTCTCTAAGGTTTTAGGTGTGAAGACGGAAGAATAACTGAGATCAAGGAATGACAGGTAACTGAGAAAAAATACATGGGAGTGGGAAGCTGGAGTTCCAGGAGAATAATCAGTACCATTCCTGCATTCCCCAGCAGGTTAATCAGGTATATCAGGAGGAACAGCATAAAGAGGACCTGCTGGATCTCTTCAGATTCTGTCAACCCCATAAGAATGAAGCCAGGCACATTTGTGTTATTCCTGCTATCCATCTTGCCCAATTGCTCTAAACTGTTGAGAAACCAAAGTTAATACTTAGGATGAATTACTTCAAAATGTGTGTGTGTGTGTGTGAATGATCTGACTTGCCTTTAAATTAGTTGAGTGTTTTTTGAAACTTAGAATGAAGAGTTGTTTGCAAAATATTGGAAATAATATTAGTTTGCCTGCCAAATGTAAATAAGTTATATATCATCATTTGGATATTATATAATAGAATCTCATTTATGCTGCAAAATTAGAATGAACCTGACAGTGTTAAAAATACTTCCCTTTATTAACACATTTATGCATATGCAAATATTATACATGTATTAATAGTATACATATTTTAAGATGATAAGAAAGGGCACAGAAATCAAGTAAATAATCCAGTATCAGAGCCATTAATTGTTGGCTATGGAGTTCTGCCAAAATAAGTTGAGTCCAGAAAGCATGCTCATAATACTATCTTCCTAATTATAATTAAATTCAGTTCAACCAAAAAAGTTACTTATATAATAAACAATGATAGAGACTTAGACCTACAATGCATCATTTACAGTTCTATTGTATCCAATGTTATTTAGTACAAATAACGATCAGAAATTAAACCTTATGGGACTTTACTGGAGTGTATTAAATATTATAAAACATTTGTTAGTATTACTATTTAGAAAATATGTTGTTATATTTACTTGATATTTAAAAGAAACGTTCTTCCATAAATTATATTTTCAAATGTTTGCATTATGTGCACATGAAACCTCCTTCCATGAATTCTATATTTCCATTCCATAAATCCTAGCATTATTTACCTAAAGCCTAAATGATGTCATATGTATATGTATATTCCTCCAATAAGACCCACATTTTATTTGATCTAAACTAAAACACTAATTTTGAGAATAATACTTATTATAAGCCAAAATTGGTGAAAAACTTTTCTGGTATTATATCTTTCTAGAAATTTGTCAACTTCTTAATTATTTCACAAATAAAATATGTAAACCATTTAGGGGGACTAACATTTCTGTGATATTGCTTCCATTGAAATAAATTATTTTTAAACATTTCTTCATGCATTTTTCTTTTCTGAGTTAAATTACATCAACACAGATATCTGTTCAGGTCATGATCAAATAGAAAGTTCACCTGGAAATTACACCTCACAAGTCCTCCAGGCAGCTACTGTGAACACAAGTAAAGCAGAGTATACCTTGCATTTTACCCTGCTAATGCCAAAACACCACTTATATTGAGGATTGTTGATAATGAACATCCATTCATCCTTGGGACCAATTTCAAGGAAGATTCCTTGACATACTTCCAAATATAAAAGGCCAAGAATAAATGCATCCATATTAGGTTTGTACCAGAGAGTTTCATCTCTCTTAGAAACCATAAAATTTTAACACATTTTTTTATATTCCTTTGTGAGGCATTAATTTTTTGATTAGGTAACAGAGAAGTTATTTCTAGAAAAATAATTACACTGTGGCTAAAAGGCCAGGTCATTAACCATCATGGATGTAAGAGCACATTTTTCACAATGAAACATTTTTATATTTAAAAGACACAAACAGATATATGCACACCAATGTTCATAGCGCTATTGTTCACCATTGCCAAAAGTTGGAATCAGCCCCGGTGCCCATCAACAGACGAATGGATAAGCAAAATGTGGTACATACATACAATGGAATATTACTCAGCTGTAAGAAGGAACAAAGTGCTAACACATGGAATAACGTGGATGAATCT